>CM044961.1:10486710-10896710 GCA_024516035.1 Bactericera cockerelli
CTCTATCTAGCTCCTCAGGTGTGATGTTGCGGCAGATCCCAATGATGCGCACCTTCATCTTTTCCACATCTGTTGGACTGTTTGGTATGTTAAATCTTTCACCTTTCCCCACAGGTAAAAATCCATGACGGTAAGGTCCAGGGTGCTGAGGGCTTGGTCCTCCTCTACCGATCCATCTCTTAGGGAACAAGCGATTAAGTTGTACTCGCACCCTCAGATAAAAATGAGGTATAATTTAACCTATTCACTTGATCCGGGGCAGATAGCTCTTAATCTAGAGAGATATGAAAAGGATGGGAATTACTCGCCTTTAGAATTTGCTCAATACACGTGTAAGGAATGGCCGAATCTCTTGCTATATCTCGGATGCTGACTTCAGGGTTTACAGTAGCGCCAGAACGAAAATTAATACTATTATCATCAGTTGTCGTTCTTTTTCTAATTTTGTAGAGGTGAGTTACCTACATCGTACACACAAACTTCAGGCACGGACTCGTGCCATGACTCACGCGTATGAAAATAAACGCATTTCAGAGGTTATCGCAGAATGTTCATTTTTTTTCGTCTGCCCGCACCCTGGACCTCACCGTCATGGATTTTTACCTGTGGGGAAAGGTGAAAGATTTAACATACCAAACCAGTCCAACAGATGTGGAAAAGATGAAGGTGCGCATCATTGGGATCTGCCGCAACATCACACCTGAGGAGCTAGATAGAGTTCATGCCACCTATCCTGGCAGACTCAGGAAATGTATTGCAGCAGAGGATAGTGTTTTTGAACATCTGTAGAGGTGAGTTACCTAAATTGTACATACAAACTTCAGGCACGGACTCGTGTCATGACTCACGCGCACGGAAATGAACGCATTTCAGACGTTATTCGTCTGCCATTTTAAGGGAAAAAATCGCAGAGAGTTAATTTTTTTTGCATTGTATGCTAATTATTTTCTTCTTTTATGTGCAAGAAAAAAAAATAGGGGGTCGAATTTAAATTTCTGGACTTTTGGTCTTTTGAACCTGAAAAAAGTTTATGACCAATTTAAGGACCTATGACTTCCTTTAAGAATAAAAGCAAGTACATTGAATTAAAGTAGAGAACTTTACCTATTTTATGACGTTTTTAGTTTATTCACAACGTTTACCGGGTGCCCGTAATGACATCCGCAACCTGGGTCTATTTTCTTCTAAAAACCGTGTTTTTTCGGGACTCGAACCAAGGAATATTTTTTTTCTTTTTATTAATGTTACTAACTTGCTTTGCATGTTTTGAATGTAAAATAAAAAAATATGCATTCCATTTAAAATTCGGGAGGAAACGGACATGTGCCCCCTGAAAACGCCCTTAGGGGCGGTGGGCGGAGGTTCAAAATATTTTCCCATGAAACTTCAGACTTGATATTGGGGACCAATTTTTTGTTTCAAGATCTTAACTCAAACCGTTCTCGAGAAAAAGATAGTGGCTGGGTGGTTTCGATCACCCTGTATAAATAAAGCAAATAAATTAAACAGATATACATACGCATCAGGTAAACACCGTAGTCAGTAAATACGTATGTATATAATAAGCAAATAAACAGCTATACATACGCAGGTAAAAACACCGTAGTCAGTAAATACGTATGTATATAATAAGCAAATGAATTACACATCAGATACATAACGTAAGTAAATAAATTATAATTACAAAGACATGATTCTTTTCACGTACTACTCACTGATCCTAGGTAGATGTAATGTCATTTATGTCGTGATATGTCTTGTATTTATGTGCATAGATGAATCACTGTCTCGTATTGTCATGAGCGATTTTAGAAAATAAATCAATGCAATTATAGGTAGATCAATAATTGTACAGCAAAAATAAATCAGTACTGTAGTACTGTTATCATATTTGTTTTAACCAGGAACAAGGCCCTGTAATTGCTTGGATTTTTTTTTTTTTCATGGTTAAATCCTCAAATACATTATCAGGATATATCCTTGCATTGGGTGGGATTCAAACTTACAGTTCCACGACTTTCGAGTCCTGAAAACGCCTCAGCCTAGTGACATGTACCTTTTGAATTATAATTCTGCTCTGTTTCATTACATTAGAAATCTGCATCTGCAGTGGTAAATGTTACGACCAATACCTACGAACTTGATCTATCTCCAACGAATCTGGTGTGAAAACACACGAGCAAAAGACTTAGCTCGAGAGCGTGTGAAAATAAAATCCACGTTAATTAACAACCTTAATCAAGGTGTGAAATTAACCACTGCACCTGTCTCCCGCCAACCTTTGCTCGACAATCAGGAGGGCGCAGGTTCAAATCTCGGTCAAGGACGAAAACTTAATTCTGACTTATGGGACACAGTTCTGGCAGTTGCTCGGATTTTTCAGACCGTTTAGTCCGTTCTATAGGTTTGGTGTTTACCTTCTGTTGCCCACTGGTTGCTTGCATTCCTTCCATTGATTGGTGGGAATTCCTTAATTTTATTGTCATATATTATCGTATTGTGGGTTTAAGTGATATTACTATCCAGATAAAGTTATATAACTAATCAGTTAAGTGATATTACAATGCGATTAAAGTGATGCAGATAAGAAATGTATATCACAATTGAAATAGCAAAAAAGTGATGGTGGATACAAAACAGAATAATACTCAATTTCTATTTTAGAAATGTCTTGGTTTTTAACGACCTAAGTAGCTCAATAGATCAGACAGCGGGCTTGAAATCAGGAGGTTGGTGGTTCAAGTCCCAAGCATGGTGAATTCAAGGGTTGAAGATTGTGACGTCACTCTTGTGATTATTACAAATATGAAATCCACAGCACCAATTGTCTTAGTTCTTTTAATATGGCTCCACCATTCCAGTTTTTTATACTAATAAAAAGTGTGGTAAGATTCAAGTTATGAAAAAATGGACATTAATGAGGCACAGGATAGGTGGTGGTGATGATCTGGGTAATTCTAATAAAAATTATATCAACATGTATATGAAAAAGTGTCTATTAACTTAGTTTAAACTGGTTTAAAACTATCATTTGCGTCTTCTTCAATTCAAGATTAAAACAAAGAGAAAAGTGACGACACTTCAGGGCTCTCTAGGGAATTTTTTAATGGGGTAGAATTTGTACCAGATTTTGTCACGTGATCACTGTTACTATAACCAGATAACCACATGACAACTCTTGCCATCACACACATGGTAACTATTTGACTTGTGTGTGAAGTAAGCTTCGACACATTCCAGACTTTTTCATTAAAAAAATAAGTAAATAAAGTAAATCGTTCTCTATGGACTCCTGTGGGAGTTGAAACGTTTTATGAAATCTGTTAAAATATTATCCTGTGAACGCTTTCTAATGATTACAAGATATTTAACTAAGTTAGCGTTTTCAGCTGGTGGGTCTAGGGATAGTGTTCTGTCGCCTTAAGAATTGAGAAGGTATCTCTCTATTTCGAAGGTGTTCAGACAACTCCAATATTCAGCAGCTGTTCAGTATGCAGGGATATACATTATACATAGCTCAGAACCCAATACATACTGTAAAAACATGGTAGGTACATAACATACATTTATTTAATGTAGTATAAATACTTAAAATAGCCATAAGTATGTATTTAACATAGACATATCCAAAGCGTTCAACACTGTCCCCAGAGAGGAATTTTCGACATTGATCGAGTACCCACTCTTGACGATGATTATTCTCTTTATGTTATTTGTTCACTTCTTTTCTAATATTTTTTACACAGTTGATAATTTTTGCTCCGTTGTTTCGCGTCATTTCCTGCAATGGCGTCACTCAAGGTTGCCTGATTGGCCCCTTCTGTTCATCTGTTGTCAGAGTGGCGCCCAGGCTAATGAGCAAACCTCTGAACCTCGCCCCTTGCAAATTTTTTGCATCCTTCTGTCTTCCTCTGACTCTGACATTCATCTGTCTTTTTATAATATAATTATTGTCTTCTGTACAAGTTCTCTGTCTTCCCCTAACAACTGTTCAGCATAAGTCTCCTATATATGTTTTTCTCTGTCTTCCCCTAACAACTGTTCAGCATAAGTCTCCTATATATGTTTAATATAATATTTACTCTGGTCTTCTGTCTTACATCCATCCTCCTCCAACGTATTTCCATTTACGTAGTGTTGCCACTTTTCTTGCAAAGTGTTGCCATAATTTTTACAGCAATTATCTCCCTGATTGTGTTTGCTCATGTCCATTTGAATAGCGTTTGTACTTCGTATGTCCATTAGAACAGCGTTTGTACTAAGCGAGAGAGGGACAGTTGATGAAGATTAATTCGTTTGGTCGCGACAAGGTGACGATCCCATGTGTCGTCGATTGTGAGAACATGGCTCTGATGTAAGTTATGGTCTCTTGTCCCGGTGTGGTTATGGTCAAAGGTATTTATGGTAATATCATTGCCAAGACCATCATCCGTTTTGCTATTTACACCCAGATATAAAATATATGGAAAGTGCAAATAGATAATAGAAAACATACAGGATGTAGAATTTTTTCATACCATTAAAAAAGTTCACAAGGGGTCGAAATGTGACTCTTAAACACTCCGAAGCAATGCTAAAATAGTTAGTTATATTGATATATTAGTTCAGTTTTATTGTTTATTGTAAATTCATTAACAAAAATAATACACTTATTAATTACCAAGCGACATGGACACCACAATCAAAGGGCTAGAAAACGTCAGACAATGACAGCTCGGAGGCAACGTCCAGACAACCCAATCAGAAGAAACACAAAACAATCATTGGAGTATTGGAGGCACAACACAATCAATCTCACTACCAAGTCAACAAGACACACGATCAAGAAGTCACAGACTTGGCCAGACACAAAACTGGGAGTCGGATAGACACACAACAAGAATGGTTCAAAGAAAGATACGGAAAGAGTCAAAGAAAGATAATACAGTAGACGTCAAACAAGACCATTACAGTCGTAGACATCAATATTGGGAGAGAGGAATTAATAAGATATGTAGACGGAAGAGACAAACAAGACAAAGCCCCAGACGTCAATATTGAAAGAAATTAAGAAAGGACTTATCTAAACAATAGGGGAGACAATAGCGGATGATTACGAGGAAACAAACAAACAATTAGAGAGCGAGACACAAATCCAGCAGTGCCCATACAAACAAACCCAGCAGCAATCATGATACCCAATAATCATCCCACAGTCCTCGCCAGTCTCGATGACTTCTTGGAAACTAATCCCTTCAAAGGGATTCATCTTTAGGCTATCTCGGTAACAATCTATCTTATTAGTGGTTGATGCGGGGACCCCCGTGGTTTTCATCGTCAAGGCAGTGTATGGACTCCAGATCTACAAGATTGGCTGTTCTACTCCCAAACATGGCAAAATTTAGAGAAGATTGAAATCGCTTTCTACCAAGTAAAGTTGAATGTAAAAATAATGACAAGTTTTAAAGGAATTTCGATACTAACTTATTGAGAGAAAAAAAAAAAACAAAAAAATAGTGAATAACAGATTAAATTAAATATAAATCGTTCTCTACCACCCAACCTCGACCTCACATCCAACAAATCGTGACTCTCTTCCGTTTATCCGCCTCTATCGACTCCGAATCTTCGACGGCTAGACCTATCCTAGAATAACAACTAGGTGAAGGGTCTGTCCTATATTCCAATTACATTATCATCAATTTCCTCAGTACATTCTATTTTTTGTAGTACAAAAAATATTATTAGTACTATTATCATGTTGATAATAGTACTAATGTATTTTTGTATTTTTAACAACTAATATTATTAGTACTATTATCATGTTGATGATTAAATCCCATGGTATGTATGAGTTTATCACTATCACAACTACCATCAGCAGTAGTATTTTCATCAGTATCAGTAGTACACTCTTTATCATCAGTAGAAGGATTATCAGGCAATACATGGCATCAGTACATCATCATTGTTATCAGTAGCGACAAGATTATTAGCGAGGGCTATCATCACCATCAGAATAAGTTAACATTAGGGTCATCAGTAGTAGTAATGGTATTATCAGGAAGGTTTCACAGCAGGGCATGACATGGCATCACCCCTGCCTCAATTCAGAAACCATCACAGCGTTGGCGCCACCTGATAAAAAAACAATAAACCTATTATTATTATCATCTCTACAGGGTGAAGCAGCGCCATGGAAAAAAATATACAGGGTAAAAAATTCTGCTCAGATTTTTTTAACTACGATTGCTTTACCATCCATGGTCGTTCAAAAGGTTTAACAACTAGGCCAAAATGACTTGGGCCCAAGTTCCTCAGGGGACCCACATGAGGAGCCTGGGCCCAAATGGGGAAAAATTGGGGACCCATATTAGTGAGAAGCCGGACATGGGCACGGCCCTGCGAATCACATTGACACTGTCAGCACTCCACCTGAACCGTATAAAGACTATAAGGAGGTTCTACTTATGATCTAACAGGTCTAGACTAGAGGATAAATAATTAGTGTGACCACCTTAGCCTAGACCTAGGCAAACAATAGTTTAGCCTAGACAACGAACTAGTGTAGTACGTCAATTACCTACGAGTATATTGCAACCGAACTGGAAGGATTCTCCTTAACCATAATACAAAGGAAATTCGTAGTCGACTTCAGTAGCTTGATCGATAAGTCAGCGGACTTGTAACCTGGATGTCGGTGGTTCAAGTCCCGGTTTCAGCTTAGATTTAGTAATGCGAGTTTGATTAGTTGTGATAACACGAAAGTGATTAACACAAATATGATAACATTGGTAATTAATAGTCAAATGCGCTGTATACTAACGAGATTAGAGGAGGTAAGTTTTAAAATTCGACAACTACATTTTGAAATCGCTGTAAGGATTTGTAACTCTGCAGGTGTAAAAAATAACGCTTCAAAAACACTGACATCGCCGATAAAGGTAACCGTCCACAGCGTCAACTCAACTTCACGAAGTGTGAAGATATCTCACTTTGCCTTTTCCCAAACCTACTTGGGGTCGGCGTCGTTCAACCTCTCTTCCTCATGGTTGAGGGTGGCTGGTTCCAGCACTCCTACTTCTACCACTTACGACTAAATGTCCTTCCCAACCCTGTTGAGAGCGCCAATGTTAAGTTATTGACTGTTGTCCAGACAAAGCTGACACCGTTTCTGTTGAACGTTTCACAGCGAGATAATTTAAACTCCCCCAGTGCGATAATTTAACCCCACCCCCTAAGGGCAAAGGGTAAAACGAAAATTTACACCTAAACACGAAATAGATCATTTCTCAGCACCAACCGTGTTAGCAAATGACAATCATGTCACGCATTACGCACTCTACCTAGTTGTAGGGAAGCCTGCTGGGGGGAATTTCGTATTTCACCCTCAAATGTCGTCGTGAGGCGTCACAAAATTGTCGTCGGAAGACGTCAGTGACGTCACAGCTAGTTGAGACGCCGCGCCGGGCGCCTTATTCTTGTGATGAGTGGAGTGCTTGACTTCAGATACGGTGCGGAGCAAGGAGGAGGAGGGGTGGAAGGGTGAGGGGTATTGTCTAGGGGGGAGGGGGAGGGGGGGGGTAGTGAATCTGAGCAAAGAGGGGCGGGGGGCTATTCTAGAGGTGGGACAAGGGGAGGAAACAGCAAGAAGAGAGAGGAAGAGAGAGAGAGACGATGGGAAGAGGGTTCTTCATCATGAGATTTCAACTTGACCTGGGGTTATGGACCTTGGCACTACGTAATTTGTGGGGAGGACAGAGGAGCAGATTTGAAATGGTGTCACACTTACTCAAAAGCTCCTTACAAGACAATCTAGACATGTGTCAATTGTGTCATATTTAGGACTCGAACCACCGGCCTCCAAGTTACGACTCCACCGCCTTATCGATCGAGCGACTGAGGTTAGATGAAGTAGTTAGTAGGTACACCTACACACGTAATATATATTTATCCGAAAGCACATAGATATTCCATATACCAACAACACTGTTTATAGTGGCTGATGGGATTCAATTTGGAAGTTTTAAGAAGACTTTCATAGTTAAAAAAAAAAAGGTTTATAGTGTCTATATATTAGTTTCCAAAATAGCGGAAAGCTTTCGTTCGTCCGCCTGTTATCGTCAGCGATAAGCTATGATGGATGGGCTCCTGCCGTAGACTCATTTGCCTGTCGCCGCCCTATGCCGTCGAGACGGGTAGACCTTTCAAACTTTCCTGCTCCCCCCCTCCTCTAGCTCCCGTCAGTCAGTCTGGAGGTTTTATTTATTAGAATAATGTACATTATGTGAATGCTCCTTAGTTTCGTACTATTCATATTAATGGGTATAGGACTTTTGGATAGTTTATGGTGTTTTATTGTTTGATTTTTGGAGCCAAAAATACTGGAGGGGAGAATTTTTTCTTTTTCACGAGGTAGTCTTAGTTTTGTAGAGAAGAAAAGAAGTTTTGTTTTCGGCCTTAAAGTTCGTGTAATTATTATACATAAATATTAAGAGTTCATGTCAATGTCATAATTATTGCTTTGGGAGTCCGACATACAAAGGGTGGTGGCGGAAACCATTGTTTTTGCTTTTCGTATTCTCTAGCTAGTAGAAATTTGATTTAATGATGAGATGCTGAGAAAGAGAAAGTTTAATTTAAATTAACTTGCTACTTAAAAAAAACATAGACAACAATAATAATAAATACGTAATTAAGAAATCTACAAGATAATCCAGTTTTTTTTTTTAAATTTCATTCATTTCAATTGCGATGCTAATTATCACGATTCAAATTAAAAAATCAAACAATAAGAAGCAAATTAATCACAACAGACAAAAAAAAATCAGCAAGATATTGTCATCAGCTAGAACACCATTTGTGTGACCTCAATGAGAAAACAAAGGAACGCGAAATAGGTCACAGATACGGAATGTAGGACGCCTTTGTTTCGGATTGAATAGAGCCACGGGGTTGTCTAGCCTGGTTTATTAATCTAGAAGCCTAGAGACTATTTCATAGTTCGCTTCAAACTTGCGGCGAAATTAATAATACAACAAAAACAAAAAATCGGATACTAAATTAAGATTTTTAGCTTTTTGACATTTTCATGTCTTTGCTCTGGCACATAACCAAAATTATGTAACGAAATTATGTAACGATATTATGTAACGATATTATGTAACGAAATATCGAATTGTAAAGGGAGAGAAGTCTTCTAATATCGGATATCGATATTATGGTTTCGATATTATCGATATACCTAATATCGATATTTTCGTTTCGATATTGCAACCCTAAGAGAAGAGAGAAGGTATGTGTCATGCGCACAATACGAAATTTGGTCAGTTGGGTTTTGGACCTTGAATAGTAAAGATGAAAATGTCGGAATGGTTGCAGACTTGTATGCAAGCGTTTTTTTTATTATAATCATACTTTTCAGCTCTCCAGGTTTTTTTTTTCCACCAGGATAATATGTCAGATCATAGATTCATCTAATACCTTTAAAAACTTATTCTCATTTTAGATTTTTTTTCCCCCTCTAAGGCGCTTTAACTACTCTGTGTTGGACAGGTCGTTCGCACCGATTCCTCTAGGACTCTAGGTATTCATATGAGTGTATTGTATACAAGAGTTTATTCCTTTTGATTAACATAGGAGTGAATCGACGCTCTCGACTTTATCAAATAGAGCAGGAGGTATCGGAAGGGATGAACGACTATTTGCATGATTAAATATATATTTCTTTCACGAAGTGTATGGACACTGAAGGAGGCCAGAACAATGGTTCTGGGCGTCCAAAGGGTTCACCCATATCAATCCTTTCACCACCATGACATCACACATGGACTCGGAAAGTAAAGTAAGTACGAAGTGTATAATAAATATTTGCATACCTATGGTAGGTAATAATATAATAATTCCGTGTCCGTGAGGTAGGTATTGATACCTAAATCACGGTGGTGAGAGGATTATATGGACGCCCAGATCCAATTTCTAGGCTCCTTTCATGTCCATTGATGGTATAGTAGTAAGTTTTTTTGATGTCTTACTGAAAAATATACCAAACCAAAGCCAATCGTAGTAGGTTTCTCTCCAGCATAACACAAGGCACCGCGCGCTGCCCCTGTTTATTTCTCATCACACGGTCGACCGCGAAACAAAGCATCACTTATGGCACAGATCTCATGGAGTTTCGTTTCATAAATTACAATACACTCGCGTTAGAAAGGAAGTCTCGAGTTCTATTGTTGCGCCAGCAAGATGTCTGCAAACAATTAAATTCGACCGCGGAGTGGCGCCTAATTCTTGGAACAATCAGGGCTGATAGTAGATGTGGTACATACATACGAGCTGATAAAAATCAGGGCTGATAGTAGATGTGGTACATACATACGAGCTAATAATATAAATTACACCTAAAGAAGTTAATGAAATCAGTCCTAAAAGAATCTTAAGCTATATTAAAAGCTTAGATCTCTTTTAGAATAACATGGGCATGTCACAAAAGATCTATCTAAGGTCGCAGTGACAAAGAGCTTTCGTATCCGATAGCCCTACCTTTACCAATACCCCACACCAGAGCTGATAATATAAAAAATCTCTTCCACCCAAAGGGTTGTTGGGTTGAAGAGATTTTGCCGGAGGCAAAAACCCCGCCCTTTAGTTAGGACATACATATGTGTTTGTATATTTATCTATTTGTTTTTCCTTTTTATTGATTACATTTTTTCATTTCTTTGTAATCATTATTTGTACAGTACATAATATGTCTCCTTATTTAATAAAGAATTTAATGATAAATAATTTCGGACCAATCAGCTCTAATAAAAGATGACTTATCCATTGGTACCTTACAACAAGGCTGATAATCTTTGGAACAATCAGGGCTGATAATAGAATACAACAGGGCTGATAGTATAGATGTAGTAGTTGTAGTACCTACATAAGAGCTGATAATACTCAGGGCTGATAAGAATACCTAGCTAGCATTAGGGCTGATTACAGGCAAAACTAAAACCAAACCTCCATCTGTAATTTCTATACGTAGGGCTGACAATCTCAAAAGTAAGGCTGATAGCAGTAAGCGATATAGCCTGATAACAGAACGACATAGGTAGGGCTGCCAAGAAGTTGATTACTGTAAGCAATAATATCTTAGCTGATTATTCTGTGAGACTTTATAAATAAATATACTTTATATGTTTTCCTCATAAAAAGAAAGAAAGTGAGACTTCTGGTGATAGAAGGATTATATGGACGCCCAGATCCAATATCTAGGATCCTACCATGTCCAATATCTTTGCCACCTATGGGCTAATAGGTACACTACCGGTCAAAAGTTTGGGTACAACTATGTTTTTTTCAGTTTCTTCCCTTTTGAGGAATAAAAGGTCATTGAAATCACCATAGAGTCATCAAAACTGAAAGTCCATGTTCTTATCTATTAAATAAATTTAAATTATCTCATACCTATGAAGTACATATGCGGAAATTATAATAATATAATAAAAATTCTTTTTCTTTGTGTTATTATGTCACAATTTTAGTGGGTAGCGCAGAATCATAGGACTTTACCACTTTAATTTACAATATCTTGTATTATTTTTTTTTGCCCAAGATTCTGCCACTGGTCGCTGCTTCACATTAAAGCAGCTACTCATTTTTCCTCACGAGGTATGAGTGGACCCCGAACATCCAAGTACAGAGCAGAAAAAATCCTCCCCCGCTGGGAATCGAACCCAGGTCACCATGTGTGCAATGCCTAGCGCGCTAACTCGCTCTGCCACAGTGACTACCATATGCGGAAATTGACCCTTGTTAATGTATAGCTGTTAACACTAGACTGCATGTTTGTTTATACCTGCAGTTTGTAGGTATATTTTAGGCATAGAGTATCTATCTTCGGATTATATTTTGTTATGAGTGATACCTCTGATATTATTTTAGTGTCAGATAAGTGGTTTAAAGTGATTCATTGTGTTGATTTTTAGTTGAAAGACAAGCTTTCCAATTTGCATCAAGTGTGTAAATAAAGTGCCTAATTTTTTTTTATAGAACGTGTTAAAATGGCTCCTTATTGTCAAATTCCAATGGAAAAGATATCTGAAATAGTAGCATTGCGCAAAGCTGGTCATTCTCTGCAGGAAATCGCATCTCTTTAACGTTTCTCACTGCATGGAGTTCAAAAAACCTTGCAGCGCCATGAAGAACGCGGGACTTTGAGTAATCTCCCAAGAAGTGGTAGGCCGAAATGCATTTCAAAACAAGAAGACAAATTCGTCCGGGTCACATCCATGCGAGATCGCTTTAAAACAGCGACTCAAATTCGTTCTGAGCTGCTAGAAATGAGAACTGCTGATGTTTCAGTTTCTACAATCCAAAGGCGTCTTTGTGATGCTGGTCTCAAAGCCTGTGTGGCAGCAAGAAAACCTTTGCTGCGGTCTGTAAATAAGAGAAAAAGACTAGCATGGGCCAAGAAACACAGCAACTGGTCACAGGAACAATTGAAACGTGTTCTCTTCACTGATGAGTCCAAGTTTGCACTCTTCGGCTCCAAAAAGAGAAAATTCGTTCGGCGTGCAGCGGGAGAATGCATGCTTCCTGCCTGTGTGCAGCCTACGGTGAAGCATGGAGGTGGTTCCCTCATGGTGTGGGATTGTTTCGGAGGCATTTCAGTGGGAGACATTGTTCGTATCGATGGAATAATGGACTCCAAAGTGTACAACGGCATCCTGGTGCTGCATTTGGTACCATCTGGACTGAGACTTATCGGCCGCGGATTTGTCTTACAGCAGGATAACGACCCTAAACATGCCTCAAAATTGTGCAGAAGCTATCTAGCCAAAAAAGAAGGGGAAAATATAGTGCAAAATATGATCTGGCCTCCTCAAAGCCCCGACCGTAACCCATATAGAGTTGCTTTGGGATCACGTGGACCGTTGTGTACGCCAGCAGCACATAACCAGTCAGAATCACTTGTGGGAAGTGATACAAGAGCAGTGGATAGCGATTGGCGAAGAAACCCTGAAAAAACTACTACTTGAAAGGATGCCGCGAATATGCCAAGCAATAATCCGTGCAAAAGGGGGTTATTTTAGTAAAAAGAATGTTTGAGCAATTGTAATGAAATAACAATGTTCAATATCATAAATATATTGTCTTCACAAACTTAGAGCGATTCTTTTTCATTTCTAATATTTTTTTATTTCTTATGAAGCTTTAAAAGTTCATTGTGTGAGGAAACTTTTCAATTTTTGAGGTGTACCCAAACTTTTGACCGGTAGTGTAAGTAAACTTCAATCTGAGTATTTTTCTTTCACTTTTGCTTTTCTCTTTGCCTACTTCAGGTCGGTATTGTTCAACCTCATCATTATGGTTGGTTCCGGCACTCATAATTCCACAATTTACAGCTGGATGCCCTTACTAAATGCCAACCTTCTTAAGGGTGCCAATGATTTCTCCTATTTTCTTTTGGGCTGACAAAGCTGATGCCGATATTTTTTTTTTTTTTTTTTACCGTCTCCTAGCGAGTTATTCATCACTGAGTAGTCTGAGTGTACACCCGGTATAATTATTACAGTTGCGTTAGCGCCGGCCGTGTACTCTTGACTGGCGAAACAAAACAATACTTTCATTTTCTCACTTCATGCTGATTGCTGATAGTCTAATCTGACTATTCTACTCCTACTGCTGCTGATCACAATAGCAAGTACGCTGACCATGATGGTCACACTACTTACTGAGAATACTGAGCAGTGAAAACCCCAATAGCAAATATGTATGTATGCTGATGGTGAAAATGATAATTATACTAGTTCAGTCGATCCTGGTCACCTGGATATAAAAGAACTCAATGGACTGACTTTTCCTCTCTTATAAAAAGTTCCAGGTTTCTTTTATAAAAAGATTTGACGGCATTTGCATTTTAGAAAACCATAATAGATATTACTATTGTTTCTCTTTATTAAAAGATTAGTTGCCCTTAAAGAGACATAAATTTGACTGAAAATTGTTCTCTTACATCTAGGTTTCTTTTATAAAAATGTTCGACGGCATTTGGTTTGTAGAAAACCATAATAGATATTATTGTTTCCCTTTATTAAAAGGTTAGTTGCCCTTAAAGAGACATAAATTTGACTGAAAATTGTTCTCTTATATCCAGGTTTCTCCTATATCCAATTATCTTCTATCAAGGTTTGACTGTAATAATTAAGTAGTAAAATCTAACCCTTCTTTCTCTCTCTCTCTCTCCCTCACTACAGAGAATAATAATAATAATTGAGATGATAATGATGATAGTCTAATGTTACTAGGCCATCCATCTTGCGTGAGAACGTATACAGGGTGGGGCAAAAGTCTGGAAACCCCTGAATAACTTTCGAATGGCTTCTTCGGTAAAAATCAAATTTTGTAAGGCAAACCGGGCTAATAAGACCTTCTTTTAGAGTGGGAGAGATTTTTGTTACCGGCCCCCATGTTGGGGCCAGGGGGGCCAACTTCATTTTTTTAAATACGAACCCCCACCTTGCGATACATTTTTGGAAAGGTCTTTAGATAAGAAATACATTGGTGCAAATTTTATTTTTTTAATATTAACTGTTTGCAAATGGCGTCCACCTTAGTGCATGCAGTAAAGTCTGGAAACCCCTGAATATCTTTTGAAAGGGCTTTCTCAGTAACTTTTAAAACTGTGCACGGTAAGTCGGGGTAATTAGACCTTTCTAAAAATGTATCGCAAGGTGGGGTTTCATATTTAAAAAAATGAAGTTGGCCTCCCTGGCCCCGACATGGGGGCCGAAAAAAAAAATCGGTCCCATTCTAATGTAAGGTCTAATTACCAAGGATTACCGTACATAATTATAAACTTACTGAGAAAGCCCTTTCGAAAGATATTCAGGGGTTTCCAGACTTTACTGCATACAGAAAGTTGGACGCCATTTGCAAACAGTTAATATTAAAAAAATAAAATTTGCACTAATGTATTTCTTATTTAAAGACCTTTTCAAAAATGTATCGCAAGGTGGGGGTTCGTATTTAAAAAAATAAAGTTGGCCCCCCTGGCCCCGACATGGGGGCCGGTAACAAAAATCGACCCCACTCTAATAGAAGGTCTTATTACCCCGGTTTACCGTACAAAATTTCAATTTTACCGAAGAAGCCATTCGAAAGTTATTCAGGGGTTTCCAGACTTTTGCCCCACCCTGTATAAATTTCAACCTTTCACCATCGACTAAGAACTCTAGGACAGCGGTTCCCAACCGGTGGGCCGCGGCCCAATTGTGGGTCATGGGCAGCTCGCTACTGGGCTGCGGATGCTGGCCGAAACTCAAGAAATAATATTAAAAGAGTGCAAAATAAAATCGGGGTGTGCCGCAAAATTGTTGGGAAACGCTGCTTTAGGACTTCATCTAGGAGACCAGGCAGAACGACCGAAATAGAGAATGAATGGTTCCTTGTAGAGACACAGTCACCTTATTGAGAGTAAGGCCATTACCCATTCACATAATCCCGAAACCTCTCTTCATTATCAGACAGCATTGTAGTGCTGTCTTTAGCCAGTGTCGATGGCACGTTGAGTACACATGTTCTCGTTCTGTCACTGAAGATAAGCAACGTCCAGCGAGGTTATGACTTGAATGGCTGGTTTTTAATAGTTTTTTTATATAATTTATACCCATTCATATAATTCCGAAACCTCTCTTCATAGCCAGCGTCGAATACACAAGTTCTCGTTCTGTCACTGAAGATAAGCAACGTCCAGCGAGGTTAGGACTTGAATGGCTGGTTTTTGAATTTCCAGCGAATGGAGGTCGAACCCCCGTCGTGAGAGGATCATCAAGTTGAAAGCGAGGTTATGCCCCAAAATTGAGTCCTGACTTTGACTCTCTGTCCCAAATCTTTTAGATTTATTTTATTTGTGGTTATTTTTTTCACATCTAAAATTTCACAGTGACTCAAACCAGCTTTGCTAAAAAAAATTCGTGCTCCAAGTCTCGCACCAGCGATCTCCAGGTTACCAGTCCGTCGCCTATTTAAGCTTTTACTGTCGGTTAGTATTTCCTCTTCTGGTTGAATTTTCTTCTGAAAAGGTCTCATCGACAATCTCATTTCCATCAGTCATTTAGCCTACTCACATTTTTCACATCTATCTTCATTTTTTAACGTCATATTCTGCAATTTCTAAATGATTTAGCATATTCACATCTTTCGGCACTTTTCTCCACATTCTTGATGATTTAGTCTATTTACATTTACACTCACTCATTAAAATTCGCTGACAATTTTATTGTTCTTTTTTTGTTGAAATTCGCATTAAGTGTTGAAATCCATCTTCTATCTACATATTGTTTAGGAGCAGTTTGATTTCCAAACAGTTTACAGACTTCAGCCTTCAAGATAACATAGATTAATGCAACAACAAAAAAAAAAGAAATAGAAAGAAGGGATTAAACAAAAATACACATAATTATTATGGACATACACAAAAAAGAAACAATATGCCAACAACAATGGAAGAATATTTGAGGTAAACAGAAAAAGTATGGCAAAAAATACATGTTTAAAAAAAAAAACACATATCAATCACCTAACTAAAAGAAGAAAGAGTGATGAGTGATTAAAAGTGAAAAAGCAACGTTCACACGTGGGAAATATAAACATGTACCACATCCCACCAGGGCACCAAATCCGGAACCCCAAACACACAGATCGCATCAATCAGGCTAAACGGTTTTTTTTACATAAACATTATTTTCGAATTCTAAACATTTCAGAGATTTTTTCATGTGAAGAATTTTTTTCTCGTACATCTATGTATCGTTTTGGTTTATTTTTTCGTATATTTATTTATCGTTTTAGGTAGGATTTTGTGTACTTTTTTCCTGTCGGTCGAAACTCTCGGTGGGCAGTGGAGCCAGTTAGGCGCCAGATACCACGCAAATCTCGGGTCCGATATATTGCTGGACGAAGAGATTACTAGAGATACCTATTGTAAATATTCACGTACATAATAATATGTGGTTTATATGACTTTGATATATTAGTGAATGGACGTTTTTATAGTCTATTCAGAAGAATTTTGTAGAACATTTCCTATACTGAACTGCAAAGGGTCTGGGATCTGATTTTTTATCTTTTTTTAAAAGGAATTTTTTTGCAGAACAGAGCAGTGAATACACTTGGATTCAGGTGATACTTTGCGCCTAGTTCTATAGACCTATCAGCCTTCTATCCGTTGCTTATAAAGTGCTTTCAAAAATAATTGTCCGCAGAATCACTAAAGTATTGGAAAGTAATCAACCACCAGAACAAGCGGGCTTTCGGAGTAGCTACTCAACTTTAGATCATATTTTGGTGGTCAAGGAGGTGATTAGAAAGTCGGAGGAATTTAAAATACCAGTAGTAATGTGTTTTGTTGACTATTTTAAGGCCTTCGACTCTGTATTTATTCAGTCCGTACTGGAAGCACTCGAAGAGCAAGGGGTAGAGGAAGAATATATAGAGTGGATTCACAATACCTACGTAGGTAGCATTATGGAGGTCGAGGGAAAGGAGGTGGAGGTGAAGAAAGGCGTTCGGCAAGGGGATCCTGGGTCCCCGAAATATTTCAGTGCGGTGCTAGAAAAAGTATTTAGAGCAATAAACTGGCAAGATAAAGGGCTAGAAGTAAATGGGAAGAGATTGAGCCACCTTCGCTGACGATATTGTTCTCTTTTCAAATTCTTACCGAGAAATTCAAATAATGATAGAAGAGTTGGTGAGAGAAGGTCGGAGAGTAGGTTTAGAGATGAATATAAGTAAGACAAAAGTAATGAGAGTGAATATGAGTGAGAGAGAAATATTGAGAATAGGAGATAAAGAGATAGAGGAGGTAGAAGACTTTGTGTATTTGGGAAGTTTGATAAGTAAGAATGACGAGTGGGATGAGATAAATAGGAGAGTAAATTTAGCCTGGGGTTCCTTTTCCAAATATAAAAGTTTTCTTAAAAATAAAAATATAAAATTAAAATTAAAGACTAAAATATTAAAATCGTGTGTTATACCCACCTTACTGTATGGATGCGAAACCTGGATATTCAAGAAAAAATATGTCACCAAACTAAGATGTGTAATCAGGAGGATGGAACGAGCAGTATTGGGAGTCACACTAAGGGATAGGAAAAGGAGTTCGTGGGTGAGGGATAGAACAAAAATGATAGATGTAGGTACTAGAATGTGGGGGTTAAAATGTAACTGGATAGGACATGTTTTGAGAAGGAATGATGGGAGATGGACGAAGGAGATATTGCATTGGAAGCCAAGAGGAGGAAGTAGAAGGAGAAGGAGACCACGAAAAAGATGGGATGCAGAGTTGAAATGTTTAGGAGGGGAGGAGTGGTGGAGGGAGGCAGAAAATAGAGAGGGCTGGAAACAGCTGAGGGAGAGGGGTGTTACACTTCTTCTTAAGTAGGTAACATCTTCCCTGTGGGCATCTGGACCTTGTACCATAATTCAGGTACAGGGTTCAAATGCCCATAGGAGGCCTTCAATTAGACGAGTATGTTTTATTAATTAAAATATTTTTTGTATGTATATAAAATTGAATAAAATATAAAATAACTAATAATAATAATAATAAATAATAATGCTTTTTCTTTGTGTTATTATGTCACAATTTTAGTGGGTAGCGCAGAATCATAGGACTTTACCACTTTAATTTACAATATCTTGTATTATTTTTTTGCCTATGATTCTGCCACTGGTCGCTGCTTCACATCAAAGCAGCTACTCATTTTTCCTCACGAGGTATGAGTGGACCCCTACTTCCAAGTACAGAGCAGAAAAAATCCTCCCCGCTGGAATCGAACCCAGGTCACCATGTGTGCAATGCCTAGCGCGCTAACTCACTCTGCCACAGTGACTACTGTGGCAGAATAACTATGTATGTAAATAACTTGTATTGTAAATTGTAAAATAATATTTTAATAAAGGCTATTTTATTTTATTTTATTTTATTTTTATTTTATTTATTTATTTATTTATTTACAGGAGAAAGGCTGCACACAAGTTGCGACCCGAGGCATGGCCCTATATTTCTTTTTCCTAACCCTACTCTACACAATGAGGCATTACCGAATATCATTTCGGGCGAGAACTCGGCGCCATCGCAGGAGAGGTTGTATCGGGCAGTTTTTTTTTTAACTCCAGAATATTCTGGAAGTCTGGATAAACTATAGATATATCAGTCAGTTTTTTTAGCTCCAGAATTCTGGATAAACTATAGATATATCGGGCAGTTTTTTTAGCTCAAGAATTCTGGATAAACTATAGATATATCGGGCAGTTTTTTTAAGGTCTGTGTGGAAGTCTGGATAGACTATAGATATATCGGGCAGTTTTTGTAGCTCTTGAACTCCAGAACTCTGGATAGACTATAGGTAATGTATATCATAGCTAAGGACATGTACTATATTGACTATTTATTTAGCCAGGTGTATATTATAAATAAAAAATAAATATTAGATAGCGGAGTTGTTGTAACACTTACTACACCGAACTGGCAACACCACGCAAATTCGTACTCTTCCTCTTAGATAAGTGTAAACCTACGATGAGAGTTACTGGGTGCTCCCCGCCTCATATAAAAATACATAATTATTGTACAATAGTTATATTATTTGTGTTATTCACTTTCGCGATATCACAACTACTCAAACTTTGCTAAATCTACGCTGATACCGGTACTTGAACCACCGACCTCAAGGTTTTCAAGTCCGCCGCCTTATCGTTCAAGCTACTGAAAGCGTGCCCTTCAGCCACTGGTATTATTATTATTATTATAGTAAGCTTTATTAGGTAGAACAAAAATATATACAGTAAAATAGAATGAAATTATAAAGAAAAACAATAAGTTTAAGCAAAGATACAAGAAAAAAAAGAAGAGAATGAAGTTAATGTCCTACCTAAAGGGCAGGGTTATTGCCTGTGGCAATCTCTTCCACCCAACCCTTTATCATTGTTATAGGATAAACAGAGAACATTAATGTGCTGGTAAATTTGTTCTCGTTATCAGGCATCAGCATACTTTTCTGCAACACCCTGTATAAGAGTATATGTTCTGAAAACATACATCCGGCAGGCGAGGCGGTCACTCTGTATATTTCTACAAAAAACAACATGTTTCCTTCGATATGTTTTAAATCATACAAGATCCATGTTTTGTAGACATACCCAAATACATGTTCTTTTCATATAATGTATAAAATCATACAAAATCGAAACATGAATAAATATCATCATTATGAAATGTTTTTTATATAATATACTAATACTCCTAAAAAACAATTTATTATTTATGTATATTTATTCCCATTGGGTTATTCCCGTGAAATAAAAATAGGTAAAATAACATAAATAAATATTTTGTTCAAAATAACAAGCAAGTGAAGGGTCCCCAAATAACTTTAATTTTTTCAATTCCTGACATTTCAAGATTTTCGTGGAATTGGTGCTATAGCAAACATCTATAGCAGTTAGCTAGAGCTTACATGTTTCCTATAGCACTTAGCTATTAGAGCATATATTTCCTCGTAGCCATGAGACAACCGCTACTGAGGACGCTTGTGGTCTGTCCTGTAGCTTACCCATGCCATAGTACGCCTCGCCTCTGATGGGCGAGAAGTGTCCCTTGCAAACAATACTGTAATCAAGTTATTTCAATTACTGTCGGCGCGGCGCTGGGGTTCGAATCCCGGACCTTCCACATAGCCAGGATCTTACCTCTGAGCTAATCGTGCTCTCATATTTTGACAGGTGTTCTTTTAGCTACCAAAAGTTGTTCCTAAGTCAATCTATCAAAGCGAAAAACATTGGAACCAAAAACATGAGACTCAAAATTACAATGTACATAGTTACATACATATATGTAACCTTTTCCCCTTTTTTCGATCTCTCTCTCTCTTTCGCTCTCTCTCTCTCTCTCTCTCTCTCTCTCCTTCCCTCCCTCCCCATTCATATCTTTCCCCTCTCCTCCCCCTCCTTTTTTGCAACAAGATTTATGTCATAATTTCGGGCTAATTCTGTCTCCTCTCCTCTCTTTCCCACTTTTCTCTCCTCGTTCCTCGTCCCTCATTAATTAATGTATGTACATCTGCTTCACTTAAACTAAGCGTGTCCCTACTACCTCGAGGAGGAAGAAGGAGAGAGAGAGAGAGAGAGAGAGAGAGAGAGAGGAGAGAGAGGGAGAGAGAGAGAAGAGAGAGAGAGAGAGAGAGAGAGAGAGAGAGAGAGAGGAGAGAGAGAGAGAGAGAGAGAGAGAGAGATGTGGAAGCCGGTTTGAGATCATCAGCAAAAATGAGCGAAAAAAAGCATCACTTCTGCAACAAAGATGTGCAAAGTATTTATTTGGCAACGGCGAAAAGAAAATTACCCCAAAAGAATCGTTTCAAGACCACCAGAAAATTATAATGTGTGTGCAATGAATGTTAATACGATGAAAGAAATTGCGAAAAGCAGCAGCAGTGGTGTCAGAGAAATTCGGAACAGCGCCGAACACATTGTAGCTTGTAGCAGTGGCCGGGTGCTCAATAGAAAGTAAGTAAAGTAGCCTCGACTTATGAAGTTACACAGAATTTTCTTTCTAATGTATGTAGGTGACAAAACACACGCTGTAAGTGGTGTGGAATGAATACAATAACGCATGGCATTTTAGGTGTTGAAAACACAAGAATGCAGGTCGCTCTGTTATGCCAGACACGTGTGTAAAGAATACGAAGAACTAACCAGAGAAGCACCAGATCTAAATGGGTCGGTCAGGTTTCAATAATAATAATAATATCGCCTTATTTATACTGCGCGATTAGGACTATTGAGTCCCATTATTCCAGCAGTAAACCCAAGACGTATTATTATGTCGTAAAAATCCCAACTGGGAGGATAACTTGTCATGTCCTGGCTGGGTTTCGAACCCGCGACATCTGGAATCTCTAGATCTACAGAGTGCCGCCTTTACCACTGAGCTAACGGGACGGACATCCGATGCATTAAACTCATGCATCGGATTAGAGATATCAGTATTTAAAAATCAAACCCAAAGAAATTGCAGCTTTTCTGGGCCTAATTAACTTAGAGAAGGATGGAGAGAAAATAAACTACCAAAGTTGCTACAACAACAACAACAACATAGTGTTTTGATACTAAAAGACAATCATGTATGGTTCAAAAGTTCAGATAATTCACAGTGTGGTGTTCAAGATGTTTTTTTTTTTTCCGCCTTCCTTCTCGAGAGCTTTCCAAACGATCTAAAGCCAGCTCTGTTGCACTAAGACCGAAAGGTATCCCTTACAAACAATTGTAACCAAATTAAGAATACAATTTTTTGTCGCCACGGGGGATCGAACCCGGGACTTTCCGTATGGCAAGCGAGTGCTTAAGCACTGGCTGAGCTAATCGCGCGCTCAATCAGCGCGTTAGTATGCAAGAAGGAATGAAGAAGTTATAACAGCAACCAGCATATCAAATTACCGAAACTTGCACGCCCCCATACACCTGATACGAAACACATCCGACCAAGTTCGGCTGATTGAGAGCATACCAGGTCCAAACTTGTCAACACTCCCCCACAAACATCCCAAACCAACACAACCGCATTCGAATCTATTAAATTATATCGAAACAACACAATTGAACAAGAATCTGTTAACTTTAATCAGACGTAAACGAGTGTTTAAAACAAAACTGTGCTTCGATAAAAATTCAAATTTGATAAAAGCAGTTTTCAAAATGCAAATTCAAATTTATTTTTTGACACATCCACATCGAATGAATGAAAAAGACCACTAATTTTGACAGTTCAATCTGTGAAGTGTCTAAGTTTAGATGTCAGCTTCAATCATTAGTATTATGGGACCTCAAAATTACAAATTCGACCATCATCAACACATGCATATTTCCATATTATCAATAGAAAACTTAAACTTATGGAGTTATGGATCCTAAAAGTCAAACTATACTGAAAAACACACTGAAGATAGAAAAAAAAACTATAAAACAAAACGAATCTCGAATAAAAAAAAATGGATCTGACCGGAAGAAGTTGGCTGTCCGAGAGATCTCAAGTGATAGGAATCGTAAAGTTTAGGATCGACGCCGAGGCGTAGATCAACCGCTCACACTCACGCTAGACCATCACACCCACGGAAACCGACTGAGCGTCGCTCTCCATAAAGTGGTTTCTGTTCTTCTATCATGGATTCACGGAATAATATCAAGTGGTAACCTTAATTTGAGCGAACATTGTAAACGTCCACGCCAAAACAGCGAAAATCACAAGGTTAAAACACCTCGTTATCTACAGATGACAAGTTAAGCAACATCAAGTGTGGTGAGAACAAACTTAGATCAAAAGCTCTATTTTATATAATTCCAGTGGTACTCGTAATTAGGATTTTTTCTGCTGGTGTTACATAAAATAATGATAAACAATTTCAATGTAACATTTGACATATTTGCAACCAATTATTACTTGGTAATAAAACAGAGAAGGTTTAATATTCACTGATGGCTGCTCTATCATTCTAAATATCATTTCAGACATCTTGTTTGGTACCACATCATTCTCGATATCATTAAATTTCAGCCCATCTTGTTTGGTACCGCATCATCCTCGATATCATTTCAGCCCATCTTGTTTGGTACCGCATCATCCTCAATATCATTTCAGCCATCTTGTTTGGTGCCATCATCCAGAATATCGTTTGGTACATTCATCCTCAATATCATTTCACCCATCTATTTTGGTAGCGATTCCTTCTAGCTCCATTAATTGTTAGATTCGTAACATTTGTCTCAATCTCAACATCGGACTCACACGGCTGAAGAGTTTTGCGGAAAGCCCGACCACTTGTTGATTGTTTCGCGTAATCATATTGAGGTGCAACGGTTCGATACTTCTCTCTGGAAAAACTATTCTTTGATGGCTTCAAGTGAGAAACGTTTGCCCGGGACGGCGTACTAAAACTTCTGAACTTTTCTTTCCATGTTTGGCGGGCTTGTCGGAAAGGAGAGACGCTCTCAACTCTGTATCGGCATATTCTGGCGCGATTAAACGATCTGGCCGTGTTCTTCACGGAGTTTTTAAATCGGTTATTATTCAGAAGAGAATAATCCAGCCTTTTTTCAGGAGTTTGGAATCGACGAGAAATGTAAGAATTTCTGGGGACGTTCGTGCCAATATTTTCATTTGCACAGCGCTTTATGGAAGGTGGAATAGTTTTCATTTTCATTGGACATACTTTTTCATCAAGTTCATTTGTTGTTTGGCTGGGCTCTTTTTTCTGTAAAAGACCTGCTATGTCATTCTGTAAGGTTTGGTTGCAAATATTAATGTTATCGGCAAACACACGAAGACATGGGTATTTTTTATTTGACCGTGGAAAACTACGGCCATTTTGTGTTGCCATGCACACACGATTGTAATAGTCATTAGTTTCAAAATCATCCCGCAATAGAAAATCTTTGATATTTACGTTCATATTCCTATTGAGGTTTTTTTGGGCTGTATTTTGACAGTAATTGCTTTTGTTTTCTGTGGATCTAGATTTACCTCTTACAGAAGAGTTCGCCTTTCTTCTCTGTGAACTATTAAAATTACTTTGAACATTTCTATCATGGCAGTCCAAGTTCATTTTCTCTTGGAAAAAGTTTCCATTTTCCTGTAAATTGCTCGTTTCTTTAAATCTCACCGAGTTTATATTTCTTTTTTGTGAAAAAGTGTTGTTACGCAGGAAATTTTGGGCAGTCTTGCTACAGAATGAACCTTCAAGTTTGGATACCGAGAGAATGCTTTTTTTTCTCACCATCGTTTTTTGTTGACAATCATCATCTATTCTAGTACATTTCCATTTTCCTCCATAGTTTGTATGTTTTCTAGTGTCACATGGATTTCTGTCGAAATTCCTCTGACAATGCATTTTCTCCTTCGGTCCCCCCCATTTTACTGAGTACAAGTTTCTTCCTGTACCTGAACCACACTTGTTCCCAAGCCTGAAACTTGGACATCGTGGAACTTTCTTCGCTTTCGTCAGCGCATCCTTGAGTATGCGAACGGCTCGCTCGCAATCTTCATACTCACATCTCAACTGGTTTAGTTCCGCTTTTCGTTCATTCAGGTCCTCGCAGACGGTATCAAATTTCTGTTTTTTTACTTTCAATTCTCTTTGAAGCATATTAGTACAAACTTTACTCTCGTCTAGTAACGATGCAAGTGTTGTCTTGTTTTCCTTCAAGTGACCTAGCTGATTGCCATCCCTCTCAATTTTCGGCGTGGCTTTTTTGTTGTTTTTTACTCAAGTTCCTTCTTTCTTTTTGTTGTACATTCTGTCTTGGTTCCTTACATTCGGGTTTTGGGATATATCTATCAAAGCAGAGATGTCGGATGTTAGCTAACCAACCACTTTTACCATAGTTTTCGAGTTGGGATTCTAAGTTTTCATTCTTTTTTATAACTTTATCGATAAGATGATCTCTATTTTGAATTTCCTCTTTGGCTGATTGAAGGACCAACTCCAAATGCTTGATCCTCTCTCTTTCTTTACCAAGTTGGATGCATATCTCTTGATTATGGATATGCGCTGTATTTTTGACAGACAAATGTTTTTTTAATACATCTTTTACATCTATTGTGGTGCTAGAAGTGTCGGAACAGCTCATTTTTTGATTCTGAACAAATGTTACGATTTGATTACTTTTGATTTAGAAGATTGGTGTAAAACAACATTTTGTACTTGATATGTTATGTTTTGATTAAAATAGCCAATAAGGTTTCTCTCATTGAATAAAAAAAAAATCTAAATTATGAATAGAACTGGACGAAGAATATTGACTATTTCTAACTCACTCATTCACAGTTATATTCTATAAAAACTAAAAAGTTTATTTAGTGAGAGAAAACAAAATTGGTGATATGAAATTGTATGTCTGTACTAAATTAAATAGTATAAAAAAAATAGTATAATTTTTTTTTTTTCTTAATAAAATGTTAAAAGAAAATCTTTTCCAACTCCAAAGGGACGCCAGCCAAGGCCAACAAACCTGTGCCATCACGAAGTACATAACGGATTGAACTAGTAAAAAGAGTGAACATAAAAAACTTATTAAAAAAACCGACCGATTCTTCTTCCAGCACAGGAAATGAACTTTCATTTGAAATTATTTTCAGCCACTTTCAGATAGTAAAAAAAAACTTGCTCGATATTTTATTTTGGACTGACCAGTGCTGTGATCAGTCCAGTCAGCCTACGTACAACCTGCCATCGTCCGACAGCTCATGACAGGCCAGATCGTAATCTGCCTGTCATGATCACCGCACCGCATTCAATTCAGGGCGGTCGACGCCGTCACAGTCCAGTGGTCAAGCGTGCTCTGGGTTCGAAACTCAAAGGGGGCACTTTTTTTCACAATATTTATTAAAGATGCTGCTTGTTTCAAAGTCCTTTTTATTTGAGAAACAAATAAATTCATTATTATTATTGTTATTTTTTCTATTTTGAGTTGTTAACTCTTTGTCATAAAGTTGACTGTTTGCCATATCGAAATGCATTCATTTCGTTATTATAATTAAAATAATAACGAAATTAATGCATTTTTCATCGTTTTTTTTTCTGGATCGATTCAATTCTGCTACTTCAAATCCTACATCCTGGACGTGATTTTAACTTTTCAAAGGTCATAAATTTACTATGGACTGAATTCGTCTGTGTGATAAACTGTTTTTGAAAAAAAAAGAGCGGCAAGAGAACTTGGCACAAACCCACCACCCTGTAAGTTAAGTACACTTCTTAGAAGTGCAAATTCAGGGGAAGAACATAACAACGTGTGTTGAGTGTACACAAAAATAATGACACATTCATTTAATAAAAAATCTGAACTTATCACTGCCATAACGTGTACAAACCACAATCCGTACGAAAATATGTACCTATAGGATGTATGGGAAAAGCGGATAAGTCAAAAACAGGAGCCGCTCCCCGAAATAAAAGTATATAAACCTTATCTAGAATCAGTAAAGTTGCAATTATTTCCTACAGAGAGAGAGATAAGTAAGTCACTTGCAAACAACTTCTATACATATATAATTATTTTTCTATACATATTCCTATGAACAAAATAAGATATAGTAGATACATAGTGTATATTCGTAGAGTACATAAGATAAAAATAATTACAAGTACCAATGTATATAGCATGTTTTTTATATTTAATTATTATGTAGCTAAAGAGTCCACCAATCCCAGAACCGCCAATGATCAATGGCGGTAGATACTGACTGGCGGCATCATGCATAAATAACAGACAGTCTCACAATCATCTATGTCATTATCGCCATTACCATCCTTATTAAAATTAATAACACATACAGACATACTGAATGAAGGAGTTTTAAAAAAAAACCATACAGACATAACGTAACGGTCAAAATCTTGCGATGGAGTAATCTTTACCCGAAATCAGCAATATCATCCGCCCAACTATTCATGTATGTTTTGCAGAAAATATTTTTAAATGAGCTCTTTTTAATTTTTTTTGACATGATCTGTAAAAAAAAAACTAATTCCGTCATAAAAAAATAAATCAAAAGAGATGTTACTATCGCTATGGCATTCCTTAACGCCACGATATGTAAAGATTAATGTACTTATACATAAGTAAAGAGAATATAGAAGATCAGAGTAAGTATATAACATCCAATAAATTAGCGACACAAAAGGCCATAAAAAATATTATAACTACTCGAACTCGCCTCACTGAATTTTGGCCACACTTGGGACTCGAAACACCGACCTACAGGTTACGAGTCCGACGCCTGATGCCTGATCGATAAAGCTGCTGAGCTCGGTAAGATATCCTATGCCATATCTTTTAGAAGATAACATTCCTGACCATATTCTCTAGTATTGGACTGCTAGGTATTACTTGATCAAGTGGTTTGAGACATGGCCTGTAACCAGGTACTGGGGTTCGAAACCCACCAAATTATGAAATTTATTTATGCTCAATTATGAAGATTTTGAGCACATGATGATGGCACCCAAAACAAAGCTAGATTACAAAAGACATAAGTCTATTCAGAACTGATAGGTCCTGTTCATACGATTACCTCAGAGGTTAAGCACTCGCTTGCCATGCGGAAGGTCCCGGGTTCGATCCCTCGTACCGACAAAAAATTGTATTCTTAATTTGGTTACAGTTGTTTGTAAGGGATACCTTCCGGTAGCGCTCGTGTTGACCCCAGCACCTAAAATGGGAAGTATTGTATCACTTCTCGCCCAGCAGAGGGGAGGCTTACTACGGGATGGGTAAGGCTACAACATAGACCTGCACAAGCGTCTACAGTAGCTCTTGTTTCATGGCTACGAAATAAAAAAGGCTGTGAAACACTCATCTTAGAAAAAAAAATAAAAATACTATACAAATATTCTACGAGGACTACAGGAATGTATTCTTCATGAATTATAGTTATTATATTGGCTCCATAATACCGCCATATACTTCTTGAAGGGTGGAAGGGTGGAACCTATGTATACCCGTAAGCTAATGATAGGTACGGAAGCTGCCTATTATAGGTAGGTAACTAGGTATGCACGCAACAACACAGAGACCAAAACCCACCCCACCATATAGTCAAAGGGATAACAAATAAGGGTAATTTTTGAGCTCACAAAGGAAATACAAGGGTGATTGTTTAGTCCATAAAGGAACATCAATTTGTAATTGGTCTAGAAACTGGCGGCATTGGGAAGGTTTTTTTTTGGGGGCATAATGGGATGTTCGTCCACACAGCGAGATAGAAAACAAAGCTTCAGTCAGCTTAATTTTCAATACTTTTGGGCATAATGTCGTCCATTTGATATTCTCTCTCCATCGGCCATAAATTTTCAATATTTTTATTTCATTTTTTTTTCTTCAATATTTATAAATATAATTGATTTCTCTCCATATTGGAAACCATCAAATCAAATGCTTTGTTTTCCTACACTACAGTACGTATTCGTTTTTTATGGACTTCAGATGGGATAAAAAGAACAAGCATAGAGAGCAGTTGTTGTGTTCGGTTCTTTTTACAGCATTCTTCACGAAAACCGTTTATACACGGTAAATGCTCGCGCGTTTCGCGTTTCCCATAAAAAAAAAACCGACGAAATAGCTTCCTCGCTCTAACAAGAAATAAATTAACAATAAAAAGAATCCGTCTCAACAATCTCTTGCTTCTCATACAAAATCACTGCCAGTCGGGGGGCGCTCGCCTAAATTTAAACAATTTATTTTAATACGCTAGAAATTTATGGGAGGCGCCAACCATGAACTCTATGGAAATGAGTCAGATGCTTGCATGTGTGTGTGTGTGTGTGATTTTTTTTTATTGGAAGTTGCCGGCCAGTGGGCGGCTTGGGAAATGGGCAGTGTAGGACACGGCAACCCAGGCTGAACTACAGAGAAGGACTGTCTCGCTAGAGTCAATAGACAGATAACAACCCTAACAAACTAACCAACCCTAATAAACCAGGTTATACCCCTCTGGCTTATAAAGAAAAAGCCCAAGTTCTCACGATGGTTGATCGCAGTATCACACGCATATATGGTTCGGGACAAGCCAACTTTTTAAGTTAATTTGGGCAGCTTGGCTGGAGATCATCACTCTCCCAGCTGTAGCCAAGTGAGCCAAGCCGGTAAAAACTACAACAAGAGAGAAGAACACGTCACCCGCGCCGCTAATGTGCACATGTATGTAGGGGCCTGAATATGAGTTTTCGGCAACGACGAACGTAGGCCGTATTTTGCCTACTTTAGTGTTTAGTGCTTCACGAACATGGCTGTCAATGTTCTCTATGGGATTTACATAATGGTTGATTCGGATGACGGGCGTTGAGCCTGTTAGGTGATTCATTTTAAACGTTTGTGGATTTGGAATATTTGGATATTCATCAAATAATAATAACAATGACACCGTAAGAATAAGCATCAAAATATAACATCATTGACAGCATAGAAAGATTATAATAACTTTAGAATAACGATATCTTCACTGTAGGCTGTAGGTAGTCAAAGCTATTCTACAGTACCTTCAATTATAGTAGTTATTACTCTGAATTTAATAATCACTTAGAGAAGTAACAACTTAATTGCAGTGGTAACTCCGAAGTAATAAGAACTCTCAATAAGATTCCATCTGTCTAATAACCACTCGACGACTGTCGCCTCAATCACAATAAACAATAATAACCTCTGGGTTGGTTAATAATAAAATCCAACTAATAACAACACACATGTTATAATGCTTGTAATTATAATAACCCTCCAAATAATGGAGTCTGCCGACCAGAATGAAATTGAATATCTCAATTACAATCACCATTGTTTTGCACGCCAAGCATACCGCAAACTCCACCACACATCCAGACATCCAATTCGCAAACTCCCAGACAGACATACCGCTAATTCCATACATACAGACAACCAACGCGACGACTAATTGGTAGGTGTGACAGGCACAGTGGCTTACCCAACAATTTGTCGCTAGGTGGCTTTTCTATCGGCCCTCTAGGGCAGAGAGAGGGAGTGAGGCTGGAAGTTGGACGGAGAGAGACGAAACTATTGACAGTATTACTGACGGTGTTGATGACATCAATAATAATGAACATGTATCGACAGAAGAATAACAATAGAAAGAACCAATACTAATGACGCTGATTGTGTGTTTTTTGATGATTATATTGCTGATGCTGACAATGGTGATGTTGCTGGTGATAGAAGAAGACGCGAGGCGATACGCTCAAGGTCGGCGCCAAATCATTAGCCGGCTGACGTTACAGGGTATCTATGTAACATTTACACTATAGAGTGGTGAAAATATTCTATAGTGAATCTGTGTAGTGCCGTCATGTATGTTTCCGCAGCTGCCGGAAATTTGATGGCGGCGGTATCGGTGGATTTTTCAAATTTCTGGTGGAGTAGTGGGTGATTTAGTCGTTTTTGTTATGTTTATAGGTATTTTTCTTCTTTTTAAAGATAATTTTATATAGTATCTTTGAAAGAGGTTCGATGTGTGTGTGTGATAAATTTTCACTGGACGCATTTTTTCTCTTTTTTTCATTTTAATCTATTCTCGTGAGTGAAAGCACAACATGTCTTATCTTTATCTTCCTCTCACCTGTCGACATTTGTCTTCTACAAGGACTGCTGGTCGAGTGGTACGAAACTATTTCATAGTCAGGAGGTGGAGAGATTTGTTATCTATGCTTTCAACCAAATATGTATATGACTTCAGAGTTTGAACTTTACTAGATTATTGTAACCTGAACTGCTGCATTGAAAGGTGCTACAAGACACCCTTGGGGAGTACCTAGGCCTCTATTCCATAATTGAATGGGTGAGTAGAAGAACCAGGAATGTCAAAAATCGATTTTTTTTTCTTCGTAGAATAAGAAAGAATGCACTCTTTTCTATCATCTCTGTGAATATGAAGGAGAAATATCCCTTAAAAGTATATTTTTTTTTCGATTTTAAAGTGGGGGAAGCGGAAAAAAATCTGATTTAAATCAAGGAATGTAACAAAATCACTGACCACTTTTGCTAGCCGTATTAGTACCTATTTATGAGAATCTTGTCGAATAACAAGGAATGTAAAATTTAATTTTATTATACTCATTAGCATCAGGAAAGCAAAAATAAGACAAATCTTATTTTCGCTTTCCTGAAAAGTCGATTTTTGACATTCCTGGTTCTTCTACTCACCCATTCAATTCACTTTCTTCCTTTCTTTTTCGTGAACTTTCAATCAATTTAGTTAGATATAATACGATATTTGCCAAAGTTTTGTAGGCCACTGACCCACCCCGTATGAGCATCAATGTTATCTCATTTAGCCAAGAGTCATAGACTTTGGAGACGTCGAGAAAGAGAGAGAGACAGACTACCACACATAACCGTGTCATTAGTGTTTTCTTTGAATTTGTTTTTATTTTTAACATCATCATAAGTATTATCAATATCCTTGGTATTTTTAACAAAGTCATAATGAAGATCAATATTATTTTTTATCAGTTTACTGACTCGTCTGATTGATAGGCCAAAAATACGAGACAAGAGAGATGAAGAGGATCAGAAAGGAGAGAGGAAAGTCATGAAAGTCTGTCTCGAGACAAATACAATACGTATAATTAAACACAAATAATTGATCTACAAAATTATAACTATTGGGACTTTTTCTTTATAAGATATTCAACTTTTGCGAAACTGCAAGCTGGCCTGGCTTGTTAGTTCTCTGTTTATATTCCTCAGGCGATATTCTTGACTGACATCAATTCTTCAACAATTGCTGACTATTATTTGCAGGAAAAGATCAAAAGCTTCGTTTGCTCATCAAAATGATTACTGTATTTGGTCTATTGACTCATCTGGTCCATTGACTCTTGTAAGGAGCACCATAGAAAGTATCTTCTTTTTGGTCGGAGTTGTTAAACTAATAATACTGGAATGGTAAAGTACAATGATGGACCTACAGGAACTTGTAATGAAAAAGGGATTTTATATTTAGAACTTTAGAGCTTTGAAGAAGTCATAATAATAACATCAACAATAAAGAAATAAAAATAGTTGCATATCTACCAGGGACGGCCGGTGCTAAGGAGCTGCGGAACTCCAGCAGCCCCAGACGAAAAGGAAAGAAAAGTTTTTTTTTTCATGTCTCTCTAGCTTGTAGTGAATGAAAATCTTTACGCATATTTCGAACAAAAATTCATAAAAATTATCATTATGATAAAAAAAATCATGCTAAATAAAAACTAGGTACCTAATTAGATAAACCTTAGCCAAGCTTGATTGTAGAGAACATAAATATAAACTTTTGACTAATAAAGCTTTCATATTGGTTTTAGGGGCGAGCCAACTTCACGGAGCTATATCTAACGCGCTTCTTACTTTTTGGCTTCTCCGTGCGGAACGCTGCCGCGCTCCGTAGAGCATTTCTCTTTTCTCTGCTCATGCCTTATTGAAAGAGAAGGCATGGAGCAACCAAACCAACCCGCACAGCGGGTTGGTCTTGGGGAAGACAAGAAGGAGGCAAATAGTGTCCGCTGAAAAATTTCTAACTGACTGCAGAGCTAATAGAGTGATGTGACTGATGTGGTAAAAATTCGAATTATTTTTAGATTTCCGTTCAGAGGAGGAAGAGGGGAAGCCCTCCGGCTTCCCCTTCATCCACTGAACTAATTTACTTGTTCCTTCCGGAACTAACAAATCAGTATCTACCGCGTAGTGCGTACTGCGTTTTCCTATACCCTTTCGTTCCACGAATTTATGTTAATAATTTCACGTGTTTTTGCTTTGAAAATTATTAAACTATCGGATACAATTTATTAAATAATTTAAAGTACAGTGTAACAAATAACAATTAATCATTGACTTTAGCTAACAGTTTATTTTACCCAAAGTTTTATAAACATATAGGTCTATAATTATAACATTTCTTTTATCCTTAATTATGAATTCATTTTAAGATTAAATTTGTGCAATCAAGTTAAGTTGGGTTCGAAACTTCCTAGAAAGGATATTAAAATTAAATTAGCATTATCAATTCATTCTCTTTAAAGTTAAAAATGTATATTTTTACTTAGTTAATAATGTATAGAAAGTATTGTTTTTTTATCACATAGGAATTAGGTAATTACATTTCAAAGTAGGTATGGAAAAACAAAATCAATTCAGTTGACATCTTATTAAGAATAAGTTTTCTTTGTTTTCACTTGACAAAAAATGATTTCAAACATACATATTTGATTCTGACTTCAATGAAAAAGCCATTCACAAGTTTTGTTCGAAATCCAGCGAATGGATTCTACTCCAAATAATCAGTAGAATAAAGAGTAAGTCCTTTATAAGTCCTTTATAAATTCTTATTTTCTTTCTTTTGAACATTTTTTTTCTCATGTATGTTGAAAAAAAATCTACAATGGTCGTGAAAAATAAACGTTATTCCAAAAGTATCATCATATTTGCGTCAGCTAATCATTTTTATAAATTAAAACAAATTAATTTATTATTATACCTAACCACTCTAACAGAATTCTCGAAATTCACCACACGTGAGACTTGAACTATTGACCCCCTAGTTAGAATTCCCTCTCCCTGACATAACCACTTCACCACTAGGCCTTGCAGACATGTATTAAATGTTGCATAGTTTTTCTTTTCGTAAAATTTTGACAGCACCCCCAAACCAAATTCCCACCGGCCGCGCCTGATATCTACTAAAAGTGACGATAGTTGGTAAAACGGTCTGTGAAAAATACATAATATTAGTTAATATAATAATCTGAACAATGATTACAAATAGAAGAAGAACAACAATAGCAAGAGGTGAAATTAATGATAATATTAGAAATAAGAGAGGTAATAATAATGGTAGTTGAGATCGATCCAAAATTGGTGGCGTCTGAGATGATCAATTTCATCAATTGCTTTGGAGAGCTTTGTAGGGTCTGTGAGAGCTTGTAGAACGTTCTATGAGACGTAATGATAATGTAGGTCTTTGTGTGCTATCATTATTTTGTGTCTTCCAGACGCTTCATTGTAACATCGTGAAGAAAATTGTATCTGTTGTTCATGCAGACTCCTCACCAACATTATGGATAACAGTAAAATTGTAGAGTTATATTCGCCTCAGGCACGTCAATGATACTTGCCGAACCTAAGATGTAAGATTGTAGGGAATAGTATTATGTATTTGAATACTATTATGGTTAAATATACCATTCACTCAGCTTTCCTCTAAACCTCAACCATGAGGCGAGGAGGTTAAGAAATACCGACCCCTAGGTTTGGGATAAAGGTAAAAGTGAAGGAAAAAGTATTTGAATACTGTCCGTTTGAGAGAGAACTTTTTACAATTCTTATTTTATTTAGAACTTTTGCAGTATAGTGGATAGTATTTCATATGTCCATCTGATCTGACCTCAGTTCCTCACAAGCTCGACCGTTAAAGCGGCGGTCTCGTAACGGGAAGGTCGGTAGTTCTAGTCGCTAAAGCATGGAAAATCTTAGGAAAGCGGGTGGGTTTCTGTAATTTAGACATCTACCTGGTTACTAACAAAAATGTGGATGAACTTAGTTCCAGTGTATTAAGATAAGGGATGAAACAATTACCTGGCAGTTCTAGTGCCTTTAGTTTCTAGTTAAAGTTATGGCAAGAAAACTGAGGGAAGAACAAGAATGGTTTTCTACTTTTTTATTCATCCTGTTGCTGTGATTTTTATAATAATAATAATACTCTTGAGTGGGAAGCAACCACCAAGCGTGGCTAATGCTCAAAGCATTTTCTACCACCAAACTCTCACAGTCTTCTTATTATGTGGTCGTATACTCAATTTAACGAGGAAAAATTTATTGGGGGGATTTCGAACCAACGGATTCCTACGCTACCTGGATTACCATCAGAATAGCGCCTTGACACCACTTTTACCACTGCTGCTGTTGCACAGACGACGAACGCCAAGTAGGATGATGATCGATGATTTCAATGATTCATGCGCGAGGTCCACATACGTCAGAGAGCAAGCATCGCATGAGAAGCGACCGTACCAGCAGCGTCGCGTCGCTACATTTCACGAGTCGTCGGCGATAGTGACGACGATAATAATAACGATATCAGTAGACTCTGGCGCCACTCTACTCCGTCGGCGCCACCCCTCAGAGTAGACTAAATGTGGGGAGGGGTGAGGAAGGAGAGAGGAGAGAGCGGGAGACGACTATGGTCCCGCAACAATAATCCCTCAACGTCAATCGAGAGTCTGTTGTTGGTAAAATGAGAGAGAGGTAAGGGAGGGTGGAAGAGGGGGGAAAGATGAAGAGGAGAGAGGGAGAGGAAGAAGTAAGGGTGGAAGGTGGGAGAGATATATGTGGAGAAGAGAGGAGAGGGAGAGGGGGGAAAGAAGAGAAAGAGAGATAGATAGGGAGAAAAGGAGGGATAAGAGAGGAAGATGGTGAGGAAAAAATAAGAAAGGGTAGAAGATGGGAGAGTTATAAGAGAGGAGCTGTGGAAATGAAGAGACTGTTAGAGAGGAAAGGTGGGGGTTAGAGAAAGGCAGAGAGATCAGGTGACAGGGGAGGGAGAGAGAGAGAAAGAAAGAGAGAGAGGGAGGGAGGAGAAAAGGAGGCATAAGAGAGGGAAGATGGGCGAGTTATTAAGAGAGGAGCTCTGGAAATGAAGAGTGAGTAAGAGAGGAAATGAAGAGTGAGTAAGGGAGGGGGGGTTAGAGAAAGACAGAGTTCAGGTGAGAGGGGAGAGAGAGAGAGAGAGACAGGAAGGGAGAGGGAAGACAAGTGCGGGGTTGAAGAAAGACATACAAGACGGGATGGATTGAGAGGGTGGAAGAGGAACGTAGGAAGAGTGGGGGGAGAGACAAGTACGTACCGTCGATTTTAAATTCGTTTTTTCGTGTCGAGAAAGTAAACATCACGGAGGAGATCGCTGCCACCGGCTAGCGGCTGGCGGGCACGGCGCGGCGTCTGAATTCTGCACGCGGAAACCTCCCGGCGAAGTAATGCGCGAATTATTTGTGCAAGTGTGTTGCGGCGAAATGCGCTGGGAATGCGACGAGTCTGGACGTTATTATTATTATTATTATTATTATTATTACGTTCGTTCCAATGCAAATAATGTGTTGGGCGTCTTGTGGTTACAGTATACAATGTGGACGCATTGTTGTGGTCAAAAACTTGAAGAGAAAAAAAAGAGCAAAATCATCGTGTTTTTCGTGCAATAGATTATTTTCTCTGATGTAGACACCATAGTAGTTATCAAAAACTTGAAAAATCTACCAAAATCATTGTGCTTTTCTTGCAATAGATTATTTTCTCCGATGAAGACATCACCATAATTGTTGTCAAAAACTTGAAGAAAAAATTTACCAAAATCGTCGTTTTTTCTCGCAATTGTTTCAATTTTAACTTGATTTTTCACACAGAAGTGTTTTGTTACATACTTAGGTCGAAATGAATAGACAAAATAAAGTTCATAAGTAATGACTAAGCACTGGTTTTCCCCATCTAAGACCAGTACGCCAAGCGAAACTTACCGCGCCACATGGGACATGGGTATTACAAAATATCAAGATAGAGTTTCTCTCCAATAAAGCAAGCAGGTCATCATAATTTCATGATTACAACTACTCGAACTCACACAACTTACTAAATTATTTGCCAAATCGGGACTCAAACCACCGACCTCTCGATGAGTCCAAATAAACACCTACGACCAACCTGTCTTGCGCTGACAGTCTAAATAAAGCACTATACTTGACAGGGATCGTGTAAAATCTTAGTACAAAATTTTCACACTACCTATGGTCACAATATATCTAAATAGAGGTAGGTGTGATAATTGGTGCTTCACTTGTGAAACTCCAACAAGTCTATAATAATAATGGCCACACAATACATAGTTACATTATGTGGTACACAAAAACAACATACATAGTTGCCTACTCTTCACATCACGCTCACAATGTATGCACAATGAATTGGTTCCGCCAGTTTTCACGAGGTTTTCCTCCGAACGACCGAGACACTGGTTAGGTACTTAGGTCAGCCATCACCCGTCAATGCCATGGCTGTGACCATCCGAAGGTATTCGCCTCGTTTAGGCACCAAATAAATCCCATTGAATAGACTAAGTAAATAGCTAAATACACAAGGACGTTCGGTACCATAGACATGTAAAATGGAAAAATATATAAAAAATGTACTTAGAGACATGTAAAATGGAAAAATAAATAAAAACTCTACTTAACGACATGTAAAATGGAAAAATATATTATGGTATCAATGCTATACGAGTAAGTACACAGTACACACACATATACTCTCATGTTACTCTTTTGCACTTGAAACCAGAAGTAAGAGAACGCATTGATAGTTAAAAGTTCTCATATTTGTGTCAATCACAATCGTGGTGTCAGTTACTCAAACTTACCTTACTAAATATAATAATAATAATAACACTCTTTACTGGAAGGTAACCCCACCAGGCGAGATTAATAATGCTCAAAGCATTTTCTATCACCTAACCCTCAGAGTCTTATTATTATGTGGTCACAAACTCAAATTAATGAGGAAAACTTCATGAACTGGCTGGGATTCGAACCAACGGATCCCGACGCTACTTGAATTACCACACTAGCACGTTAACCACTTGACTACCATTGCATTATTTTGCCATACTCGGGACTCGAACCACCAACCTCGAGGTGACAAGTTCGCCGCCTAATCGATCGAGGTCAGTGTCGGTTACACCCACAGTTGCACAATATAACATACTTCCGATACCTAATGCATAATAATAATAATAATAAATCATTTGTTTTATTTTTCATATTTTTTTTATATATACAGAGGACCCATCCTAAGCCATTTTTATTTGGCTTCTAAGATGAGTTGTTCTCATCTTATATTAGATGTTCATACCATATTAGATGTTCTCAGAAGCAACATACATGCCCACCATCTCACAGATTCACACTAATTCGTGGGTAAGAGATCTGACTTCTATGCGGAAGACCCCGGGTTCGAGTCCCGCAGCGGAAAGAATTTATTCTCTTCAAGATGGCGCCATCATAGCGCCAGTCTGCGGGCGGCGTGCCTTTCACTACTCATGGCCACGTAGAGTGCCGCACACACACAACTGCCGAAAGGATTAAAACTTACCTCGTATATGTATTTTCCTAGCCTTACTATTGAGTACAAAGATACAAACATGGAAGCTGTATTTCCTAATTTATGTTCTTTTACCAAACCTGAGCAGAGTACAATACTAAAAAAGTAAAAAAGAGACCATTTGGTTTAAAAATAGTCATAGTTACGGTATGAGGTATAGAGGCATGTCTGTCCCGGTAGCTCAGTGGTAAATTCGGCACTCTGTGAATCCAGAGATTCCAGAGGTCGTGGGTTCGAAACCCAGCCGAGACATGACAAGTTATCCTCCCATTTGGGATATTTATAACATTATAATATGGGCTTACTGCTGGAATAATGGGACTTTAATAGTCTTAATCGGGCAGTATAAAAAAGGCGATATTATTATTATATTTATTTTTCCTAGTCCTACACAACACAATGAGGCATTGCCGTACATCGTTTCGGGCCTGGCGCTACCGAGAATCAACATTGCCCGTGGTTCCCATGATGCAGCAAAACAATCAGACTAGCGGCGAGGACTCGAGGAGATCTCTAGTCCTTCTCTGATGTGGTCTGTTGTAGTGGTCCCAGTGAAAGGCAAGACCTTAAGACCCACCGCGCTACCAGTGACGTCATCATCCTGAGAACACTGTCCAGAGTCCGGTCTTCATATACCGGGTGGTATGTATTTATTTATTTATTTATTTAAACAATAACCGGGCTTAATTGCCCTGTTCTAACTAGTTAACAATGTATTTCCCTAACTAATCCTAGTAAAAAAATATATAAAATTATATCTACTTAGATAAAAAAAAGTTATTATATTTGTGTGAATCACATTCGTGATATCACAATTACTCAAACTCGTTTTAAGTATTTTTTTTGCTTAACTTTTGGGACTAGGTTACATGCTATACGGAGGACGGTTTAACCGGGTGATATAGAAATAGGAAGCACATTTCAAAATCAATATCTGAGAACACTGCCCATGAATAGGGTGGTACAGATATAGGAAAAACATATCGTCGTATCTCTGAAATATCAAAATTTCAGACGACGTTTAAGTATTTCAAGTAAGCGATTTTAATAGTTTTGCTTGACTATCAGATAATAAGGGCAAAAAGAATTTTAAAACTTCCTATTCCAAGTTGGTGATAGAAGGTAAATACAGGGAACATGATCGCAAGAAATGCTGGGCGACAATTTTCAAGGCCCACCCCGTAGAACATAAAGGTACTATCAATGCACTTTAAATCTATTCACATTATATCAGCCATATACACTCGATGCTCAAGGGCTCAATTCTCAGCACTCTGTAGATTTGTACCAACAGTTCACCCAGTATAACTTATGTATCTCTATCAATAGACTTTACATCTATCTATTCACTATACACTCTATCCTCCAGTACTCAGAGCGCACTGGCAGGATTGTATACCAACTTCAATCAGAGTAAATACCAATGCCGAGACCGGCGCACCAAGAGAAGTCAATCTGGTCTAAAGAATCTTTACGGTCGCCCGAATCGGCCATCTGTTTGGATCATATCGAGTCAGAGCTCTCGAATTTCGATTGAGAGATCATCAGATGGTTCGGACCGAATGAAATATTTGACAAACTTAATCATCAGAGAAGAAATTGCCAAGCAGAGAATAAATATTCGGCGAATTTCTCGACATATGTATGTATCTCAAAAACTTCCAGGTTAAATGAGTTGGAGTTTGGAGTCGAAATATTTGACGAATTCCTCGACAGATCTCAAAAACTTCTAAGTTTGAGATTAGAGACGACGAAATATTTGACGAATTTCGGTGATTTCGGTGCACCATTGAGAGAGCTCTGGTGGTGCCTCCATTCCTGGGAGGTACAGAGGTAATGGCTCCATGTCATTTCTCATTCCTTCTCAAAGTTTGTGGATATTTTTCATTAATTGCCTTCATATTCGATGAGCTGTCATCATGGAAATGTCAATCGACATTCATAGAAATGTTGACATGGGACTGATTACTGACATTCGGACACCAAGATGGTCAGATGAGATACCAAAAATCTTTTGAAAAATCGTAAAAAATGGTTTTTGGTGAAAAAAATTATACAGAAGTACTGGATATTCTTAAGCTCCTTCGCGACATTACAAGTCGAAATTTATTTTTGCTTGATTTGCTCTAGTTCTTTTACAATTTGCTCTTGTCAACTTGGTTTGATACATATTTTCAAAATTGTATGGTTTAAATGTTGCAAAGCGTTGCGGGAGCAATGTTTCAGCCCGCGGGATTCGATCTCATTTGATTCCTAAAGAAGAGCGGAGTTTGAAAAGTTGCAAAGAAAAGAGGGTTAGGTGGTACAAAAGGCTTTGAGCATTCACCTCGCCTGGTGCTCACCTTCCACTTCTTCTTTTACTCTATCTTATTCTGCTCAAGCAGGGTCGATGTTGTTCAACTTCATGGTTGAGGTTGGATGGCCTTCCTAACGCCAACGATTCTATTTGATTTAACGTCCTGTATTAGGACGGGGGTTTTACCCTCCATTCGCTGGGAATCGTACCAGCTACCCACATTTACCTCACCCGGCTGGGTAGGGCCGGAAATGCGCCAGCCTCACATGTACGGAGGGAACAGAATTTTCTGTGTTTTAGTGGTCACCTTCCACTAAAGTGTTTTATTAGTTAAGTTTTATTAATTTTAGTTTTATCACTCAGTCAGATCCCGCGGTCTTACCGTTCACTTAAGCTGCATGCTGTCTCAGCCATATGCAGTTGTACAGAGCGTTCACTAATAGTGGCTTACTTTTGGTAGGATGAGCTGCCCTTATCAGTTATCTCTCACTCAGCGCGGCGTAGCGGCTGGTATTTAGGTTGTCCCTTATCACCAGGTCTGGCATTCCTTATCTCTCTTATCAGTGGAACACCAGCTCGACAAGGGGGGGGGGAGTCGAGTGGTGGAGTTTCTGTTTCAAGTGGCTCAGCTAACTGGAGCTATTTTTGTACTGTTTTATGTGTCTGAGGTGATGGGATGTTATTTACTGGATAAGAGACAATAATGAGACCTAAATTGTTCATACTAGTTCATATTTTCCATTTTCCGCCATTTTTAAACAAATAAAATAAATATTTTCTTTTCTTGTTTTTGAAAGATTTAATTTTTATTCTGGCTGGGGGACGTTCAACAGTGACCAGTGTATCGCTAGAGGACTATAAACAGAGAACTGACTAGCCAACCGTTACAAGTGAGACTAGCTTGCAGTTTCCTAAGGCTTTAATGGCTACTAAAGGAAAAGTCCAAGTCCTCATGAGATGGTTGATCGCACAAAGAAATATGTGGTTCAGGACGAGCCAATTTTGAAATAAAAATGGTTGGAGATCTTCATTCCCCCCTCCAGCTGTAGCCAAGCTGGCTACAACAGCAATTAGATTTTATATAATATTATTATTATGTTCATTTGATATCACCCTTTTTTAAAAGTAAGTGTGCCCCGGAACCGCTTTCACATTACATCAGTCATGGCACTTTACTTTTACATCCATGCCATTCCGGAAACGGAAACTTTCGGTCAGAAATTTCCGTTCCGGCCGGGATTCGAACCCGCAACCTCCGGGTCAGTAACCAATGCTCTTAACCACTGAGCCACAGAGGTTGGCTAATGGCAATAAATAATTGATATCAGCCTAACAGGTGACAAGTTATTCCTGCTCGAGTGTTTGTAGGTGATGTTATTTTTGCTACCTTCTGACACTTACTGATGTGGTTGGAATTAAATACCCCCCCTGGGTCGGGACTTAAACACTGACATGAATAGATAACAGGCGAGAACGTGGTGTTATTTTTACACCGTAGCAACGAGTGCGAAACTATATTTGCCACTTGAAAACTTATAAATAAAGCACTTGAAAAAAAGAAGAGGAAAATGAGGTAAGTACAAAAAAAAACAACAAAAAAATGTTGTTAATAACTGTAACGGTTATGCTAGTAAATTATAGTAAAACATCAAATTAACAAGGTTAAGTGGCAGAAAGTGCCTTAAGGCATTATTTTCGCTTCGGACTACAAGACAATTGTAAAATATAATATTTTGTTCTATATTTTTTTATATATATTTTCTTAAACTTTTTCCTTTTGTTTTTAATTAATTATTATTTTAAATAAACATTTGAGTGAAAATAAATAAAAAGTATTCACCTAGTGTCCAATATTTAAAGTATGACGAATTACAATGAAAGATATGTCTTTTTAATGTATTTTTTCCTTAATATAACCAAGATACTCTGATCATTGAGGGTCCCCTTATAATCAAGGAGATACGCAGCCCGATCTATGAGTTTTTTATTATCTAAGAGTATTAATAATATAAGTTTCGACTTACCCTCTCCGTTTGTTGTCAGGGAGCCCCGAAGTTCGATTTGGCGGGAAATGGGATCACAGTCTAAGTCGCTTTCACTAGGGGCTTTATCTGCGGACATGGAAAGATATTCATAGTAAAAAAAATTTAAAATGTAATATTTATACAAAAAAAACATCTTTTCCATGTTTTTTATAATAATAATAATGTGTTTTATTGTACATTTCTTTTACATTACATAGTTACATATAAGATACACATAGGAAAAGAAATATTAGAGTGAAACTGTATGTCTAACACAGATATACATATAAACTTGTTATTTCTGATTTTCCTACTTGGTATAACTCTTCTAATATTAAGGGCCAAATTATAGAACAGGATTAAAGTTAAGATAAGCTAAACTGTCCCTTAAGCCGGTATAGTGCAATGTGATTGCTTGAAAATCCTACTTGAGGGATGGTCTGGCTTATCAGCTTATCTTAACTTTTGACTGCTGGAGTTACGGGACTTTTCAGTCCACCTCGGTAGTATAAACAAGCTATTAGTATATCTTAAATTTAATCCTATGATTCAGCCTATAACCGACCTCAGCAGCTTGTTCGATAAGGCGGTGGACTTGTAACCTGGAGGTCGGTGGTTCAAATCCCGGTTTCGCCGTCGAATTAATAAAGCGAGTTTGAGTAGTTCTCATATCACGAGAGTGATTAACACAAACATGATAACTTTATTTGGCCTTTAGTCCCTTCTTAATAAGTCCTTCAGAGCTCCCTGATCGAAAAATATGAGGAACCATGTCGCGTTTTATACTGGCCGATTAAGACTATATTAAGCCATTATTCAAGCAGAAAGCCCAAGATGTATTATTTTTGTGGTTAAAATTCCAAATGGGAAGATAACCCGGCTGGGTTTCGAACCCGACATCTTCAGGGCACTTTTACTTTACATCCATGCCATTCCGAAAACGGAAAATTTCGGTCAGAATTTTCCGCTTCGGCCGGGATTCGAACCCGCAACCTCCGGGTCAGTGACCAATGCTCTTAACCACTGAGCCACGGAGGTCGGATATTGAAACAACAACATCTTCTCCATAATTAGTCTCCTATTCTATTAGTCCATCTCAAACTCCTCGGTCCTACGCCTCAGGGGTTACTATGAAGAACTAGTCCTAGACCCTATCCTGTGTTGTGGCATCGGCAATCCTGAAGTTAGTAATACTCTGTTCTTGGTATACTTCTGATAATACAGCCTTATTCTTGGAGTTCTTGGTAGTCCTAGCAGAGCTGAACCACAGGCTACTTGCAATGTTACGAGACACTGAGACCCCGGTGGAGGATAGACAAACTCGTTCAAATTTATTCTTGCAATTTTTTAAAGCCCTAATCTTGGTTCTCAGCAAGAAATGGGACCACATTCAGCTAACATCTTGTAATAGGAAAGCCTTTAATTTAAAAAAAAACAATACTTTCTATACTTTAAAGTTAATAGAAAGCAACAAAGCGTCGCGAGACAGTGAAATGAATAAGCTCAAAAATATAGATTCTAATACATATTAGTGTATGTTAGGATAACGTAGATAGCTGATGTGATTGACATATTTAAATCCCCCCATTCATTCATAATTTCAATCTTAGGATTGATCTTTATTCCGCTAAGCTCCTCTAAGTGATGTCTTTTTGTTCATTCCATGTTAAATATTATTATTTTATAGTTTAAATAAAACAGTTGAAGTTCTTTTTAAACAAAACTTACTGGCATTAAAAGGAAAAAAAATAGATAAATATTGCCTATGGCAATCTCTTCTACCCAACCCTTATCCTAGATTAAGGATTGGTATAAAATTATTTTATAAACTAGCACTTGGTGGATACACACGTTCAGGGCTCAAAAGCTTGAACACGAGGACATTTAACTTTTCTCACATCCTGTTTGTATAGATACTCAATGAGTATAATATACTATCTCTGGCTTCTAGTGGAGATATACAATAAATAGTCAAGTATCTATATTATGAAATCTGGTAATCTATAGTCATACAGTTACACAAACATAGACAAAGCTAGCCCCGTATGTTCAATGGCAATATAGCCTGCAGGCAATATAGTTCACTTGCTGTGAGACTTCTACCTCGAGACAGCAATACGGCCCGAGGCATGGCCTTCTATTTACTTTTCCTAACCTACTCTACACAATGAGGCATTGCCGTACATTCCAAACCAACAGACCCATCCCCCATTGGATTACCAGGATATTATTACATAAATTTTTATTAGGATGACACAGTAATGAACTATATTTACAGTATAAAATTAAGAAAAAATAAACAAATACTACTAGATTGAACCGACCTCAGTAGCTCGATCGATAAGGTGGCGGACTTATAACCTTGAGGTCGGTGGTTCAAGTCATGGTTTCAGTGTAGCTTTAGTGAAGTGAGTTTAGCCCAACACATGTCATTAACTATGACACAGTGGGCTAGACATCACACTTTTTTATTTAATAATTAAAATAGCAAATGGACGAAATTTTATTATATTTTCACATACACTATCTGATTTCATTTTTATATATTTCGATGATTGTTGATTGTTATGTTTTGTAAATAAAAAAAGTAATTAATTGAAGAAAAAAAATTTAAATATAGTTGTGATCTCACAAAAGTGATTAAAACATATTGATAACTTTTTACTAATAGATTGAAAAATAAATCTCTTTCATCCAACTCTCAACTTTGAGCAATAGAATAAACAGGCCCTCTGAGTCATCCTGTATAAAACCACACGCGTAGTGGCCCCCTGTATGTGCCCAGGTTCCCAAGTTAACCATGCGCTTGTCTTGAGAAGAGGAATTATCTCGGCAACCAGAGGCGAAGCACTGAAACCGATCTTCATAGATAAAATAACGTACTTTTTTCATAACGTCCCCACATAATTCACGGGAGTTTTACACTCCATTCCATTCTGGGGTTCAGTAGTGCCCCGTCAAATAATTTATTTGTTGTTGATAATGTGGTATAAGGGTTGGGTGGAAGAAAATGCCACAGGCAATAACCCCGCCCTTTAGGTAGGACATTACCTTTATTCTCTTTTTTGTTCTTGTTTCTTTGTTCAATCTATGTATTTTTTCTTTATAGGTAATTTCATTGTATTTTACTGTACATATTTTGTCTTACCTAATGAAGCGTAATATGTATAATAATAATATAAGTTACAAGGACATGTACCTGTTGCTGTGGGAATATAAAGTACAGCGGACAAGTTAACAACAGGAGACAGGAGCCGCTCCCAAAATAATTCTAGATAATAATAAAAAAAATCAGACATCTGGCAACATTGTTGCAGTTATTCGTTCCGGAGATACAAGGACGTTCTGACCGCAACAGTGGGTACGTTGATTTAGGTGTCACTGTTATATGTTTTGAAAGACCTTGTCTAAAAGACTTGGTAGCACGACCTTTCGACCATCATATTCCAGAGTCAAAGGTCAATGAACTCATCCATTGAGACTATATCAAGCCTCGGATAAACGTGGTCCGAGTTTTTTTTCAACCAGTTTACACAAAAATTAGGGTAGGGGAGCAGAGAGCTTGGGGTTGGGGCAAAAGATAGGGGAGCTCGGAGCGCATCTTTTGACTATAATAATAATAATAATAATAACACTCTTTAGTGGAAGGTAACCACCAGGCGAAGTTAATGCTCATAGCATTTTCTACCACCTAACCCTTAGAGTTTTATTATTATGTGGTCACAAACTCAAATTAATGAGGAAAAATTCGTGCACTGGGTGGGATTCGAACCAACGGATCCCTACGCTACCTGGATTACCAGACTAGCGCGTTAACCACTTGACTACCAGTGCACATGGTAGGCACTCATAATATGTTGAGCCTCGTATAAACGAGGCCCTATTTATATCAAATTCTTTGCTAAATACATTGACAGTACTTTTTTATACTACTAAAGGTAATAATAAGTCGCATTGATTACTCAGAAGCAAAGCTTACTACTAACATGACCTTGTTTAGACTGCCGAAATAAAGGGACTTATTAGTCTCACCTCGGCAGTATAAACAAGGTAATTTCTAATCTATTCTATTTCTAAGATTTCATTTACTTTAATATAACATAGCTAAACTAACCTTCATATTCTTAAAACAACCACAAAAATACCGTGTGTTTGTGTGGTGTGCTCTCGAGGCATATTTCAGTGAGCTCTTTTCACATTCCAGAGTGCATTAACAAGAAACAAAAAAAAAAGAGCCTAATACAATTTAAAATCTAAAAAACACAACAGATTCAAGTTCTCTGAATTAAAAAGATTGAAGAAAAAGGGTAATTAAAAACCATTCTATTGTGATGTGGGATTCCTCGCGCTAAATGTTAAGCCTAGACATGCCGGCGACTGACTTTGAGGCGTTTAATTACACCACGAGTTTTTGCAACACTCGAGAGCCTTGAGAAAATGCTATGCACATAAAAAGGGCAGAGCGCTCCGTGTAAGCGGAAATTCCTTTGTCCGTAGAAATATGGCAGACAATTTTTTGTTGTTGTTGAAAAGGGCCAGAAAAAAGTTCGAAAAGTCACACAAAGTATGTGTTATAAGATTATACAAGTTGATTGTTATGAGAAGCACAAGTCTGAACTAATAGAAAAAGGAATGGCCACAAGAGGGATCGAGCAAATTGAGGAGCATCAACTTTGTCTTCGGACACACAAAACTTCCCCATTGCAAGAGGAGAAATTTCTTGAGATATATATTTCAGTGGTAATTTTTTTGGCTTGATTTTGAACTTACAATTTGTCTAGACCTTTAGAACAAATAAGTTACAGCGAGGTAAGGACTTGGCTGGGTGGCCATTCAAATTCCAAAATTCGTGATGCTGGTGGCTGTTCCCGGCCCCACTCAGGCTAGGCGAGGAAAATTTGAGGAGCTGGTTTGAGAGTTTCCAGCGAACAGAGAGTGAAACTAGTGATATGAACAGCATGCAGTTCAAAGCGAGGTTAACCCAAATAACAAAAAAAAACTATGTCCGCGTCCTAATTAACAATTACTACACTGAGGGAAAAATTTAGAGGAACGCATAGGTTTTTTCTCATATAACGGGTGTATTTCTTGAAAAATATTTTTGTCCACCAAGAATAAAATACACACGTTATACGAGAAAAAACCCACGCGTTCCGCTAAGTTTTTCACTCACTGTATAATAACAGCCACCAGAATGAACTCCTTTGGAATTTTTAGCCCTGATTATAAGGGTACTTCTAAAGATGCCAACAAAACCCTGTGTCATTGTATCACAGAAGCTATGGATTCGAAATCGCATGAGTCTTAGCTCCTTCTCAAGAATTCCACCACTCACCAGAACGATGAGAATGGCATTGTTTTAAAATAAAACTCAAGACGGTGATGATGGCATTAGGAATCAATTCTAGGAATCTCGGAAATTCCATTCTGAATGTAAACCCGGTGATGAGGCCCGAGCTATGGATTCGTAGGTCTTCGATCCAAAGGCTGTGTGTTCGAATCCCCTGTTACATACTTTTTTAGATTTCTTATTTTAAAATTTCCTACAGTTCTCTTGGTATGGAAAATATTGAAATTCGTCCTTACTTTACTTCAACGATCGTTCACAGGCACGAGAAAAAAAACCAAGACCGATGTTAGAGTATGCTCGAAATATGTAATTAGTTGAGTTAAAATAATAATAATAATAAATAAATGTAATATCAACAACATCAAAAAACAGTCCCATTGTGGTAACAATAATCGGGCGATTGTAAATTCCCCCGCTTTCATACAAATTCCCCCGATTGCAAATTTGGGACTTAAAAAGGTACATGAAAATTCCCCCGATTGCAAAAAAAAAGGTATAATGTAAATTCCCCCGATGGTGAACCTACAGAAAATAACAAAAATGTCAGTTTATTGAATATTTGTAATCAAGTTTCGATATGCCTTGGGTGTATGGTAGGGTTAGGTAAAATACAATGAAGGCCATGCCTTGGGTTTATAGTAGGGTTAGGTAAAATACAATGAAGGCCATGCCTTGGGTTTATAGTAGGGTTAGGTAAAATACAATGAAGGCCATGCCTTGGGTTTATAGCAGGGTTAGGTAATATACAATGAAGGCCATGCCTTGGGTTTATAGTAGGGTTAGGTAAAATACAATGAAGGGCATGCCTTGGGTTTATAGCAGGGTTAGGTAAAATACAATGAAGGCCATGCCTTGGGTTTATAGCAGGGTTAGCTAAAATACAATGAAGGACATGCCTTCGGTTTATAGTAGGGTTAGGTAAAATACTATGTAGGCCATGCCTCGGTTCATTAATTGAAGGCTATGCCTATAAGGAAAAAAAGATTGCCTACATACCTACAATATACAATTTTATACCTGTACGTACAGAATCGGGGAATTTACCATGAAACCATCAGGTATAATCAAATATTTTACCGGGGGAATTTACAACCGGAAATACGAACCTTTCAAAAAACCGGGGGAATTTACATGTGTCCCAATAATCGGGTATCTAACCGACTAAACGCCATGGACTCTATTTTTAAAAATCGACTACCTACTTCCTAGACACTGTCTTGATTAATTATTCATCAGTTGAAGTCAAATATTCTCAGCTCTCATTTGACGAAAAAAAGTTTCATTAGTCATTTTCCTCAGTCTTCCTCTAAATTCTGAAATAATGGGATTACGGTTCATTGCGAGATGCGAGAGCTCCCATCTGATCATTCTGAGAGTTCCCATTGTTGCAGCTTATACATAATATATACAAGTCTTCACAACGAACATGGAAATTGTTCGTAATTCAGAGTAGTTAGACATTTCACAGTTGAAATAGAAAGGTTTACACAACAGGATGTGGTGGGGTTTTACCCATTGACCACACTGCATTGGACTACAACCGAAAGTGCATCATCTATTTATGATTATGAGTATAGCGCTCTTCCACGAAATCCAACTCCTAAGGAAGCACCGAAATTCGAATGAAGAAATTGTGAGTCGAAATTCTCGAATGTCCTGATGTGATTCATGAGATACTCGAAGAAATTATGACACCCAATGTTATAACCTCATTAGAGTCATTAGGAGTTCTAGGAATTATGTGAAAGTGAGACTTTACAAGCCCATAAACTACAGAACCCTTCTAAACTCATCCAGAAGTATGTACAAAGACGTTGCAAATGTTTCAAGAACAGTTCACATTAAAAATAATAATATCGTCTTATTTATACTGCCCGATTAGGACTATTAAGTCCCATTGCTCATGTACTGAGGTACTGAGGACAGGTGATTATACTGATTATGTATATAATTATATAATAATAATACTCTGTGGTGGAAGGTAAGCACCAGGCGAAGTTATTGTTCATAGCTACCACCTAACCCTCAAATGAATGAGGAAAAATTCATGAATTGACTGTGATTCGAACCAACGGATCCCTACGGTACCTGGATTACCAAACTAGGGCCTTAAAAACTTGAAAACCAATGCACGTATAGACGATACAGTACAGATAACACCATTCATATGCATTTTTATAAAGTTATTTTTGTCTTTAATTAAATATTTAAAGGGGGCCCTTGTCAATTATTAGCCTCCTTGTAAAGACAGTGGTAGAAGTGCCGAGTCATTCCTCCACTGTCTGGCTACCATCGTTCACGATGACGCCACCCTATGATGATGATCATATTTTTGTTTATCACTTTCAAGATGTCATATCTTTGCTGAACTTGGAACTTTATTATATTATTATTCAACAATTTTGATTAATTTTTTTTTTATTACTTTTTTTATATACAGGTACAGTGAAAGGGTATAATTAAATAAAGGTAAACAAAGTCTGATCAAGAATGGTGACAATGCCTTTGGCATTCTCTTCCGCACCACCCTTTACCACCGACCTCCAGGTTACAAGTCCACCGCCCTATCGATCAAGCTACTGAGGTCGGTTTCCATGTCTGTCCCGGTAGCTCAGTGGTAAAAGCGGCACTCTGCGAATCCAGAGAATCCAGATGTCGTGGGTTCAAAACCTAGCCGGGACATGACAAGTTATCCTCCCAATTGGGATTTTTACCACATAATAATATGTCTTGATGGGCTTACTGCTGGAATAATGGGACTTTAATAGTCTTCATCGGGCAGTATAAATAAGGCGATATTATTATTATTATTCTCTTCCGCACCACCCTTTACCACCGACCTCCAGGTTACGAGTCCACACCGCCTTATCGATCAAGCTACTGAGGTCAGTTTCCATTCCTGCGTAGGCCGGGGTCTCGAACCCTCGACCTACCGTCGCCGCCTCCACCGGCCTCACAACAATGCCTCGCTTTGTTTCGGCCGCTCCTAATGAGCTGTCAGGCCGTCCGGGCCGCCGGCTGATAAACGGCCGGTTCCGCCATTCGCTACATTGCCGACGTCAGGCATAAATTCATTAAAGATTTTTTTTTCTCTCTTTTGATCTTTCGACCCTTCCCCCTCTCTCTTGTGCAACGCTGATGATGTAAGGCGCTTACATTTTTGGCGAATTTAGCCGGAGTTAAAAACATGCTCTGATTAATTGATGTTTTTCTCTCTCTCTCTCTCTCTCTCTCTCTCTCTCTTTCTCTTTCTCTCTTTCTCTCTCTCTCTCTCTCTCTCTCTCTTTCTCTCTCTCTCTCAACTGTTGTATTTGTCAGATTATTATTCTTGTGGATTTCACCACAATGTAAGATTGACTAAATTAGGACCGATATCAGGTGTGTCGAGGTGAATCATGTGTCATGCGCACTGACACGGACACGGCGATTCATAACCAATTTTTTAATAGACATCAAACATGCCAGATTCAAGTTACAGAATAAAGGCGAAATTAATAGAGACCATAAGTGCGAATAAGAACTTCCATTTCCCCATTTAAAACAATACGCATCCACATACTGCAATCCACTGAAGAGAGCCGATAAGCTCGAAACAGCTGTCCAGGTATGTTCTGATATTGTATGAACATAACTCCTTACTTATCTGTGGTTGTAATGTACTGAAATTTCAATCTTAACTTTCAGGCAAGTTCTGATATTCACGTGTGTAACACAACTCCTATTTATATCTACACTGTACTGTACTGAAATTTCACACTTAACTTCCAGGTAAGTTCTGATATTCACGTGTGTAACACAACTCCTATTTATATCTACACTGTACTGTACTGAAATTTCACACTTAACTTCCAGGCAAGTTCTGATATTCACGTGTGTAACACAACTCGTATTTATATCTACACTGTACTGTACTGAACTTTCACACTTAACTTCCAGGTATGTTCTGATATTCACGTGTGTAACGATAACTCCTCTTTATATCTACACTGTACTGTACTGATTATAATTTACTATTATTATACTGTATTGAAATTTCAGACTTTAACAACTATTCAAAGTCCAAATTGAGGGGGAAATACGTTGGGCATAAAAGATTCCAAGCCCGATGTGGCGCACAATAATTAAGGAAGCCAGAGCGATGAGCAAGACATAAAAGAAATCATAAAAAATACATCACGCACCCAAACACTACACAAATAAGAGCGGTTCCGAGAATCCCAATAAAAAAACAATCCTACTCACTCATGGAAGAACTTAAGGACCTAACGAAAAAAAGAAAAAAAAAGGAGAAGACAGTAATAATAATAATAATGCTCACCAAATCCATGTGCCACGCATCTCGTCATTATATTTGTGAAATTAATAATAATATTGTTTAGTGGAAGGTAACCACCAGGCGAGGTTAATACTCAGGTATTTCTACCATCTAACCCTGATGCTGCTGCGGACCGATACAGGTAAAGTAACACTGCGCTACCCACAAAAATTGTGAAGAGGCTTTGTGCTTCACCACAAATAAAATCATACAAAAATTCGAAAACAAATAAGTCATCGTATTTGTGTTAATCACTTTCGTGATATCACAACTACTCTAACTCGCTTTACTAAATCTACGCTGAAACCGGGACTTGAACCACCGACCTCCAGGTTACAAGTCCGCCGCCTTATCGATCAAGCTACTGAAGGCGGTTCGAAAACAAATAAATTACCATCCAAGCGCCACCATGCCTTCAGAGATAAACAAATAAAGGCTCTCCTGTGAACATAAATAATAATAATAATAGGAGCATCACAAAGCGCCACAAGCCCCAGACCTCTCTCGTGGGACGAACAGAGAAACCCCACCCGCGACGGGTATTGAACCCACGTCCTTCGGTTGAGAGCGACTTCCCGCTGAGCGCCCGAGGGCTCACGAATGCCTGCGTGCCATTCAACGCTGCATTTCTGGTAAAAAAAAACAACAGTGAGAGAGAGAGAGAGAGAGAGAGAGAGAGAGAGAGAGAGAGAGAGAGAGAGAGAGAGAGAGAGAGAGAGAGAGAGGGCGACCAAGGGACTCTTGCAAAGTACTATCTCAGCGCGATCAAGCGAAAGAAGTAGCTCAATGATATTGGTTGAACGGTAGGGATTGCCAATAATCCCACCCTTTATTATTTGTGTAAATAAATTTCAATAAAGACTTTACTAAAACAACTTATAATACTTCATGTTAATAACGTTTCTTTCAGCTGGTGTGAGGTCATATCCAGACGGGGGATTTACCCTCCATTCGCTGGAAACTAACTTACCAATTAGAATCCGACATCACATTGACCTCTTCTCTACGAGGGAAAATAACCTCGTCATAAAAGGAACCTGGATGGAAGAGAAAAAAATCCTCTCCCTTCAATTCTCTTATATCCAGGTTCAACAGAATTCCTTTTATTTCCCTCGTCCAACCCAAACAGAGATACTTCTACCTACTGAAAAATCTACAGACTGGCTTGGATTCCAGAGAACAAAATACAGGCTACATAAAGGACATTCTCCCGAGGGATAGGGCCAGCAATCAGGAAGCAAGACGCATTCCTCAGCTTCAAATGAGACTGTGCCCTCATCAGTAGGCACTATTTAGGTTTGATCATGTGGCCCTGAAACCAGCCCCAGTATTTGAGTACAGGAATTGTAAACCCAAGTTCGTGGGGTTCGAAGCTGACTGAGTCAATAATATTATTCTTCTGCTTTGAAAGGAACTTCAGCAGACTATCTAAGTAGAACCAATGTAGTCCTGAAAACCGACCCCAGTATTTTTTTAAATAGTGAAGGACTTGCAATCTCAAGGTCAGGGGGTTTGAATCTGTGCGTATAAATAGATTAAGTTTAGTAGTGGTTAGAATCCACTAAAACCTGACTGTGTACATCCACATGACTACAGCAAAGGGGACAAAAACCTATACACGAGAATTCAAAGACCCATTTTGTGTAGCTTAAGACCTTGGAAAAGTGCTTAAGTTAAAGTTATCATATTTGTGTTAATCACTTTCGTGATGTCACAACTACTCAAACTCTCTTTACTAAATCTACGCTGGAACTTCTCAATGTATAGTTATTTTGTGTTATTTCTTTTATAAACTTATTTATTGTAAACAACGACTAATGGTTGTGAATAGATAAATAAATAAATAAGTTAAAGTGCTTCACGAAAAAAAGTGAAAAACAAGCAAGAGTGCCTACAAAAAGTCCACCAAAACGTTGTAGCAACACTTCATACAATTTTTCCTTTGTTGAAAATTTGTACTCCAAAGAAAAAGAGAGCATTTCTTTCTCAAGTTTCAAAAGACACAGGTATGTGGCGAGCAGTGGAAATGTTCAAGTCACAAATACCCTTACAAATAGAGAGGGAAAAAGTGCAGGATATAAAGCATGAGGGGTTGAGAGGAACTCGATACACATTTTTACTATCACCTATACAGGAGGGTGATCACACTCACAGCATCTCCTGTTTCCCCCCCAGCAGGAGAGTAAATGCAGGCTTAGGGATGCTGTGAGGAGATAGAGGAGGATATAGGGGGGGAGAGAGAGAGAGGAGATAGGTGGTCACGTGCAAGAAAGGAAGTATAAGACTGCAGTGAAGGAGAAAGATGCCGCTATACATTTCTGCTTTCTCTCTCGGTTACCTAGCCTATTTCACCCCTAATATATCTCTTGATCCTAGCTTACCTTGCTTATTTTACCCCTATACTCTCCTTCTCTCTCTCTCTCTCTCTTTTACAGCATCCCTAATCAAACTTTATCCATCCCCTGCCTTTCCCTGATATTTTATTTCTTTCCTCCTACCTTTACTTCTTATCTCTCTCTCTCTCTTACACAGTATCTATCTCTCTCTTACACAGCATTCTTCTCTCTCTTACACAGCATCTCTCTCTCTCTCTCTCTCTCTCTCTCTCTCTCTCTCTCTCTCTCTCTCTCTCTCTCTCTCTCTCTCTCTCTCTCTCTCTCCCTCAACCTCTCTCTGCTTAACTCAGCATATTACACCCTTCTAAGAAATCACCCTATTATTTCCCTCCTAAAATCATCTCCCCTAAAATTCTATACCTACGCAACTGCCTGCAAAGTTCTGGGAAATTTTATTACCACCCTCTAAAGTCAAGCGCACACCAGGAGCTCTACAGGAGCAAATTTGAGGGAGAGAGGAAAAATGAAACGAACAATTGAACCATATTTCTGCCAATACTTCTGTCAGGTATTGCTTTAATCGGAATTTCGGTTCTGATTAAAGTGTTGACAGAAGCAAAAAAAAAAAAAAAAATAATAACATGGAAAAACGGAGAAAACATTGCGTTTAAGATAGTTAAAAAGAATAAGCCCCGAGATCAAACTAAAAGGAATATTTTGTGTCGCAACTTTGCGCAACATTTTGTCTCGAATTTAAATTGGGAAGTGTTGCAAACTGTAGCGAAGGTTTGATCTCATTTGATCCTGAGTAAAGAGTAGAACATGAAACGTTGCGAAACAATAAAGTGTAAAATAATAATAATTTTGGTTTTTTGGACTTACCTTCTGGTTTTAGCCTCTCATTACTGAAGCGACGATAAGGCGGTGGTGGAGAATCTGAAATCAAACAAAACAGACTTTGGTTATAGACTGCGATCCAAATTCAAACATCACTACAAACAAAACAATTCATAAAACCTTTGGTTAGACCAGGGGTCTTCAACCTGTGTCCCGCGGGCCACTTGTGGCCCGCCGAGTCATTTTTGGTGGCCCGCGAGCTCATTCATGCTATTTCCTATTTCTTCCAGCACTAGCCGGCCAAGATTTTTTATTTTATGCAAAAGTTACGAGTAGTGACAAATCCGCCGGGATTCGAACCGGGGTCTCTTACCTACAAAACTAGTACATTGACCAACACTCAGCCATTTTATTTTAAAATTTCTAGTTTTTGTATAAAAAAATCGTGTGAAACAATTTTTATTTTTATTTTTTTTGCAAATAAAAATACCCCCCCCCCCCCCCCCCCCCCCCCTTAATTTATGTTTCTAATAGTGGCCCGCGGACTTTTCTGGAAAAGAAATATGGCCCAGAGTCTGAAAAAGGTTGAAGACCCCTGGGTTAGACACTAACCAGGACACTGACTGCTGGAGTAAAGGGACTTTTCTTCAGTCTTACCTCTAGGCAGTATAAACAAAAAAATTAAAATATTAAATTAATTAACAACACTAAGCCAAATTCAAATATCACTAATCAAACAAAATAATTAATAAAATATTCAGTTAGATACTACCGACCATTAGATACACCTACTAACAAGTAATGAACAACTCGCCATGCCTCAACCCCGCCCCGTAAAATCGGCCATTTTGGTTAGTTTTAACACAGAGGAAATCCCAACAATGACCAATTAGTTTTTCATCTTACAGACTTTTGAAGGTTACAACGGTTGCCATATTGTATAGTTTGTAATTTGTTATGGGACTGATTTATTACCCATGCGTTCATAAGATAACAATAATAATAATATCGCCTTATTTATACTGCCCGATTAGGACTATTAAGTCCCATTATTCCAGCAGTAAGCCCAAGACATATTATTATGTGGTAAAAATCCCAAATGGGAGGATAACTTGTCATGTCCCGGCTGGGTTTCGAACCCGCGACCTCTGGTATCTCGGGATTCACAGAGTGCTACCTTTACCACTGAACTACACCGGGACAGACTATCAACATTACAGGTATAACGTCTCCGTTACTCATTTCTCGATGGACATTGGACACAAATAACGATAAGCCAAATTCAAACATCACTAACAGTAGGTAGTAAGTAGTAGCTGTGCGATTCACATAAGACAGTAATTAAAAAAAAAAAAAAAAACTCCGCTTTCAATATAGCTCTGATCAATTTACAGGGGAAAAAATACCTTAACATTTATAAAACGTAGTAACCTCCTTAGAATATAACCTGTGTGCCTTATTGCCCATCGATACAATGCAACAACAAAAAAATCCGAGACGATTGTTTTTGAAATTCAGATCGAGATATAATTACCGATCTCGGGCAAGAATTAACTCGAACCAAGGTACTCCGCATTCCTCGCCTCACACGAAATCACCCAGGAATGTTGTACGGGCTTGAATCTCTATTAGCCAGACAAGGAATGTGTGCGAATCTTTTTTGCAAATGAACGTGAAACTTTACGTTAAGAACATCGAGGTCTTTATTGACAAGGTTTGGGAATATAGCTGGCTATTAAGTTTAAGGCAAGTTATCATATTTTCGTTACTCACTTTTTTTGCAAATGAACGCGAAACTTTACGGAACATCGAGGTCTTTATTGACAAAGTTTGGGAGTGTACCTGGACATTAAGTTCAAGTTAAGTTATCATATTTGCGTTAATCACTTTCGTGATATCACAACAACTATTCTAAATCGCTTTACTAAAACTACGCTGAAACGGACTTGAACCACCGACCTCCAGATTTCAAGTCCAACGCCTTGTCTATCAAGCTACTGAGGTCGGTAGCTGGATATCAGAGAATTCAAGGGACCCAAGTTTCACTTAGATCCAAGTTTCTCTGATATAGATCAAAATTGAAAGCTCCTCCTGATTTCATTCTAAAATTTAAGAAATATTTTAATCAAGCGAAACAGTCGTTTCGCGTGAGAACGCCTCCCAGAAACTACAGTGCTTATATAACGGTAATTAGAAAATACATAAACAATAGTACAAAACACACAGGTCACGAAAGGAGCCCAGAAAATTGCAAAGGGCTCATTTACCTAATCAATCCTTCCATGACAACACTCATGGACACGGAAAGTAACTCAAATAAAGAGGTTATTTTCCCTTACTGAGAGGTAAATTGAACCTGGAAATAGCTGTTCTTCTATACAATATAGATTCTACTGTAGTACATCTGAGACCCATGTGAAAAACCCATAAAACCCATGTGAAAACCCCATTCTAGTGTGGTCCATCTAAAACCCATGTAAGAAACCCATAAAACCCATGTGAAAAACCCATTCTACTGTAGTCCATCTGAATCTCATGTGAAAAACCCATGTGAAAAATTGTGATGTGTACCTCCAAGATCTCTTGCTACAACATAAAATGTGGCTATTTCTATTGATGTACTCTTACACCATAATGCTATGCAGTCTGTATCTATGTATGTCTCAATGTCTCATGCATATACTCGTAGATCTGAGAAGAGAACAGAAAATTATATAAATATTCATCTCACATCAGAAACAACTCTGATGCACTCACATGAGTGAGAGAGAGAGAGAAGAAACAACTCTGATGCACTCACATGAGTGAGTGAGAGAGAAGAAACAATTCTGATGCACTCACATGAGTGAGTGAGAGAGAAGATGGCGCCAGAAGGGACCTTGCTATTCGTGGTCATGACTCACACCGCATGAGAGAGAGAGAGAGAGAGAGAGAGAGACCAACTCAGAAACAGGAATAAGAAAAAAAATCAGCAAAAAATATCATCAGATTCCACAAGCAAATTTAGCCTGAGAAAATTGAATTGCGATTGTGAGCCATTTGGATAGTTCCGGGCGCTTAGGTCAATCAGACGTAACGGCCTCACTAAAAATTAAAACCAAGAATCATATGAAAATTATCAAATGTTCACCGCGTGGCTATAGTAACTCAACGTTAAGTTCATGGGTTATTTATAAGTTAAGTTAAGTAATCATATTTGTGTTAATCACTTTCGTGATATTACAACTACTCAAACTCGCTTTACTAAATCTACGCTGAAACTGGGACTTGAACCACCGACCTCCAGGTTACAAGTCCGCTGCCTTATCGATCAAGCTACTGAGGTCGGTGGGTTATTTATATAATATTAACCCAAGTAGAAAAGCACATGTTTTTTACAATATAGAATCACCATTGCAATACAGTAAAACCTACAGATATAAGATAAACAGAAATCTTGATATAAGAAAACAATTTTCTGGTCCAGTTTACCTCTCGTTAAAGGAAAATAATATCTCAAAAAAATCCTGGATTTAAAAGAAAAAATCCCGGTCCCTTGAGTTCTCTTATATCCAGGTTCCACTGTATTAGAATACAAACATCTCTATATATAAAACAGAAAAAAGGACTACCTACCTATGTTTGTTTGTCCGGAGTTGTTTAGCCAAAACGGTAAGAGATAGCGCAAAATGTCTCAGAATTGACCCCCCCAAAACCATTATCGCTTTGTTCAGAAAAATTATAAAAAAGTTCAAAAAGGCATTGCTATCCAGCAGTACGGCCATGCCTTAGTAAATTTGAAATTTAGTCCCGTTGCAAAGCACGGGCAAACGGCTAGTATAGCATACGATTACCACAAGTACGAGACACTATGACCGCGAGGACCAGTCTCCACACAACTTTGTCAACCAATTATCTCGAGAACGGACAACCAAAAACAAGAGAGAGACAAGTGAGGCCACCCACCACACACGATCGGCCGACAGGCTAAGGACTGCACCTGACCAATTTTGGGTAGGCGCCCCCGACCATTTCAGACGGAATGGCCAAATAGGGAGTCACAAACCACACCGCTCGGGCGGCTAAAAAACTCGTAGCACGGTGGCTAGATGGATCAAGCGAGGAAAAAATGTGCAAAAAATCTGCCTTGAGAACGGAAACGTCCTACTAAGATCACCAAATAGACACCGAAAATTATTCATCAATTCATCATCGCTACTTTCTTTACCTCATAGAAAGGTAAGTTTGGGATTCCCAAAAACAAACTTAATTTTTGAATCTAGTTCCACTTTTCATTCTAAAGGTTTGGCTTCCTTTTTTCTGTGATGAATGAAATTATTTCTAAAATGAATAAACTCTTTTTGATTTTACTCAGATGTTCAGGCATTTCTATTCTAAAATGTTGAAGAGTGATGGTCTCCAACCAAATTAATTTGGCTCGTCCTGAACCACATACATATTCATTTGCGCTATCGACCATCGCGCATCGGTGAGAACTTGGGCTTTTTCTTTCTAACCCTTGGGAAAACTAAAATCCAGGCTAATTTTCAGGGTGGGCTAGTCCGTTCTCTGTTAATAGAAGAGGCAGATTCTTCATCTCAAAAAGAGAGCCCAATACGAAATACCTACCAGAAGGAGAGAGAAAAGAGAGAGAGAGAGACAACACGGAGGACAGAACAGAAACCACACAGGAAGGAAGACAGACAGAGAGAGAGAGACCAAAACCAGTTTAGATAAACGGTCAACTTCTTCTTTTCCCCCATATTGATGAGAGCGCCGTATTTCATCTCTCTCTCGCAAGAAGTTTAAAATGCCACTGCAGGATTCGTTTACACTCAAGCAAAAAGATTCGAATCTTGACGCCGGCGCCACATTAACTATTTTTGAGAAGAAAACAAAATAGGTAAATGTGTTTTTTTTTTAATAATAAAATAATAAATTATGTACGACTTTAGAAATTTGATCCTAGGACGTGACTGGAATAAACCAAGCTACCGTCGTGATATGACCATGGCAGTTGAAAGCGACGTTAAACCCCACTTAAAAAAAAAAAAAAAAAAAAAAAAAAAAAAAAAAAAAAAAAAAAAAAAAAAAAAAAATTTTTAGCTTAGTTTATTCGGTATAAAATAAATTAACTATTAACAGAGAACGGTATGAATTTTTCTGTTTTACAATAAACATACCTATATCTCAACTACCTCAAAAAGTTAGGTTGGTTTTACGAATTGATTGCTAGTGTAAACGGGTCTTTTCTTCGTTCGAAATGAACTGGTGAGGAATTTCTGCAATGCAGAATAAAAACAAACAGAAGAGAGAGAGAGAGAGAGAAACTGGATTCTCGGCAAGAACACACGATGGCTTAGAATTTGCGTAGACGGGACTTGCAATATACTCGTACATACAGTCACCGCAAAGTAGCGAAAAAATGATGCTCCAACAGTTTTCTGACACCTGAAATTTTCATGGAAAAACTAGGGCCGAGTATTCATTCGAATTCAAATCCTCGTGATGCTGGTTAATTTCGAACCAACTAAGGCTGGGTGAGGTTAATATGGATAGGTTATAGGTCGGTAAATTTTCCAGCGAATGGAGGATAAAACCTCGTCCCAACATCACACATTTGCAGTTGAAAGGTACGTTAAACCACAACACACAAAATAACGGGTGAAGAAAACGAATAACCAAAAGAAAAGAGTGGGCAAGTACTCTGAATGTTACAGACCTCTTTTTAAATAAATATTCCTTAAAAAGAAGAAAAAAAGAATGGGTAGGTGTCTCGGTACAACCAGCCTTCACAAAAGGGTAAAAAAACGCAATCCGATCAAGTAGGCATTTACAAGGGTGAAAAACGCAAGGAATTTACTTGGGTAATTCCGTCAATAAAACGATACGTATAATAACACCCTTAATTATGAAAACCCAAAGAGCTACCTACCTACCACTTTCTCGAAAAAATGACCCAAAACGTGCAAGTTACCACGAAGGTTTGATTATTTAGACCTTGAAATCACTCCTAAGTCCTAACAGGACAAGAGGCAATCATAAACTGTTCATTTCAGGTTACTTTCCTCAAGGATTTAATTTGTTTTCATCACCGCCATCATCACCACACTAGTTTAATAGTAAGAGAAGTGAAAAACGCAATCCTCTTTCATTTACAGCCCCGTGTAATCCTTGGCCGGTTTGTGAAAGACACGGAACTTAAGTCGAGTAAAATAATTCGTAGAGGTAGATGTTGTAAACTTAATCCTCTCCTCTGAGTAGTACCTTCTGAGACGGCTGCACCCGAGGCATGGCCCTGTATTTATTTTTCTCTACTCTACACAATGAGGCATTGCCGAAGAGGCTCTAAGCGCCTACCTCTTAATATACAGGGCATAGGAGCTGTTCTTGAGAAGAGGCTCTAAGCTTCTACCTCTTTCTCATAACAGTCGTAACCTGAAGTGTTGACCACTTGGTTGGTGTAGCGGCAGTTTTGAAACGGTAGAAATTTCGGATCGCAACCACTGTTTCAGTACAATGATGTACCAAGTACCATCCATGAGAGTGAAAAGCTGTTTTCTGGAGGTCATCGGACCACAAGGCCTGCTAGTGCCGATGTACAAATACAGGTAAAGTGTCTCTTCCCAAGAACAACTCGTACACACGGTATATTAAGAAGTAGGCTCTTAGAGACTCTCTTCAAGAACAGCTCATATGCCCTGTATATTAAGAGGTAGGCGCTTAGAGCCTCTTCTCAAGACCAACTCATACACCCTGTATATTAAGAGGTAGGAGCTTAGAGACTCTCCTGAAGAACAGATTCAACACCCTGTATATTAAGAGGTAGGCGCTAAGTGCTCTTCCCAAGAACAACTCATACACCCTGTATATTAAGAGGTATAAGCTTAGAGCCTCTTCTCAAGAACAGCTTCTATGCCCTGTATATTTAGAGGTAGGAGCTTGGAGACTCTCCTCATGAACAGATCCAACACCCTGTATATTAAGAGGTAGGCGCTAAGTGCTCTTCCCAAGAAGAGCTGCAAATCCTTCCTCGAAATTGATCCTGATGCGCGTGATGAGAGGGCTGAGGAATTTTTAATGGAGGTTTTGTTTCCAACACAGACCTCTTGAGGGACTCGGGTCCTTGGATTTCGAGATTTTTTTTTATTATATTTTTTTATTTTTTATTGATCTTTATTTACAGAGGAGACTTAACAATCAGAGTCCTTGCTCCTCTGAGATTTTTTTTATTTATAATAAAAGATGAGTTTTTGACGGCCTCTTTTTTATATTTCGTGGCTATGAAACAGGAGCTACTGTAGACGCTTGTACCTATCAGTTGTAACCAGAGAGCTCGGAACATAAATAAGTACACGAAAAATTTCTACCGTTTCAAAACTGCCGCTACACCAACCAAGTGGTCAAGACTTAAGGTTACGACTGTTATGAGAAAGAGCGAAAAAGGAAAAGACAGCAAAAATTGGTTGTTACCTAATACGAAAATTTTGGGAAGGTACGTAACCTAACCATATGAGAATCCAAATCTGCTGAATTGAATTTTCGGTACCAAAGAGGTACTGAAGTAATCGAGGTTCCCAAAAACAACAAACCCACACATTTAATATCTACACAAGAATCACCCTTCTTGAACATGATGGCCCGGGATATGGTCTTCTTTCTATTTCACTTTCCTATATAAAAAAAAAATGTTTTCCAAGAAATCCTAATTTTTGTAAAGTGGATCACTGTGAGACCGAGTTGCTCCTGTGGGGAAACTGCACAATGCTTACTCGGAACTTTTGCTGTCTTTTCTTATTTCGCTCTTCCTCTTAACAATCATTATCATAACCTAAATTTTCCAGATTCATGAAACAACCTTAACAACTTTGGCTGGTTGGTTTTTTTTGAGCTCGAGTAATAAAATTTTGATATAGTAAGAAGAAAAAATCTATTACAGTATTTTTTGTTCCGAGCTCTCTGGTTGCAACTTATTCGTCAACGTATAAAGAAAAGGCTCAAAAGTAATACCTACTGATGAAATTTGAACGACTAACTAGAAGTTTAACCGATCATTAGTAATGAACAGACCAGTAATAGTCATTACCCCTCAGTTTATACTGATAATAATAATAATATTGCCTTTAATATACTGCCCGATTAGGACTATTAAAGTCCCATTATTCCAGCAGTAAGCCCAAGACATATTATTATGTGGTAAAAATTCCGAATGGGAGGATAACTTATCATGTCCCGGCTGGGTTTCGAAACCACGAACTCTGGAATCTTTGGATTCGCAGAGCGCCGCCTTTACCACTGATAACTTCCTGCTCAAATCAATTCGGAGGAAGCAGACGAGACCATCTTGATGGATGGATGAGAGGATAGGTATCATCATCCACTACCTCTAGGACCCATGAACCCATCCCATTCATCAGGTAATTTTTAGATGTACGTTGAAACATGCTTTTATCTGATGCTAGAATAGAAGTTCAGTAGAACCTGGATATAATATAAGAGAACAATTTCCATGACCAATTTTATTTACCTCTCTTTAAGGGAAAATAACCTTTTTATAAGAAATAACATTCAAGCCCCTCGAGTTCTCTTAAAATTAGGTTCGCCTGTATTTACGAACTAGAGCTAGCTAGAAGAAGTAAGTATTTGTACTTCTACAAAAGCAAACAAATCTCTGAAAGCTCTTTGATATTTTTTATACAAATACCATGCAAAATTTCAGCTCAATCCGACTTGTGGTTCTCGTGTTTTTCGCGACTAAACACACGCACACACACAAATCATTTTATACTATAAGATAAGCAGTTACTTGAATATTCATTTGCATTTGTCTTCATCAATTGAAACATTAAACTTCAGTAGGGTCCTAAGTGCAATTATTCTACAGTTTTTGAGGGAGAAAAAAATCTCTATGTAGGTATACAGTATGTTTCAGAAAAGGTGGCCACCCCCTCGTAACTTTTGAACGCGACGGAATTTTCAATTCTGTAAAGTCTCAAGTATAGGAAGTGCCGACCGGGGCCAAAAATAAATGTGACCACAGGATGGGCCATAGGGCACTTCCTATACTTGAGACCTTACAGAATTGAAAAATTCCGTCGCGTTCAAAAGTTACGAGGGGGTGGCCACCTTTTCTGAAACATACTGTATATGCTGAATGTGTTCAAAAGTACACCAGGCCAAGATAAGGGTTAAGTACAAACATTTATTATTTTAACAGCAAAAACTGGAGTCATAATATCATTTTCTCACAAAGTTGTTTGGACGACATTTTACTGGTATAAGTTTAAGTTTCAAATAAATATAATAATTCTGTGTGTGTCTCAAAGATAGGAAGAGCTATATCTATCCACCCCATTGTGGTGGTAGGATTATTTTAGATGCCCAGAATTGACATCATTAACTAAAAAAGCAGCCATAAGATTTTTTTCTCCAATACATGGTAGTTTGAGGTGTCAATGATGTCATTACTGTTGGTTTGATAAAAGTTTTCCTCTGACCAAAAACAATCCTCACTGAACTCTTCATTTGGGCTGACTAAAATGATTTGAAAAAATTAAAAACCTCTTTCACCACATAAAGATCTGAAAAGGAACAGCATAAACAAACTTATAAAGAGTTTCCTGGTTTCCTAACTTGACAGAGAAAGAGGAGGTCCACCAATAGTAATCAACAATATAATTGAACTTTATTCAAATAAATAATGAGTAAATGAACAGGAACATTGGTGTGTTATTGCAAAAGAAATCTTTGATAATAAAAAAATGGAATAATTGAAACAAGGAAAAAGTAGCAGTTCTCCTACCATCATTGGAGACAGAATGGTCACTGCTAAAATTATTCAATCAGAAAATTCCTTCATTCTAAGTGATTTCCTGAGGATTTTATTAATTATTTTGTTGAATTGCAGTAGGTACTATCAACCAAGTATTAAAATATTTTCAAGCATGTTACCTTCTGGAAAATTAGGTATGCAAATTAAATATACTGAGTTAGCTTCAGTACACAGGTCCTCATCACTACTTCTTATTCCTTGTCAGCAGTACGTAGGTAAGGAGTACCTATCTCTTTGGATTTAAATTTTGAAAATATTATTAATTTACAAGTGTAGATATCACAACTTTACACCTCTATTAGGAGGTCAGTTCTCACACTATCCTAAATATTTTTTAAGTGTTTTTATTATAGTAAAATGTACCAAGTTATATACCTCTGGTCTTTATTTTATAGATAAATCTAATCAGTAGGTGTAAAAGATGGTTAGAAAGGGCTCCATTGATTCTAAAAATGTTGATATTTGGGTTTGACAGTTACCTATTTGTGATATTTACAACTCACCAAGAGATGTAGTTCTATTCAAACCAATAACTTACTATCTGCTAGAACTTACCCGATTTGCATCTTCGACTCCAGTGGTATGGGTTACAACAAATATACATGGCAGAGGAAGAAGTGGACAGGTCGGCCCAGTCATATGAATCACAATTTGGCAATTTCTTCAACTCATAGGGTTCACTAACATCTGGCCACCTCCAAAGTTGGCAACACAAAAAATGGGCATTTGGCAGTAAATGACTCGGTAGAAGAATACATGGAGACATATTGGATCCATGACTTTCTACAGCTTCAACTAAAACTTCAAGCTCACTATCCTTCAACCTTTTGATTAGAGCATGTCGGAGTAAGTTCTCATAATAGGGAACCTCATCTAGGGGTTTGGCACAGCAGTAACAACTATTTTCATTTGAATCCTCCTCAAGAATCATGTTTTTAGCTTCACAGAAGGTTTCATTATTTTTAGTTTTACCAATGATTCTGGCTTTCCACAATCTCTTAGCTAAGTTTGTTCTTCTTCTGCGAAACATATACATTAATCCAGTTTCGCATTTGTTCAATACTGCTTTCACTTTGGTGGCTGCTATGACAGTTGCTTGAAATAAACATTAATGATTCAGTTGAAGTTATTTGTTCTAAACAAAGACAGAGGTGGCTTCAATAATATTCTCTTGTAAATGTATGATACATAAAGTTTACTAGGATCAACTAAACACAATGCTATCTTGTCATGATAGGTGGCTGTGTTCTGAACTTCAGAATTAGGTAGATCACTTTAAACAGCAACCACTTGTTGAATATAACTAGGATGCTCTCTTACAAGATAATTCCTGCAACTTCCAGGTGTAGATCACGAGTTCACCACAGAAAATAACATATTTTAAACCAATCAGTTAAAATAGGTACAAAAAAGTATTTATTTAAATTGATATGAAAAGATATGTCATGAGAAACACAGAAAACAGGCAATGGATTAGAGCCTACAGTGTCATGTAGGAATTAGGAAGCACTTTTTTTTGTTAATTTAATAAAAAACTGATATGTTTTCACTACTTCAGTGAAGAAGAAAGTAAGTAAATATTAATAATCCTCTTGATATGAAGTTTTAGTTATAGAAAGTAGGATTTTAAGGCACTTCCAACTTAAATTTATTTAATACAGGCTATTGAGGAAAGCAATCGATTTTGAGGTTAGGATTATGAAATCTTCAAAACAGAAGGGTACGGCAAGTTAAATTCGCTGATAAAAGTCGATGATTCGAATGTCGAAAAGGATAGGTAATAGGTAGTTTTCAATCATATGAAAACATTTAATGCTGTTATTACGTTGAAAATAACCTTGAAAAGCGTTAAAGTTTAATGAAAAACACAAGTCGAGCCTTTCAATGTTAGCTGGGTGATCGCTGATACGGTTGATATTTTTATTGAAATCCAATGATGTACGTCAAATAGCTCACTTTCTCGTAAAAAATATAATTAAAATTACAAGAAATCCACACAGCACTAGAGAAAACGTTAACTTTAGTTAAAAATTCACCCGCAAACTCTTGAAATATTTCAAAATAGTAAAACTTTGAAAGGAATTAATTCACTCAAATTAATTTTAAACGTTAATGAAACACCCCGGTGATGTTTAACAGAAAACTGTGTTGTGGGAGCAAATATTATCAAGTTTAACAAAAATTTCTAGAGGAAAAAAAAATGATGAAAAGCAAGAAAAATAATAAAAAGAGAAAAAAAAAATCTTCCACGACGAAAATACAGCATCCGCGCTCCCGTGAAACGACTATTTGTTAACGTACTTTAAAACGTAGACTACGTAACTGAACAACAGAACAAGATCACTGGCGACAGAAAACCTAGACAGGTGTAGTTTGAATTTTGTTCGCTAGAGTACACTACGCGCTGGGCGCGAATTTTTCAAGGGGGTATGGTTTTAGTGGACAAGTTGTGTGCCAAGACCAAGTGGGTTAGTGTAAATGGAAAGTTTCACAAGCGAGAAGTAAGTGAGGCCAGTCTCAGTCAAACTTTTGTTTCGACAAGTCAGACTCCCCGTTTCAAATTTAAAAGGACTCAGGGGTAATAAATAATATCTTCAAAAACTCCGTGAACAAGATAAGGAGATAAGGATATAGGATAAGGACAATCAAAATCAATAGCTAGAATGTCAATTTAATTGTTTATTTATGTCATATTTTTACAACACATTATACATAAATTACATAATAAAACTTATAGCTATAGGGTTTCTAAAATAATGAGGTGAAGAATCAGAGTAATCAGAGTATAATACACAAAATATAATACTATAATGTATGACTGTTATGAGTTCTCCATTGGTTATTCCTCCATTTTGTAAACTAATAACTAGTGGTTCTGTGAACTGTAAACCTCACACAGATTCAACTATCGCAGTTTAAATGTTCAATAAAGTATAAGGACACAATTCCCATTTTGATTTTAGTCTGGCTTGTGAAGCAGCACCCCCAAAACATTTTCCCATTGGCCGCGCCTTGTTGTAATCCCATACCTATGTATGTATTATAATTCGGCCCTAAATCAAAGACAATGCAAGTCTGTTACTAGTAAGGTATTTGGTTCAATATGATAGGTGGAAAGTCCTACTTAAGGGTTCCTTTCCTTATATTGTTGTAATCAGACGCGGCCGGTGCTAAGGAGCTGCGGAACTGCAGCACCCCCAGATAAAAGAGAGGATTTGCTCCTAGCTCGTACACAAGGAAAATCATCACCCATTTATAGGATAAATAATGCATGATTATTAATATTGACATGATAAACAAACTGAACCTCTTATGCTACTGAAATAACGACTCTATAAATCCCATTTTACTCTGGTTTTCGTGGAAGCACCGGCCCCCTATACATTTTCTCACCGCATAGTTATAATCATTTTAATAATTTGGACCTTGGTTTATCTGACTCTCTACATATAGGTCCTGTATTTTGTGCTAGAGCTGGGTCCATCCAGACCACGTCTTACTTATTGAATATTCTGGACTAAAGTAGAGTTCTACCGTGTTGTTTTGTCCTATTAAAAATAAATGGACGGCAGTTCGTCTGATATCATTGTTTTCGATTGTTTTCTTAAGGCTACAAGATTTTTGCCAAAAGCATGTAAGAAGAAACAATATTTTTTTATTGTTATAATTCAAGCCAGGTTAGCCAGGACTGAGGACTGTCCCTCAAGCGGGCAAAAGTGATCTGTAATAATAATTTAGTGTCCGTGAGATATGTATTGATACCTAAATCACGGTGGTGAGAGGATTATATGGACGCCCAGATCCAATGTCTAGCTAGGCTCCTTTCATGTCCATTGATTCTATTTGGTTTAACGTCCTGCCTTGAGGTACACAGGACGGGGGTTTAACCCTCCATTCGCAGGGAAGCTTACCAGCTACCCACATTAACCTCATCCAGCCTGGGTAGGGCCAGAATTGCCAGCGTTCGGAGGGAACAGAATTTTCTGTGCGAAAAGTCTGCTCCAACCGGGAATCGAACGCAGGATCTCTGAGCTGTAATTGGCAGAAACTCCGACTTAAGAGCGTGTCTGGCTTATCAGCTCATCTTAACTTTAATCCTGTTTTGTAATTTGGCGCCTAAGTGCTTACGGTCGAAAGCTAGACCTGATGCTGGCATAATATACAGGGTGATTCAGAAAAGTACCGTCAAACGTTAACCACATATTCTATGGGCTAGTTAAGGAGGGGTCAACTCTATTAAAGAAAGTGCGCAAATGCCTCCTAACGGAGGTACACGCCCCTTAAGGTGTTTTTAAACAATCGAAATTTTCATTTTACGGCTTACCTATTTGGGATATCGCAATGTGGTAAAAAAATCACTCTCAATTCTAGATAGCACCTTTCTTTTGGCACAAAATTTAACACCATTCCAATGTCAGGGGCGGTCTCAGGAGGGTCAGATGGTAGAAAAAAGGTTCTAACTTTTTAGTCGTTGCTTGTAATTGAATTTGGTTTTCACCCTATTAAAATGTCTGTCATTGTCTACAAAAATGTTCTGGATATTACTTCCGAGAAATTTCTAATATTAGAAATCGGAAGTATTGTGTTCGTTTTTGTAAAAAAAAATATTTTTTTGCTCCGATTTCAATTTTTTTCATATTTCTGGACGTTTCATAACCTCCTGAGCAAATTTGGTTTTGTGTCTGTCTGTCGGTCTGTCGGTCTGTCTGTCGGTCTGTCTGTCGGTCTGTTAAAACGATTCCTTGTAACGCGCAAATCTCGGAAACTACTCGACCGATTTTGATGAAATTTTGCACACATCTAGGAGACATTCTGCAGATGGTCCCATTTTAAATTCATTGAATTCATACTAGCGGTTCTTGGTGAAAGAGACCATGCGCCTGACCACTAACTTTTTACTTAAACGCTGATATCTCGTGAACGGTACACTTGATTTTGATGAAATTTTGTATGGTCATGCATATTATTATTTTACATAGGCTTTTTATAATTACTTTTAAATTAATTATAATTTGACTCTGATATTTAAGAAAATCCGAAATTTTGGACAAAGAAGTCAAAAAATAAGGACCACGACTTGCCGATACAGAATTTTTTGTAGAATCTAGAATGTAGAAAAAACAATATTCTACCATATAAACAAATTTGAAGAAAATCGGTTCAGTAGTTTTGGAGATACAAGTAATTTTCTAAAAAAATCTCAAATTTGGCACGTGTTTACAATGTGAAGCAATCACGAGGAAGTATTGTGTCCATAATTGGCAGTGTTTTTTTTTTCTCAAACCAACACAAACGCTTGAAAATCGAAATTGAAGGGCTTAAGCCGAAATAAGATTTACAGCAAATGTTCCACATGGGCTCTTCTGGCTTCAATGCAGACCTCCATACGCCTTCGAAAAGATTGACGAACACGTTCAAATATTCCAGGTGTATTTCTTTGTTAAATAATGAATTGGCTGAAAATTCTTGTTCTAAAATTGTCTGCTAGTTGCATAGGTTTCAAAACTTAATGCGGTTTTAAAATCTTCAATTTCAATTTTCAAGCGTTTGTGTTGGTTAGAGAAAAAAATTATCCAGAACATTTTTGTAGACAATGACAGACGTTTTAATAGGGTGAAAACCAAATTCAATTACAAGCAACGACTAAAAAGTTAGGATCTTTTTTCTACCATCTGACCCTCCTGAGACCGCCCCTGACATTGGAATGGTGTTAAATTTTGTGCCAAAAGAAAGGTGCTATCTAGTATTGAGAGTGATTTTTTTACCACATTGCGATATCCCAAATAGGTAAGCCGTAAAATGAAAATTTCGATTGTTTAAAAACACCTTAAGGGGCGTGTACCTCCGTTAGGAGGCATTTGCGCACTTTCTTTAATAGAGTTGACCCCTCCTTAACTAGCCCATAGAATATGTGGTTAACGTTTGACGGTACTTTTCTGAATCACCCTGTATAAGTAGTAGGAGAAGTGGGGGAAATTTGTTACTCTTTGGTCGAAGAGGGGGCGTTAAAAATGTCTATTTTTAGATTTTTTTCAGCCAATCAGGAACTCAGGTGTGAGACTGTCACTGAACCTGGCAGTTTTCTTCATTTCATTATTTTAGTAATTTTAGTTATCCTTAACGTGTTTTTAGAGTTTGTGTCAATTCTCAATTTCTCATGCGTTGCTAAGTTTTTCTCGTTGTTCAAGTTGAAGTAATTTTTTTTATTATTGATAGTTAATTGTTAAAGTTCTCTCATCAGTTAATTAATTTTCTCAGTGCTGCATTTTGAAACAGGTAAGTTTTTTTGGTTTACCTAGTTAGTGTCTTTTTATCATTTAAATTATTTTGTAACCTACAGGGCGGCGGACTTGTAACCTGGAGGTCGGTGGTTCAAGTCCCGGTTTCAGCGTGGATTTAGTAAAGCTAGTTAGAGTAGTTGCGTAAATTACGAAAGTGATTAACACAAATAATATGATAACTACTTGCTACAATACTCCATGCACTAACATGTTACTTTCTATTGTTTTAAATCAGACTTCAGAGCACAGAAACTAAGAGTTATATATTGGGTGGTTTAAGAAAATTAATAAATGATTTTACCTATTAAATAATGTTTTTAATAATTTAAAAAGCAGTCGCTCACTTCCTGCACAGTCAGTGTGAACCATTGCTTGTAATGGGAGAGCGTCCCTGTGAAGTGAAAAAAGCTGCTCTGTTAGCACTCTTCTTTTGAAACAATATCTCAAATTGGCTGCCTTGTGGCTAACCATCACCACCCTAAGTGAAAAAAAAGAGTTCATGCAGTATTTGTTATGAAAAAGGTTTTGAACACCACATTTTTTATTTGCTTAAGTAGAGGCAGCGTGATGTATATGCCGTGTTCCTCGAATCTGATAAAGCATTTGATAGAATGTCTAGTCAGGAATTTGGGAGATCATAGGAGTGACAGGCTCGAAAAGTATGTTAGATTAGTGAAGGTAGTTCATAAGGGAATAAAAGTGGTCATTAGAAGGAACGTAGGAGTTACAGTGGGGTTTGACCAATGTGCAGGTTTGCCTCAAGGGTCTGTTTTAGGTCCTAATCTGTTTCGTTCGATGATACATTGGCGTGACAAAAAATGCTGGGGCCTAATATAGCAGGGGTCTAACTGATATATTTTCAAAGCCAATCAATTCCCTATTCCCTTACAAACACACAGTCACACCCACAGAAGTGGTAAAACCGCAACATATTTCCCAGCAATATGTATTCTCAAAATTTCACTGTCGGGCAATATTTTCAGTAAGGTGTTGTTTGGAAGTAAATCTGGGCATGTATGTAGCCAGCTATTGATGGGCAATTTACTGCCGGTCAATCTTGCCCAATATACAAAATATTGTATATTAAAAGGGTAAAAAGTCTTTCTATCAATGATTTCTGTGCTACCTACTAATAATTGTGACATATAATATCTCAAAGAAAAAACATTATTAATTATGTATTATTATGAACTGGTGATCTTAAAAATATCAGGTAAGGGTATAATGTATCAGTGCTTTATTCATTCTAAGAAAATAAAGATAAACGTTTTGTACTAGTCTCCTGTGTGTAAGTCCTTTCAAATTTCAAGTGTCTAGCTAAAAGTCAAAGTTAGGAAAAAAAAATGAAATTTGGGTAAACAAATCAAAATAAACAATGAAAAGTGCAATAGTGTTCGACACTATTTTCGCAATTTCACTTCGGGATTAATATCGTAAGTGAAACGTTGACAACTACCAGAACCTTGACAAATATTACCTAAATATTGAGCACCATTGCTTAAAAACCAGCAACACCAATATCTTGCCAGATATTGATCAATATTGCCTGGCAAGTAAAATAATATCTCGTTTACGAGACCCGAGATTTTCTTTTTCAGCTCGCTGGAGCTAAAAAAGAATACACTGCCAATTATGGACTCAATACTTCCTCATGATTGGTTCATGTCAATTTTGAGATTTTATAATTAATCACCTGTATCTCCAAAACTTCTCAACCGATTTTTCAAATTTATTTTATATGGTAGAATATCATTTTTCCTCTCTTGTAACGTTATTTCATAACTTCAATACAACTGAAAATTTCTAATCTAAAATATCGATTTTCCTACATTGTAGATCCCACAAAAATTGTGTATCGGTATGTCGTAGAGACGTAGACCTTATTCCTTATTTTTGCACTTTTTGGTCCAATTTCTTTTTGGATTTTCTTAATATCAGAGCAGAACTCATAATCTGGAGGTCGGTGGTTCAAGTCCTCAGTATGGAAAACATTGATGAGGCGAGTTTGAACTGTGATACATATCACGATTAAAATTATTGACATATTAATTTGATATTACTTCCCATAATTTTCTAATATCGGAAGTATTGTGTTCGTTTTTGTAAAAAAAAAAAATATTTTCTGTACCAATTTCAAAATTTTCATATTTCTGGACGTTTCAGAACCAACTGAGTAACTTTGGTTTTGTGTCTGTCTGTCTGTCTGTCAAAAAAGTGCAAAAATAAGATCTACGACTTGCTGATACAGAATTTTTTGTATGATCTAGAATGTAGAAAAAACGGTATTCCACCATGTAAAACAAATTTCAAGAAAATCGGTTTTGCATGCTGTTTTGTAGATACAAGTGATTTAGTATAAAATCTCAAAATTGCAAAGAGTTTACAACGTGAACAAATCACGAGGAAGTATTGTGTTCATAACTGGCAGTGTATTTTTTTTTACTCTGAGTTGTAATAATGTTATGAAAAAAAAACCGTGAAATTTCGTTCATCTTTTTTTTTTTTGAAGGTTCAATTTACAATCTACAATTTTATTAATCAATGATAAAATTGTAATAAGCAAATATGATGTTAATTCATGTGGTGTTAGAGAATTATTTTTTGCTTATTCCAGCATTGCTAGTCAGCAGAAATAAAATAAATATGATAGAATATCAGAGGGTACCAAATACCATCATAAACATTTCCTCATGACTTTCCTCTCTGTTTTCAGCCAATCTATCATGGCCCAACCAACCAACCCTGGCAGCCAAAGCCCCTTGCAACCCTTCAACCCTGTTGTAGGGGCTGGACCAGGCAGCAACTGTTCCGCACCTCTGACTGGATACCCATCTCCCGGGGGTGCCTACAACTCTCTCCTGAATCCTACAGCACTCCCAAGCAACTACTCAATGAGTTACAACCCCGCAATGACGTATAACTCTCCAATGAATGGCGGTTATAACTCTCCAATGAATGGAGGTTATAACTCTCCAATGAATCAAAACTTATCAAAGGTTCAAACCGCTGCTTCGGGGTACCACACCCCTACAAATTACAGCTCTCCCTCAGCGGGTAACTCGCACAGGAGTTCCAACTCTTCGATCAATTCGAGCCGTGGCAAAACCCCATCGAGCCGTTTCGACTCCCCATTGAGCCCGTTCAGCTCGCCCTCAGAGGGGCACTCCCCCCGCAGCGCCCCCCGCGCCCCCGACCGCCCCATCAGGGACCACCCCGGCTGTTCCCTCTGCTACCAGAACCGGGAGACCAAGGGCATGTACATGAGCCACCGCCTCAAGGACCGGCAGGGGAACGTGACCTGTCCCGTCCTGTTCAAACTGGTGTGTCCCTACTGCAAGGCCACGGGACCCAAGGCTCACACGCAGAGCTACTGCCCCTACAATCCGGGCAGACCCAACTTCCGGTTCTTCCTCCAGGGAAGAAACGCGAGCGGGGGCTACTACAAGAAGTAGGGGCGGGGTCCAAGTAGGGACAGTGTTCCTAAGTAGGGACAGTGTTCCTAAGTGGGGACAGTGTTCCTAAGTGGGGACAGTGTTCCTAAGTAGGGACAGTGTTCCCAAGTAGGGACAGTGTTCCTAAGTAGGGACAGTGTTCCTAAGTGGGGACAGTGTTCCTAAGTAGGGACAGTGTTCCCAAGTAGGGACAGTGTTCCTAAGTAGGGACAGTGTTCCTAAGTAGGGACAGTGTTCCTAAGTAGGGACAGTGTTCCCAAGTAGGGACAGTGTTCCTAAGTGGGGACAGTGTTCCTAAGTAGGGACAGTGTTCCCAAGTAGGGACAGTGTTCCTAAGTAGGGACAGTGTTCCTAAGTAGGGACAGTGTTCCTAAGTGGGGACAGTGTTCCTAAGTAGGGACAGTGTTCCCAAGTAGGGACAGTGTTCCTAAGTAGGGACAGTGTTCCTAAGTAGGGACAGTGTTCCTAAGTAGGGACAGTGTTCCCAAGTAGGGACAGTGTTCCTAAGTAGGGACAGTGTTCCCAAGTAGGGACAGTGTTCCTAAGTAGGGACAGTGTTCCCAAGTAGGGACAGTGTTCCTAAGTAGGGACAGTGTTCCCAAGTAGGGACAGTGTTCCTAAGTAGGGACAGTGTTCCTAAGTAGGGACAGTGTTCCTAAGTAGGGACAGTGTTCCTAAGTAGGGACAGTGTTCCCAAGTAGGGACAGTGTTCCCAAGTAGGGACAGCGTTCCTAAGTAGGGACAGTGTTCCCAAGTAGGGACAGTGTTCCTAAGTAGGGACAGTGTTCCCAAGTAGGGACAGTGTGCCTAAGTAGGGACAGTGTTCCTAAGTAGGGACAGTGTTCCTAAGTGGGGACAGTGTTCCTAAGTAGGGACAGTGTTCCTAAGTAGGGACAGTGTTCCTAAGTAGGGACAGTGTTCCCAAGTAGGGACAGTGTTCCTAAGTAGGGACAGTGTGCCTAAGTAGGGACAGTGTGCCTAAGTAGGGACAGTGTTCCCAAGTAGGGACAGTGTTCCTAAGTAGGGACAGTGTGCCTAAGTAGGGACAGTGTGCCTAAGTAGGGACAGTGTTCCTAAGTAGGGACAGTGTTCCCAAGTAGGGACAGTGTTCCTAAGTAGGGACAGTGTTCCTAAGTAGGGACAGAGTTCCTAAGTAGGGACAGTGTTCCTAAGTAGGGACAGTGTGCCTAAGTAGGGACAGTGTTCCTAAGTAGGGACAGTGTTCCTAAGTAGGGACAGTGTTCCCAAGTAGGGACAGTGTTCCTAAGTAGGGACTGTTAAATTTCTATGTAGGGGACAGTGTTCCTAAAATAGGGACAATTCAGTTTCCAATTAGAGAAAGTTCAGTTCCTAAAAAGGAAGAGACAAATTTCTGAGACTATTTTTTTCTCTCAATATTTTAGAATACATACTACTTTAAATAAAATTTCAGAATTGGAAGTTCTTTTAATTATGTTTTTTTATAAATTTTTACTTTTTTATACATTCCATGTATGGTGTTTTTTACATTAAATTATAATATATAGGATACAGGATTTATTTATAACCATGATATTTTTGCAATAGTTGAAAAGTATATTTTCAACGATTATTTTGTTTTTTCATTTTTATGCTGCTTTAACAAGGCGATAAACCTGTTGTTTGCGCCGATAAACATGTTTTAATTTTGTATATTTAGCAATATTAATTAATTGCTTATGAGAATGTTTTGTTTATTTACAATTATTTTTTATGTAATCGAAATTTAAACTATTGGTGTATTAATTTTCAAAATGCAAACATGCACGTATATTGTTTATCAAATCTTTTTTGTATTGTGCTGAACCTACTTTGATAAAACGAATAATTTTCTCCGATAGTTTACCTATACCTAGGAAGACTTACGAGTAAAAAGCTAAATTTATTCTAAAAAAATTCAGTATGTATAAAATTAAAATAAGTTATTGATCTCTCAAATCTGTCTATTATTTCTCTATATTATTTCTTAGTTTTAACTAGTAGTGCTACAAATTGTAAACCTCACACAGATTCTCTTATCGCTTATCGCATTATAAATGTCATATCAAGCATGAGGACATCAAGACCTTTCATTCAACATCCCACTCGATTTTTAATGAAAAAATTCGCGTCGGTCTGCTAATCCAGAGGTCGCGAGTACGAAATCCAGGCGCGACATGACAAGTTGTCCTCTAATTTGGGATGACCAAATAAAAATACACTGCCAATTTTGGACACAAAACTTCCTCATGATTGGTTCACATTCATTGTATACCTTGTATTTTGTTAATTAACTAGGTACCTACTACATGTATAAGCAAATCTGTTGGGAAGTAATAAAAACACAAATTTTTCTGTACCTAGGATGTTTTATTTAAATGCCAATTACGAGTCAAAGAATCTGCAGGGATTGGGACTACAGTTTTTAGGAGGCATTGTTTTTAACAAGGTTTTGATTCTTCGGACTAGGTACGCCATTATTTTCTTACAGGAAGAGTGGGGTGGGAGTACTGGAAAGGTATGCGTCCAGGATATTCTAGATAGCTTCCCATCCTTCACCACATTACCACCAGAAGCAAATGTTGAGAAGAGGCATCTTTTTTTTTTTTTTTTTTTTTTTTTTTTTTTTTAAGATTACTTAACGCCCCAACAATAAAGGCAATTACAAAGTAAAATGATGTATAAAAAAATAAAAAAATACCTTAAATTACGAGTTTAACAGTACAATTTAACATAAACAAGAGATCAAAATCAAAATTATGGGTAATCCAAAACCATTTTTATCGTTTCTTTAAAATATATATGCGACTCTGAGATGTCAATTTGTGTCGCGTATTTATTATATATATTCAAAGCAGTGGGCAGCGTAGAGGCGGAGTACAGAGTGGATAGTTCCATTTCTCCAGAGGAAAAAAACGCCCGATTTTGTCTTTGCCGCAATCCAGGTTTTGGCACTTCCAAAAAGATGCATTCTAGAGCAGAGGGAATATCTATATTACTGTTCATGATTTTGTGTAACAAGATTAAGTAGTTATATTCCCTTCTGACTTCTAGGCTTTCGAGACATAAACTCTCAGCAAGAAGTTTGTATGAGATGGCATTTGGGTAGGTGGGATAAAACCCATTTTCTTTCCTGAAAACAGATCTTAAAAATTTAGCTTGTACACTTTCCAACATAGACACATGAAAATTAGACTTAGGAGCCCAGATGACAGTGGCGTATTCTAATTTACTTCTTACTAAAGAAGTATACAAAAGTCTTATAGTGTCTATATTGTTGAAAAAGCTGCTATGTCTGGCGATCATACCAAGAGTCTGGTAAGCTTTTTTGCATGTTTGTGCTATATGAGTATCAAATCTAAGGTTAGATTGAAAAGTGACACCAAGATCTTTTTTGGTAGCCACTCTTTCCAGTAAAAAGTTGTTTATTTTATACTCATATATTACAGAACTTCTCTTGTTAGTGATAGCCATAACATCACACTTTTTAATGCTAAATTCTAACTGATTTTCGTTCAGCCATTGTGATGCAGCATTTATATCCTCCTGAAGCAGACGACAGTCATTCTCATTCGATATTACTCGGAAGAGTTTGAAGTCGTCCGCATATAGGAGGTATTTTGAATGTCTTATCACACTTCCAATGCCATCAATCAATATGGAAAAAAATATGCCCGAGAGCTTGGATCCTTGAACTACTGATGAAGAAGGAAAATAAGGCTCTGATAGGGATCCATTAAAATATACTCTTTGTTCCTCCTCCGGAGGTATGAGGCAAAAAAATTGACAGTCTTTAAAGCGAAACCAAAGTCTGTGAGCTTTCCAAGAAGCACTTCATGTGACACCTGATCAAACGCCTTAAATATGTCGGTGTATATAACATCCACCTGTGCTCCACCACTGCCCAGTGCCCTGGCTACATAGTTATAAAATTCCACCAAGTTGGACACTGTGGACCGCTGTGAGATAAAACCATGTTGTTTACATGATATTTTACTGTATACAAATTTAGATATATGATTGAATATACAACTTTCAAATATTTTAGAGAAAACACACAGGTTAGAAACTGGACGATAGTTATTAATGTCCGAGTTATTTCCTTTCTTCGGAACTGGTGTGACTCGAGTTATCTTGAGTAATTCCGGAAATACACATGTATCCAGGGATAAATTGAATACATGTAATAAGACAGGCACAAATATATCAGAGCAAGCTTTTACTAAAGAAGGCGGGATCGAGTCTAGGCCTGGGGCCTTATTAGGTAGGTCTTTTATACTTTGTTTTACATCTTCGGGAGTAATAATAAAAGTAGGTAGTTCCTCACAGTAATCAGTTTTCTCGGTATTAACTGAACAATGAGAGGAAGATTTATTATATACTGATTGGAACATTCTCGCAAAATGATTACTGATTTCAGAGGGATCTGTTGTTATTTTCCCATCTATGTGAAAGATCTGTGGATTTAGTGATTTATTTCTGCTCTTTACAAATTTGAAAAAACTTTTTGAGTTAACTTTAATATCTTTTTCTATTTTATGTATATATGTTTTAAAGATAGATTTAATTTTCTTCTTACAGACTATTTTTATATTTCTTAGTTCTACTATATCTTGGTCCTTCTTTTTATTCTTTTTTTCAACATTTCTTTTTTCTTATAAATATCAATAAGCTCTTTTGTCCACCATTTCGGATATATTTTTTTAAATGTAGTTTTATGTGTTTGTACTTTAGGTATTGTTTTGTCAAATTCTTTATATGTTATTTCGTACAAAAGTTTTAAGGCTTCATTAGATTTTTCTGATTGGAAGATGGGAGTCCAGTCAGCATTGTTAAGACATTGAATTATATCAGTTAGGTCTGAGTCAGGTTTAAAAATATAACTGTTTTTGTCAAAAGTGTTATTATTTTTTGAAGACTGATGATAATTTAAAGAACCTCTCTGAAACCGAATGTTGTCATTTTTGCGCCTGTTTCGTTTGAATCCCAAAGATATTGAAAGAGTTGGGTGGTAAACATCTTCCTTTACCAGCGGCCCACAGCGCTCAACGCTTACACATATTTCTCTCTTTAAGTTTGGAAAGCGTTTACAACTAAATAATACTAAATCTAATGTATTACCTAAGTTATTAATAATATTATTTACAGATGATAGTGATACATATTCAAGCATATTATCAAGAGTTCGAGACAACTGTGTTTCGGCATGTTCAGTATTATGTTGTTTATAATATTTTGGTATATTGAAATCTCCCAGTATTAAAACACACTGATTTTTGACGTGAGAAGAAATCTTTTCAAAACATATACTAAGAGTTTCGAGGGAAGCCTTATTGACAGGAGGTGGCAGGTAAACAACACAAACATATAACGTCAAATGAGTTAATAGTATTTTAACCCATATGCACTCAATCTCTGGACAATTAAGGTTCCAGTTTTCGATCATAATAGCTGAGTATTTTTTGCTTATAGCGAGACAAACTCCGCCACCTCTCGTCTTGCCGCTGTTTTCTTTATCCCTATCTTGTCTAAATACTATAAACTGAGAGCTATCAAATAATTCTGTATCACTCACATCCTCGGCTAACCAAGTTTCTGTAAGCGCAATTATGTCATGCTCTTGATTGATACAGGACTCATAGAACTCTTTGGTCTTTGTTCGTAGGCCTCTAACATTTTGATATTGGATTGAAGTTATAGGTTTTACACAGTCAACTCGATCTCCCGATGTTATACACAATTTCTTTTTATTGACTTTAGTAACTAAAGAATTTGTATGTTTGGATTTATTCGGGATATGATTTTGATTCTTTATTAAAGATACATTATTAGCAGTTGACTGTTCCTTTTCATTGTTTTCTATACTAACGTTGACATTATTATTGACCTGTAAAAATTTTCAGTCTGATTATGTAAACGGTCAATCGTATTATATTGTACTGGCCGATTTTGTAGTTGGGTGGATCCATTGGGTAGAGGGATGGAGTGAGCCGGCAGGAGGGGGAGGGCCGGTCCAAGTGTTGGCGCATGGATCTGAGCCGTTCCAAGTGTTGGCGCATGGATCTGAGCCGGTCCAAGTGTTGGCGCATGGATCTGAGCCGGTCCAAGTGTTGGCGCATGGATCTGAGCCGGTCCAAGTGTTGGCGCATGGATCTGAGCCGGTCCAAGTGTTGGCGCATGGATCTGAGCCGGTCCAAGTGTTGGCGCATGGATCCGAGCCGGTCCAAGTGTTGGCGCATGGATCTGAGCTGGTCCAAGTGTTGGCGCATGGATCTGAGCTGGTCCAAGTGTTGGTAGGTGATTGAAAGCTGGTCCGAGTGTCTGCGGGTATTTGTCAATCGATCCATGTATCTGCGATTGAATGTGAGCCCGTCTAGATGGCGGCCGGTAGATATGTGCCGGTCCCTGTGGAGGTACGCAGTTATGGTTCTGTCCAAATGGCGGCGGAAAAATGTGAGCCGTTCCCATTGGCAATATGTGGTTGTTGTGAGGCGGTTTGGAAGGCGGCGGGTGTGTATACGCCGGTCGAGCCGTCAGCGTCGGTGGGTTGTTGTGAGTCGGTAAAGTTGTCAACTGGTAGGTGTGAGGAGGTCCAGAAGGCGGTGGGTGGGTATACGCCGGTCGAGCTGTCTGTGGGTTGCTACGATGTACTAAACCTGTCGACGGGTGAGCGTGAGGTGGTCTAAACGGCGGCGGGTGACTGTTATGAGGCAGTTCAGAAGGCGGCGGGCGGGTATAAGCCGGTCTAGACTGCAACGGGTTGTTGTGAGGCGGTTTAGTTGTTGACGGGTAGGTATGAGACGGTCTAACTAGCGGTGGGTATGTATTATGTGATCTAAATTTCGGTGGGCGAGCATGAGCCGGCCTTCCATACGGTATATGTCTTCTTTGTTTCTGTCTGTACTTCCCGCGGTATTGAGATCTAAATGTATATGAAGCTTCTCTTCCACGAGTGTTGTCATTATCTTTGTGCTTTGTGATATTTTCATCAGGAAAAAGGGACAAAATTATTCTGTGGGTAAGTTTATTTTTACCTGAAGTATTTAAATGAATTCCATCTTCTGCTATGTCATTATAGTTGATGTTTTTAGTATTAATAATTTGTGCTTTTTTATGTGATCTTATGAGATATTTTAGTCGGGTATTTAATTTTATGATATGCTTGTTTATTTTCGCAATATCATAGCGCTTGATAATTTGCACTATATGTATAGCAATACAGTTTTCTAGTTTTGTCAAAAGTTTTTCAAATGACTGTTTAATTTTGTCCCATTGTGTATGGAAGAGATCATTAGTTCCTACAATTAATACAGCAGCATCTCTGGGGGTTACCTCATCTAGAAATTTCTCGTTTACACTCTCAATGGTAGCTCCTCCACGAGTGTAGTTAATGATGCGAGTGTCATTTGGGCATTTTGCAGCAAGTAGGTCTTTTATGCTTACGGCAATACTGCTTTTACTTTTTCTTCTCCATAATTTTCTTGTTTCCTGAGAATTTTGATACTAGTGTTATGGTGTTTGGCAAGCATTGTCATCATAACATATAATTTTGAAACTCAGTGTCGTCACAAAGAATTTTGATCTTCAGCACGTGGAATTTTGAACTTCAGCACGTGGAATTTTGAACAACAGCAAGTAGCACGTAGAATTTTGAACTTCTGCACATGGAATTTTGAACGTCAGCACGTAGAATTTTGAACGTCAGCACGTGGAATTTTGAACTTCAGCACGTGGAATTTTGAACATCAGCACGTGGAATTTTGAACTTTGGCACATCGAATTTTGAACATCAGCACGTGGAATTTATGTTATTTGTAAATAAAACTTGATCCAAAATGTTTAATAATAATAATATGGAAGAGAATGCCGTTGGCATTAGCACCGCCCTTGATCAAGTTTTGTTGTGTTAATTTTAATTTCTATGTATGTATATATTCTATGTTATTTGTAAATAAAACTTGATCCAAAATGTTTAATAGAATTTTGAACTTCAGCACATGGAATTTTGAACTTCAGCAGGTAGAATTTTGAACAACAGCACGTAGAATTTTGAACTTCTGCCCATGGAATTTTGAACTTCAACACGTAGAATTTTGAACTTCAAACACGTTTAATTTTTAACTTCAGCACGTGGAATTTTGAACAACAGCAAGTAGCACGTAGAATTTTGAACTTCAGCACGTAGAATTTTGAACTTCAGCACATGGAATTTTGAACTTCAGCAGGTAGAATTTTGAACAACAGCACGTAGAATTTTGAACTTCTGCACATGGAATTTTGAACTTCAACACGTAGAATTTTAAACTTCAGCACGTGGAATTTTGAACAACAGCAAGTAGAATTTTGAACTGCACTACGTAAAATTTTGAACATCAGCAAGTAGAATTTTGAACTTCAGCACGTATAATTTTGAACTGCACTACGTAAAATTTTGAATATCAGCAAGTAAAATTTTGAACAGAAGTGTCATCCAGCAAGGCAAATTTTGGCAATACTTATTAAAGTTATTAATTTAACTTTTGGGTATACTCTAAATTTTGAAGTGTTGCGATGTTTTTTCGAGTTTTGTTACGACTAACTTTTTGAAATGAAATTTGATTTCTTTAAGTGGCCAATTAAAATAACTGTGCATATAATTTGGCCTGCATGAAACGAATATTTTCCAACAATATAAATACACTGCCAATTATGGACACAATACACCCTTGTGATTGGTTCACATTGTATACACTTGACAAAATTAAAGTTTTATACTATACCTTTATCTCCAAAGGTTTTAACCGATTCGTTTGTGTGTGTGTGTGTGTGTGTGTGTGTGTGTGTGTGTGTGTGTGTGTGTGTGTGTGTGTGTGTAATGTTTATTTATTTATAACTCGAGAACCGCAAGTCGGATTGAGCTGCAATTTCGTATGGTTCCTGATGGCATTCTATAAGAGCTATTGAGATGTCCGTTTTTTAAAAGTTGAGCTTTTAAACGAGCTTTTTCAAAAACCCACTTGCATGTCTGAGCATATCTCGCAAAGTATAATTATGCGCTATCCAAAATGTCCATTTTCCAAAAGTTAAGCTTTTTATTATTATGAAACTCTTTAATAGAAGAACATACAAACATCAGATAACGGTAAAAGTACAAAATTGACAATATCAAGCTTGCCGGGAGGCGAGCGTTCGTCAAGAAGCGCCAGCGAAACGGCCTATATTAACACGAAATTAATATAAACAGGAAAAAAATAAAATATATACATAAGTCCTAACTAAAGGGCGGGGTTCTATTCTATTCTACTTACCGTTTTCCTGGCCTGGATTTTTGTTCTTCTTCTTTTTCTTGTCTGTTTGGTGCGGGATCTCAAACCTGTAGATGGGCCTGAGTCCCGTGGGTCTAGGGGGAGATTCCATCTCGATCTCCTCCGTAGCCGGCGACTTCTTGTGAATCTGAAATTGAAAATACCGGTTAACAAATGTCACACAAGTCTGCGGCCAAAGAGCGAAATTTTGCGAGAGAGCTTTTCGCAGAGTTTGATGAGATAGTTTAATAATAATATTAAAAATATAGAGTTAGATACTTCAGTGGAGTAAATACTTTAAAACTGCCCCTTTTAGTTTATATTCATGCCATGCTATTAATTTTATGCCAACCATTGCCATATTTATATTTTAATTTTATCTCAGTAATTTGTCATTTATATTGTAGCATAATATTACAAATAAACATTATTATTCTAAATGTCACACAAGTTATTGAAGTTATAGTTATCATAATTGTGTTCATCACGGTCGTGCGATGTCACAACTACTCAAACTCGCTTTACCAAATTCTTGCTTAACTTGGGACTTGAACAAGCGACCTCCAGGTTACAAGTCCGCCGCCTTATCGATCAAGGTCGGTGAAATGTCACACAAGCGTCTACAGGAGCTGTTGTTTCATGGTTACGATAAAAAAAGGCTGTGACACTCTCTTATTTAAAAGATGATAGAATGTACAAGTTGACTTATAAAATGGGATTACAATGGCAGTTAATCATAATTACTGCAATACATTCCAACTTGGGTATGGTGGACTCGGAGTGAGAGACAATAAAATAAATATATTTTAAGAGACTGATTTCATAATAGAGAGTTGCCAAAAGACACAGTATAACCATCAATAATCCAAGATTACATATTTTTTCTTCAGAAAACTTTTTATACTAGAGGAAATCGGAGGTCCCTGCGTCATCTGTATATGTGTAGTATGTGTACTAGAGAACCTGTATATTAGAAAACTCTTTTTAATAGAATTTCTGCTCTGTCTCTTGGGTTCTATTATACCCAGGGTTAACTGTAGTAGATCTAATTTTTAACCTACTGCCAAACAGAAGGATTATTAAATAGCCAAACGCGGGCCGCCACAAATTGTAAAATAATAATACAAATAAATAAAATCTAAATCTAATCTAATAATTATAGTAGGCCGCAGTAATTCTGGTCAGCGCCCAGGTGACGAGAGCCACAAGGCCAAGACAGGTCCTGGCATGTCTGGAGGCTATTTTATTATTAACAAATAATCCAGGCTCCAGCCTGGGTTGGGCCGGAATGCCAGCATAACTTCGGTGATCCTATGACTGCTGGAGTAAAGGGACTTTTCAGTCTTACCTCGGCAGTATAAACAAGGTATATTCTATTCTATTCTATCCTATACGAGAATCGGTGCATTCAATAAAAAATAACCATCGTTGATGGCGCGTTGGATGCACCGGTTCTCGTAGGATCACCAAAGTTAAGCAACGACCAGCGAGATGAAGACTTTGTGATGTTTTCATTCCGGCCCTACTCCGGCTGGGTGAGGTTAATGTGGGTAGCAGGTTTGTGAGTTTCCTGCGAATGGAGGGTAACACTCCCTTCGTGATGACTATGCTGTTGAAAGCGACGTTACACCTAAATTAAAATAAAAAATAATCCAGCCTGAATTATATCTAAGTATTCTATAAGTCTATTAATTTTATAATATTTATTTTATAATATCAAAGAAACTATTAGTGTACTTACCATTGTATTGTTCCCTATATTTACCCTTTGAAAAAAAATATTGGAAAAATCGGAAAAAATTGAGCAAAATTTACTGTCCTCCTTCAAAATATTAAATACTTAAACACAAATTTAAAAATAACAAAGAGAGAATATTATCTTCTAAATTTAAAATCTCCTCTCTTGTCGTAATTCATCTCGAAATTTCAGCAACACGCAAGATACACTATGGAATAGAAAGCTGTTCGAAGATGGACTGTTTTTCCAAGCGAAGTTTTATCTGAAATGAAAGTTCAGGATAATTTTCTCCTCACAAAGATCAGTGGAGCCAGCAAAGGATTTGCGCAGATTCCAGTCGCCTCAAGGACCTTTTCGATTCCCGAGGGCGACGAGAATCTTCGATATAAAATAATAATACCTAGTCAAGGATAAAATAAAACTATCAAGGACAATCATTCAAAATCGTTTATCCTTTGTGTTTCGTGTCCGCCTTACACAACCATTTGTATTTATTTTATTAGTTTTATTACCTATTGCTCATAGATAAATTTTAGTTTTTTTTTTTTTTCTCTAGCAGAACACTTAAATTTCCTAATTTAGGTATTTTGCTCAAGGCAGGAATCGAACAGCAACCCTGGAGATTGGATGGCTCTATTCTTAGCCAACTAGGATCTCAGGGATCTTTTTTTTTTCTCCTAAATGTAACGATATTTAGTTTTTTTAATGTCTATCGCAAGATCAAAATAGAGCTAATGGAGGTCGGTGTGATACTTGAGGCTTCTCTTGTAGAACTTCAATTAATAATAAAAATGTCGTTCGGAAAAAATTGAAAAGAATCTATGATGGGACCTAATAGCCTTAATCGGGCAGTATAAATAGGCGATATTATTATTATTACCTATGGAAATATTTGGAAGATAAACAGGATTCGAACCTTCAACCTTCGGATTGTAAACTAAAGCTGACCAACCAGGATTCAGGAAGGCAAATTTAAATTATTGTAGTACTGAAAGGCACGCGTATGTAGTACAATTCACAGTCCCAAGTTCATTCATTCCTCTCTTACGGTAAGTGATGTCCTTTGATATCCTCTCTCTCCCTCTGGAAATTTTCCAGTAGTAAGCTGAGAGCACTCATGTCCTGAGGGGTAGAAACCTTTGAAAAAAAAAATGACGAAAAATCTCTCGCGAGACGCAATATTTCACGAAATTTCACGTTCTGAACAATGTGAATGATGCAGTAAAGAGATTAAAAAATAATGTTTTAATAGTTACCGTCCTCAGTACCTTGATGGAAAAGACCAAGTATGTACGTTTATATAGTGAGTTTGAGTAAGAAGGACATCGCCAGCCTCCGTGGCGTAACGGTGGTGACTACTGCCGTAGTCCAGAGATCCTGAGTTCGATCCCCGGTCGGAGCAGATTTTTCACACAGAAAATTCTGTTCCCCCGTACATGTGAGGCTAGCAATTCCGGCCGCACCGAACCTGGGTACGGCCTGGGTTCAAGTCCCAAGCTTGCAGAAATTTGCTTCTCTGTACTTGGATGTCCAAGAAAAATAAAATGGAAACAATATACGCAATGAAAAAGAAAAAAAATAGATAAATATATGTACATAATTATGTTCTAACTAAAGGGCGGGGTTATTGCCTATGGCAATCTATTCCACTCAATTCTAGAGAGGAGAAACCCTTCATATAATAATACCTACTCCTTAAGTAGTCAGCGTGGCTGAGTAGAGTGGCTTATACACGCTCGGTGATCTGGGTTGAAATCCCAAGCTTGCAGAAATTTTCTCGTGAGGAAAAATGATTAGCTATCTGTATGAAATGCGAGCTGTGGCGTTATTACGAGGAGGAATATAAACATATACTAGGCGTGATGCAGCCAGGACAATGCGGCGCAATTCAATTTATCGAGGCATGGCCAATTTGTAATTAATACATAATAAAATGTATGTATGTATTTTTAATTTTTCACCACAGTCCAATCGAAGCCTTTCTGATTTTACAGGAAATAACAGTTCCAATAATAATATTAATAATAATTCTGATAATAAAACATAAATCACAATAACAATGATACCTATCACAAGAGAGGGCCATCAAGTGACACCCGACTGGCGATGGCTCCCCTAAACTTACAGCCAACCCGGCGGGGGCGGTAGACAAAGGACATTAGTATACATTATGTATTTAGAATAATAAACATAGATTATAAATAAGAGCAGATAATATAAATATTTTACAGGGTCTAAAAAGAACTGGAGAGAAATAAATAAAAAAAATCGACTCTCTCGAGTTTTTTCGAAATGAGAGTTGATTTGTCTCGTCAATCTCTTCTTCCATCCACGACCCCGTAGCCCACGAAACCTAGCAAGCACATGTCAAGTTATCTTCCTATTTGGGATTTTGACTACATAATAATACGTCCTAGGATTACTGCTGGAACAATGGGACTCAATGGTCCTTATCGGGCAGTATAAATAAGGCGATATTATTATTATTCTTGTCTAAAATCATGACGAAACGAAAGCCCTGTGTCAACATGAAAAAAAAATTTAACCAATTTTTTTTTGGTTTAAATTTGGGTTTAAAGTCGCTTTCAACTGCATGGTCATAATATCACGACGGGAGTGTTACACGCCATTCGCAGGAAACTCACATGCTTTGAGCATTAACCTCGCCTGGTGGTTGCCTACCCCTGAAGAGTGTTATTATTATTATTATTTACAGGGTTTGAATGTGAGATCACTCTTGTGATGAACCTCGAGTTCCACCCTGTATAGTCCTATATGAGGAGAAGAAGAAGAAGAAGAAGGAGAAGAAGAAAAAAAAAACAACAACATACACATAACTATTATAGTTTCGTCTATTGTTATTAATATTCGAGAAACGGTTTTTATTATCCGATGGCGGCTGCCGTCGAAAGCGGGGGAGGAGGGGGAAGAGGAGGGCGAGGAGAGATAGGAGGAGGGGAAGGAGGTCTCTGTGTTTTTCGCCGTCAAAGTGTCCCGGATTTTCCCGTCGCCAATCGGACGGGGGAGGGGGGGAGGGGCTGGGGGGGAGGAGAAAAGATTTCATAATAATAAAAGTAACTAATTGTAATTCCTAGAGATTTTTCTCGACGGGACCTCCGGGAGACAAGGAGACATAGTATACTAAAATAGGAGAGAGACAGAGGGAACTAGAAGGAAGGAGATAGAAGAGGGAGACAAAGAGAGATGAAGATGAATATAGGAAGAGAGAGAGAGAAATAAGGAAGGAAGGAAAGAGATATAGAAAATAAGGAAGGAAGGAGAGATAGAGAACGAGTGATAAAGAGAGATGAATATAGGAAGAAAGAGTAGAAAGAGGTTGGAAGGGAGAAGGGATGAGAGAGAGAGAGGAAGTCCCTGTATGTAGTCCACCATACGGCGCGAAGTCGGGAATTGATGCTGTGTTTTATTTTTCCTCCATCGAGTAAAAAAAGACTAGAAAGAAGAAAAAAAAAGGAGAAAAAATTCCGGGAGTCTAAATGTCCCGCCAAATATTCAAACATATTTCTTCTTTATTAATTTTTCTTCTTCTCTTTTTCGGTCCGAGGGGAGGGAAGAGGTCCCGACAAGGGCGGACGAAGAGGCGACACGGCGGAAAGTCGGGATAAAGTTCTTTGTGTTTTTATTTTTGGCGACTTGGCGCCCGGCGACTGCCCAGATTTTGGGCGAAGCACGTTGTTTGTCTTTCGGGGGTTTTCTTTTTTTTTTAACGGGTTTGGAGTCGCTGGAGACGGTAGTTATTCCTCGGCGGAGACAGTCTGCCAGGCGTTGGCTGTTTGTCAGTCGAAACGTGGCTGAAGATGTAGGAGATTATCGGCGATCATAACTCTCGCTCGCGCCAGCTGTCCTGTTCTTCCGAAGATTCCCGGCGAGTCTCCCGACGCGACGAGTATAAAGTTTTGTTTTTGGTAGTCAAGTGGTTAAGGCGCTAAGTCTAGGTAGCGTAGGGATCCCTCGGTTGGTAGTCAAGTGGTTAAGGCACTAAGTCTAGGTAGCGTAGGGATCCCTCGGTTGGTAGTCAAGTGGTTAAGGCACTAAGACTAAGTAGCGTAGGAATACCTTAAGTGGTTAAGGCGCTAAGTCTAGGTAGCGTAGGGATCCCTCGGTTGGTAGTCAAGTGGTTAAGGCGCTAAGTCTAGGTAGCGTAGGGATCCCTTAAGTGGTTAAGGCGCTAAGTCTAGGTAGCGTAGGGATCCCTTAAGTTGTTAAGGCGCTAAGTCTAGGTAGCGTAGGGATCCCTTGGTTGGTAGTCAAGTGGTTAAGGCGCTAAGTCTTAGTATCGTAGGGATCCCTTTAGTGGTTAAGGCGATAAGTCTAGGTAGCGTAGGGATCCCTCGGTTGGTAGTCAAGTGGTTAAGGCGCTAAGTCTAGGTAGCGTAGGGATCCCTTGATTGGTAGTCAAGTGGTTAAGGCGCTAAGTCTAGGTAGCGTAGGGACCTCTCGGTTGGTAGTCAAGTGGTTAAGGCGGTAAGTCTAGGTAGCGTAGGGATTCCTTGGTTGGTAGTCAAGTGGTTAAGGCGGTAAGTCTTGGTTCGAATACGAACCAATGTATGAATTTTAATCAAACTTTTGAGTATAACCACATAATAATAAGGCTCTGAGGGTTAGATGTCTGAAAATGCTTTGAGCAATAACTTCGCCTGTTGGTTACCTTTCACTATTATTATTTTTATAGACTGGTTGGAGTTCCACAAGAGGAGTACCAATTATCACACCGACCTCTACTTAGATCTATTGTGAATTGTGACAGATTGATTCTATTTTTGTTTTTAACGTCCTGATTTGAAATAGTCAGGACTGGGGTTTTACCCTCCATTCACTAGCAAACAACCCAGCTACTCACATTAACCTCACCCAGTCTGAGTAGAATCAGGAATAGCTAACAGAACGTAGATTTCCATGATGACCAGGGATGCTGGATTCGAAACTACACATATAAGGGCCACCAATACAATTTCTCACCATGCTGGACGTTGCAGAACAATAACAGGAAGACAAGTAGTGTATTTACATGGCATGCTAAATTTATAGTTATACAAATACATAAAAGTTATTACAATATATATACAGGGTGGGGCAAAAGTCTGGAAACCCCTGAATAACTTTTGAATGGCTTCTTCGGTAAAATTAAAGTTTTGTATGGTAAACCGGGCTAATAAGACCTTCTTTTAGAGTGGGGTCGATTTTTGTTACCGGTCCCCATGTCGGGGCCAAGGGGGCCAACTTCATTTTTTTAAATACGAACCCCCACCTTGTGATACATTTTTGGAAAGGTCTTTAAATAAGAAATACATTGGTGCAAATTTTATTTTTTTCATATTAACTGTTTGCAAATGGCGTCCAACTTTGTGTATGCAGTAAAGTCTGGAAACCCTGAATATCTTTTGAAAGGGTTTTCTCAGTAAATTTAAAATTGTGTACGGTAATCCTTGGTAATTAGACCTTAGAGGAGGTGGGACCGATTTTTTTTACCGTGTCCCATGTCGGAGCAAGGGAGGCCAACTTCATTTTTTTTAATACAAAAGCCCACCTTGCGATACATTTTTGGAAAGGTCTAATTACCCTGCCTTACCGTGCACAATTTTAAATTTACTGAGAAAGCCCTTTCAAAAGATATTCAGGGGTTTCCAGACTTTACTGCATACACAAAGTTGGACGCCATTTGCAAACAGTTAATATGAAAAAAATAAAATTTGCACCAATGTATTTCTTATTTGAAGACCTTTCCAAAAATGTATCGGAAGGTGGGGGTTCGTATTTAAAAAAATGAAGTTGGCCCCCTTGGCCCCGACATGGGGACCGGTAACAAAAATCGACCCCACTCTAAAAGAAGGTCTTATTAGCCCGGTTTACCATACAAAATTTTAATTTTACCGAAGAAGCCATTCAAAAGTATAGTTATTATTATGTACCAAGGTAAATATATTTCCTATGTACTGTGGTAGTAATACTAGTTTTAGTAAACTAGCACAATTTGACATTTCATATTTTGTATGGCTTAGTTTAATTTATTACGTCGCACAAGTATATTATGTATTAATTGTTTATATACTTATTTCAAACTTTTCCCTAATTCTCCTTCTCCTCCTCTCTTCTTCCCTCTTTTTCTCTCTCTCTCTCTCTAATCATGTTTTCATCTTCCCTCCTCTTCCCAACTCTTATTCTGTCTCTCTCCTCCCCCGCCCCTGCTCATCTTCTATCTATCTCCACCCCCTCCTATATATTTCTCCCTTCCCCTTCTCCTACTCCTCTTCCTCCACCCCCTCCTATATATCTCTCACTTCCCATTCTCCTACTCCTCCTCCACACAAATCATATAGATCACCTCCATCCTCAGTGCAATGTCGTCAGGATTCCTCGGGCAAAAGATTTTCCTGCCAGATTCCGGGCACCCCAAGTCTGAGGCGCCTCCTTTTATCTTCCCCCCCTTTCCCCCTCTCCTCCACTACCACCCCCACCGTCTTTATCATTTTCCCCTCTTCTTTCATATCATCCCTTCAATCTATACCCTTTCCTATCCACCCCTATCTCTTTATACAGGCACTCCTACTCCTTCATATTCCCTCCTTCTTCTCCAATACCTCCTCACTCTCTTCCATCATATTCCTCCTCCTCCATATCTTTCCCTCCATTTAACCCTCACCTAATCCACCTCGGGGAACAAGACCCTGTGACGTGTGGAGCTTCCCTGCCGTCCACACGGCAGACAACGGTATGCTTGTCTAGAATGTTTTTAGGTCGTCAGAAGCCACTCCGCCAGAGTGGCGGAGCGACGGTCAACAAAATCTCCCTACTTCGGGACGGCACGGGCTTTACACTCATCCAGCGGAGCCCTACTTAGTTCAGACCCCACTTAACGGATGAGTAAGCGCTGGCCGCCTCTGGGAAGTGGTGTATGAGTGGGAGCTATCCCTCTCAGCATGAGCCCTGTGGACAGGCCCAGCTTGACAAGAGGGGGTATACGACCACAAGCGTGTGCAGAGTACAACTGCCGCTTTCAGGTTGACCTGAGTCCTTCGCCGGGTAGGCTGAACTTCTCAAGCAGCCTCCATGCTTGGCAGCAATCGGGAATGTGGCTGAAGACGATCTCTGCATCGTCCTCCAGCATCAGGACACTTCTCAGCCTCGCTCTGACACCCGCATATGATGGGCATAACATTATGCGGTGGGGTATCGTGTCTGATCGCCCACAATCGAGACACGATCCATCCTCGTCAGGGAGGCTGAGTATCCTCGTCCGGTAGTCTCCGCAGACTTCGAAATGTCCGGTCAGGGTCCTGGTGATCCGGCGTGATAGTGGAAGCTTCCGCTGGAGTCGTCTCGCGATGTTCGGGAAGAACTCGCGAGTGAGCAGTCCAGTTGAAGAAGCCTCCCACGCCGTCTGCCAGTCCTCCAAAGTGATCCGACAGACCTAATCCACCTCCTATCTTTTTATACACTCACCCACGCCCTCTTCATCAATTTTTCCTCCCCTTCCATACTCTCCCCTCTCCTCCCTTACCATCCCACCTGTCTCATCATATCCATCCCCTCCATCTTTACCTCTTCTTATCCACCTCCTATCTCTTTATGCATTCACCCTTACCCTCTTCATACCCTCCTCTTCCATGATATCCATCCCCTCCATTTCTCCTCTTCCATTCTATTTCCTCTTCTCTTCTACCATACTCACCGTCTAGCCTTGCTTGTTAGGGTTAGCTGGTCGGTTCGCTGTTTTTAGTCCTTTAGCGAGGATCTGGTCATCTCTGTACATTGGATGTTGGGGCCTACCCTAGCCTCATGAGGTCACTTGGTGTAGTTGTAGATTGGGCAACGACTGGTGGCGAATATTGTTTGGAATATTGGAATATTGTTTGGAGATATGATACATTGGCATTAGTTTTTGTATTGTCGATGCTACCTACTAAAACTTGCGACATATACGAACACAAATAACTAGCTATATCTTTTAATCTTCTAATAATAGAAATTAATATGAAAGAAAAATCGCTCATACCACCAAAACTTTAGGTAATTAATTAATCCAATTATTTTCCCTCAGAAGATTTACTTTGTCACAAGACGCCAATTTGTTCTCTTTTTTATGTATATCACACAACCTGTCTTTTGAATAGGCGAGCCACAGAGGGATGATTATGAGGGGGGGGGGGGGATTGGGCGTGAAAGGAGGTGAAGATAGAGAAAGAGGGAGAGAGAGTGTAAGAGAGACAGGGAGAGTAATTGAATGAGGTATAATAGATTGACATTGGGAGGGTTTAAATTCTTGAACCAAGAGTGAGAGACAAAAGAGAAGGAGAGCGAAAGAGAGAGAGAGAAGAGGAGGAGAAAGAAAGGAGGAGAGAGAGGAAGAAAAAAAGAGGAAGAAATGACGAGAGAGAGAGCGGATTGGAGTGTGGAGTCACTGATCAGCGAACGGCGGGCGGGCGACAAACAAGCTGACTAGAAGAAACAATATTAGAAGACATAAAAAACAATCGGGAGGAGTATGTGGCAGGAAGAGACAAAGAGGGAGAGAAAGAGAGAGAGAGAGGGGGAGAAAGAGAGAGAGAGAGGGAGAGAAAGGGAGAGAAAGGGAGAGAAAGAGAGAGAGAGGGAGAGAAAGAGAGAAGGAGAGAAAGAGAGAGAGAGAGGGAGAGAAAGAGAGGGAGAGAGAGAGAGAGAGAGACAGACAGTCAATTAAAAACACATAGGGTAAAAGGATCATGAGGAAAATTGAGGAGAAAGTACAATAAGGAGGGAGGAGAATCTCCATCTCCTCGTGAGAAACTGACTAGTATTTTTTTAAAATAAATAACTGTTTTCCCTGGTGTTAGTATTCGAATCCCGGCGGATCTGATTTTTTTAGACTCTGTAGCCTAAAAAAATCAGATCCGCCGGGATTCGAATCCGGGTCAACTGGAGTGCAAGCTGAGCATGCTACCGCTAGGCCAAGGTGACTACTATTTTCTTTTATTAATATGTACATAATTTATTATAAGAGTGATAGTGAGTTTAAGCCCTATATTATAGTAGGTATACCTTGAACTGGTTCCTTTATATTTTTACATCCCTCCTGTGACCTTAAGACGCTGTAAGTACATAAGTTCGTCAGGTGTCCGGGCAGATGACATGTTACATAATTTAATCACACATAAGTTTTCCATGTATGCAAAACAGAAAATATATCAAATTTAAAATATATTATTGTTTCTGTTGTGGTTATCTGAATGCCAAAAATTTGCATAGCGCTTTCACAACAGAGAGCGATAAAGTTTAGGGGCTCCAAGAAGATGTCTGGACGACCCACGCCAGATGAAAGGCGCTTTCCAAGTTTCAATGAGATGATTTATTTGGCTTTCCATTCGCAGAGACTTTTACTGTCAAAAGTTGCAAATGTATTCATGTTAGTTCGTGTGGCCCCGCCTCCTTTAGTGGAATAATTTGGAGACTGAGTATAGAATCTAATTTTGAATATTTTTAGTGTTGCTCCTGAAGACTAGCTGACTTTAAACACGGAAATGGTCCAGTACCGTCGATGACTTAAAACTATGATCAGATTGATCCTATAATCAATTATTACACAATTACACAATATCAAACACTTGAAACATACAAATACATAGGTACTATTATTATAGACTAGTTGGAGTTCCACAAGAGTTGACCAGTTAATTGTATTTCGTTTTAACATCCTGATTTGAGATAGTCAGGACGGGGGTTTTACTCTCCATTCACTGGGAATCGTAGCAGCTAGCCACATTTACCTCACCCAGCCTGGGTAGTGCCGGAAATGCTAGCCTCACGTATTCTGAGAGAACCAGAATTTTCGAGAAATCGAACTCAGGATCTCTGGACTAAGGGCAATGTTCACAACCGTTACCCCACGGATACTTAATATACATATACATTTATACATATAGGTAGGTAATAGCTATCTGGCTGGGGGACTATAAACAGGGAGTAGACCAGCATTGGCTTGGTTCTTTTTTTTTTTTTTTAAAGATAAGTGTTTCACAGCCTTTTTTATCTCGTAGGTAGCCATGAAATAGGAGATACTGTACACGCTGGTGGTCTGTGTTGTAGCCTGCCCATCCCGTAGTATGCCTGCCTCTGATGAGTGAGAAGTGACACAATACTTCCCATTTAGGTGATGGGTCAACACCTAAATGGTCAACTGGTTCTGGGGGCATTTGTCAATTATTTGCCTCCTTGTATAGACAGTGGTAGAAGTGCTGAGTCATTCCTCCACTGTCTGGCTACCATCGTTCACGATGACGCCACCCTATGATGATGAATATCTAGCTATGAATGTATATTCACATAAAACGTGAATGTATAGGTCATAACTTTAAAATATAAACCTAAAATTTAAATGTAAAAACACTAATTCATTCACTGACTGATCACTGCAATGTATCTCCAGAATAGTGACACCAAAAAAGCTGAAAAATTTCTTCAAGGAATAGGAAAATTGCGAAAAAAGAAGAAGATTTTTTGAAAGCCTAAAACACAAAACTGACGAAAAACATGTGTGGTGACAGACTGCCGCGTTTGAGCTAGTTATACATATAATATGTTGTACTTATAAAATGTTACATAATTATATGCTGTATTATATCTCTATAACAGAAAGCCCGTCATAATTTAGGTTAGTCTCCACATGATCTATCATATTTCTCAAGGAAAAAGCTCTTAAATGATGTGGTCATTATGTATTTATCTTATTAACCTCCGCTTCCTCTATATCACCCTGTCCCTCTTTTCTTCTCCCTCTCCTAAATACTTTCCCTCCATCTATATTTCCTCCCTCCATCCTATCCTCTATCGCCGCCCTGTCACTATTTTTTTTATCCTCTCTCCTCAATATTTCTCTACCCTTTCATTCTACCAACTCACTTCTTGCTAACAAAGAGGAGAGAGCGGCCTGTGTAGTTTGTGGAAATAAAAGATCAGTTTAGTTTTTGACCACTGTACTGGTATGTTGTTCCTATCTTAGAAACATTTCACCTCCCTCTTTGTCATTATACATTTATACCCTACTTTTGCCCAAAAACCTCCCTCTTTCTCTTTTCATCATCCTTTCCAGCATTCTCTTGCTCTTCTCTCTCATTCTGTGTTCTCTTCTCTCTTTATGTATAAGTATAAGTAGTGCTTTATTTAGACTGTCAGCGCAAGACAGGTAGTCCCATTATGCCAACAGTTTAACAAAGCACCTCTTTATTTATTTGAGTAGATATAAATACAATGTAAAAAAATATGTAAATCTCCTTCTCACGTTTATTCTTTCCTCTTTCTTCTTGATCTTTCTGTTCTCTTTTTCCTTATCTCTCTTCTCTTCTTGTTTAAATACCTCCCTTCTCCTCCTATTCCCTCATTCCTCTCTGCTCTCTACTGTCCCCACATTTCTCCCCCTGCCCTCTCTAAATGTCCCTTCCCCCTCTATATCTTCCTCATCCCTCTCTATCACCCCCTCTTCTCCTTAGATTTCTTCTCTCTCCTTCCCCCCTCCCTCTTCCCTCTCTCAGGCTCCACATGTCCCCCTCCGTCTCTAGGTTTCCTCTTCCCCTCCCCTCCCTATAAGCGACCGCCGGGCGACTCTCACATAAGGAGGCACACAAGACGCCGCCACCACCCCGCCCCCCCCCCCCCACCGAAATGAAAAGGAGGTGGAGGAGTGAGGGGAGGGTAGCATGAGAAGGCAAAGGAAACTATCATTAAAACTCACATGAAATATCACATCACAACTATGTATTTAACTATTTAACATTATTTATACAATTTATATTATACATCAAATTTTATGTACAAACCTTTTCAGACATTTCATGACATATATATTATGTATAACCTATATACATAATATATATGTCTGCCGAAGGCTGACTTCAGGCAGAGTTATCTTCTCTGCTCAGTAGTGAAAGACACCAATGATGCCAGGTCCTAGGTGTTGGAAGCGAAGAAGTTCAGCAAGGGTTGTCTGGTATGTCCCTGTCGTGCAGCTGGGATACGCCTTTTCAGTGGACTTGGCAAACTGATAAGGTAGGCTAGAGCCAGACAACTCGCAGCCGGTCCCCCAAGGTCATGTGGGGGTTGTACGTTGGGCCAACAACCCGCTACTTAAAAAGGGGTTGTTACGAATCGCCCAACACTTGCCTCGGAACAAAACGGACTGTCTTCTCGGAACTGCCATCGGAACAGAAATATGGATTATGATTTAGGAACACGGAACAAACAACTACGCTTTGGAACTTGGAATGTCAATACCCTACACACACCCGGAGCTAGCGATATCCTAGCAGAAGAATTAAAAAGATATAAACTAGATCTAGTTGCCTTACAAGAAGTTAGATGGCCATATGAAGGAAAAGAAAGAACAAATAACTATCAAATTTATTACAGTGGAAATAAAACGGGACTACATCAAAAGGTAGTAGCTTTTGCAATAAGAAATCAGATTGATTCATGTGTATTATCTTTTGAAGCTGTAAGTGAACGTATCTGCACAATTAGAGTAAAAGGAAAGTTTAAGAATATTTCGATAATATGTATAATTATATGCTCCAACTAATGTATCAAATGATGAAGAAAAGGATGAGTTTTATGAACTTTTAGAGAGTACTTGGAGTAAACTACCAAACTATGACATTAAAATGATAATGGGAGATGCTAATGCACAGATTGGCAAAGAATTAATCTGGCATAGTGTTGCAGGAAAAGAGAGCCTCCACAATGAATCAAATGAAAATGGCAAACGTCTGTTAAATATGGCTGTAGGTTCAAACTTGAAAATCGCAAGTACAATGTTTCCTAGAAAAAACATACATAAAGAAACCTGGTACTCTCCTGATGGAATAACAAAAAATCAAATTGACCATGTTTTGATCGACACCAGGCATAGAAAACATGTGACTAATGTTCGAAGTATAAGAGCAGCGGAGTGCGGGTCTGATCACAATCTAGTTTGGAATCCCGGAAAGTTTTGGAATCCCTGAAGATCTTATCCACCTGATAAAAATAGCAATAGGCAACTCTAAATGCAAAGTTAAAGTAAATGGACAAACATCAGCCACTTTTGACATCCAAACTGGAGTTCGGCAAGGGGACGGAATTTCCCCCTCCCTTTTCAATATAGCACTCGAAGGAGCCCTCCAAAAAGTAAACAAAGCAAATGGCGGCATCAATATTGGGAAAAAAAATCAACATTTTGGCCTTTGCTGACGATATAGTCATAATATCTGAAAACCTCCACGATTTGAAAAGTCTAACCCAAATACTGATCCAAGAAACAAATGAAGTAGGACTAAAAATTAATGAAAACAAAACAAAATTCATGAACATCAAAAGAGATAAAAATAATAGTCTAAACCAACTCAAAGTAAATAACTACAACTTCGAAAGAGTAACTTCTTTCAAATATCTGGGTGTTACCTTAAATGAAAAAAATGAAGAAGATATAGAGATCCAAACTCGGCTAAAAGCCGCAAATCGAAGCTTCTATGCGTGCAATAAACTACTGTCATCAAAACTCTTATCTAGATGTAGCAAAATTAGACTATATAAAACCATAATAAGACCAGTTCTAACATATGGCTCAGAAAATTGGATTATGACAAAATCAAATGAAAAGAAAATTATTACTTTTGAAAATAAAATATTAAGAAAGATTTTTGGACCAACTTATGAAAACGGAGGATGGAGAATAAAACACAATAGAGAAATCAGAGAATTATTCCACCAATTTGACATTGTAGCAGAAGTAAGAAGCGCAAGACTGAGATGGATGGGTCACATTTTAAGACGAGATGAAGAAACAAATATTAGACAGATATGGCAACACCAACCTGAAGGACAAAGACCAAAAGGAAGACCAAAGAAGAGATGGTGGGACCAAGTCAAGATGGATATGCATACAGCAGGCGTCACTGAGGAGGATGTATTAGACAGAACCAAATGGAGACAAATGTGTGGCGAGGCTAAATACCGACTCGGGTATAAATGGCCATGGGAGTAAGAGTAAGAGTAAGTATAACCTATATACTTATAGGTGATATATAATAGGAAATAGAGGGAAAAGTAGACATATGAAGAATAAGAAAGAGATGAGTCTGAAAAAATAAAGGGAGAGAGAGAGAAAGCAAGTGAGGAAGAGAGATAGAGAATAGGGCCTTCTCTATTCCAGAGATGGTCAGAGAACAGCCTGAAGTTAGGGGAGAGAGACATTAGGAGAATCATTCCAAGGAACCGCACCAGCATTCTTCAGGGTAAGATCTCTTACAGCCTTGTCATTCAGCAGAAATTTGCCATCGAAACATTCCCCCACTACCGGTACTCGAATCCACAACATTCAGATCAAGTAGTGGAGATAATAAAAAAAACCTAAGTTGCTAAGTAGGAGGTTATGAAACGTCCTAAAATATGAGAAAAAAAAATTGAAATCGGAAACAAAAAAATATTTTTTTATTTATACAAAAACGAACACAATGTGTCCGATTTCTAATATACAATTTTTTTCGGAAATAAAATGAAAAGAACAAAGTATTATGATCCCCTGTGAAATATAAGTACAAGTAGTGCTTTATTTAGACTGTCAGCGAAAGACAGGTAGTCCCATTATGCCAACAGTTTTGGCATAATGGGTACAATGTAAAAGTAAAGTTTAAGTTTTAAAGTTATCATATTTGTGTTAATCACTTTCGTGATATCACAACTACTCAAACTCGCTTTGAGTAGTTGTGACTAAATCTACGCTGAAACCGGGACTTGAACCACCGACCTCCAGGTTACAAGTCCTCCGCCTTATCGATCAAGCTACTGAGGTCGGTTACAATGTAACAGTATAATGTAAAGTACCATCTAACTGACTTATAAGTCGTGCAACTAACATCGACATTCGAAACGTACAATAAACAAAATATTTCAGGTCAAATTAATGTATCACTTTCCTTCAAAATACACATAAATTGTTTTCCCCACTAATGGCTGGAATGGCTCCCCATCCCAGTGCAAAGCTCGGATGTTATTCTTTTATTCCATGTGTCAAAATGTTTCCAGTCAAAAAAAAACTAGATCGTTAGAGTCAAAACTAGATTTTTCTTTTTAAATAAACTAAAAGAAATCTCGAAGAAAAATTGAAGGAGCCATTAGAACGTTCAACACTTTCGCTTCCAAGAAATTTTGAGATTTCAATTTATTTATTATTTTAATTAGATATTTCTACCAAATGAAAAATCTAAGGCCATCGTCGATGGCGCGTTGAATGCACCGGTTCTCACCGTATCACCGAAGTTAAGCAACGCCCAGCGAGGTGAAGACTTCGTGATGCTGGCATTCCGGCCCAACCCAGGCTGGGTGAGGATAATATCGGTAGTTGGTTTGTGAGGGTAAGGGTAAGACGTTCGTTGTGTATGACCAATATGACCATGCAGTTGAAAAACGACGTTAAACCCGATTTTTTTTGTTTCTTGCTCAATGATTCTTAACATCGAGATCATTGGAGATTTTTTCACTGTTTCAAGGTTTGCTGCAGCGCAGCGTAGCGGATATTGAACATTAGATGCAACATGGTCCTCTACAGTTAGTACGGATCTCCAATGTTCAGCACCGACGAGCATGGAGAAGACGAAGATTGGTGTCAATCTTGGGTTTCTATTATTACAATTAGAAAGTGGTGGTAGCACATTAGTCGGTTAGACTTAATCGGGCAGTATAAATAAGTTTAGTTTCTTTTATTATTCGTCGTAAGTAGAGTTATGTAGTGGAGACATCAAACCATCAACTCATCAACTGGAAGGAATATATGTCAATTTAAAAAAAGCACAAGAGAGGGAGAGAGCTGAGCTACTGGGACAGAGAAGAGAAAAGTAGTAATAAATGCAGACAAAGGAAAGTTAGGAACGAAAATATAGGGAAGGAGAGAGAGAGAGAAGCTCAGTCCACATTTATGTTAAAACTTCACCAGACGAAATTTGAACCAGAGCACAGCGTTTATCTCTCTTTCTGAAGCAGCGAATGTGTTAAGCGCTGATATGAGATATATGAGAACTCTGCTTTTTTCTGAAAGCTCGCAAATATTAAAGATTAAAAATGTTTTATGAAATATAAAAAGAAGCCATATTAGGAGAAGAAAGAGAGAGAGAGAAAGAGAGAGAGAGAGAGAGAGAGAGAGAGAGGAGAGAGAGAGAGAATAGGGAAGACGGGAAGAGTGAGAGAGAGACTGATAGAGGATCACAGTCTCCAACTGCTGACTTTTCCGAACATCCGGGAAAGTCAAGGAGACTAGACGGGTTTGTCAATTAGGAGGAGAGGAGGCTGGCGCCCCCCATGTTGGGACCAAACACATCAGAGGCCCCCGAAATTCTGGAGACGAGAAAGATGCGGAGGAAGAAGAGGACGTGGATGTGAAAGAGGAGGGATGTGGAGGAAGGAGAGAACAAGAGAGTATTTAAGAAGGATAGAAAGACAATAGGAAAAGATATAAGGAAAGGGAGGAAAAAGAGAAAGAGAGGGAGAGAGAGAGAGAGAGAGAGAGAGAGAGAGAGAGAGAGAGAGAGAGAGAGAGAGAGAAGTTATAGACAGCAGTGGAAAACATGGAAAATTTGAAGATAAACCATAATTTGAAGGATAAGAAAGACGAATAGAAAAGGAGATAAAAGATCAACGTGAGAAAGAGAGAGAAATGTGAGTTGAAATACATACTTATGTACAGAAGGAAGAGATCTTATACAATTACAAATACTTTATTTATACTGACAGCGTTAGACTTCGGAGTACCTTTTCGATAGCATTCTAAACAAAGTCAATCATTGGTTTAGTAAGATATACAAATATACAATTAATACCAAAATAATGAAATCATAGAGGAGAAAGAAAGAGAAGAGATGTAGAAAATGATGCAAAAGACAATTGAGGAGAAATAATTTAGGAAAGATAAGAAAGATATAATAATAATACTTTTTCTTTGTGTTTTTATGTCACAATTTGAGTGGGTAGAGCAGAATCATAGGACTTTACCACTTTAATTTACAATATCTTATATTTTTTTTTGCCTATGATTCTGCCACTGGTCGCTGCTTCACATCAAAGCAGCTACTCATTTTTCCTCACGAGGTATGAGTGGACCCCGAACATCCAAGTAAAGAGCAGAAAAATTCCTACACTACTGGGAATTGAACCCAGGTCACCATGTGTGCAATGCTAACTAACTCTGCCACAGTGACTATAGAAAGATAATGTAAAAGGAGTTTAGGAGTTGATAGGGGAGAGAAATGAGGAAAGTTGGAGAAGAGAGAATGATAAGAGATAGAGAAGAGAGAGAGAGAGAGGAATGAACAAAAAGAGAAGATGAGAAGAAATGATTTAAAAAGGACGGAAAAGTAGATAAGGAATTGAAGAAGTAAGGAAAATTGAAAGAAAAGAGAGGAAGAGGAGAAATGGAAAGATGTAGTAAATGATGAGAAGAGAAAATCGAAGAGAAGAAGAAAATTCTGTTCCCCCCAAACACGTGAGGCTGACATTTCCGGCCCTACCAGGCTGGGTGAGGTAGATGTGGGTAGCTGGTACAATTCCCAGCGAATGGAGGGACGTTAAATCAAATTAGAATCGTTGGCGTTAGGAAGGGCATCCAGCCGTTAAAATGTGCCTCAAACAACCATCCTCAACCATGAGGTTGAACAATGCCGACCCCAAGTAGGTTTTGGAAAAGGCAAAGTGAAAGACGAAGAAGAATATCACTCTTTATACCTAAAGTTGCCCTTATCAACCAAAATAAACAAAAGTCACAAGCTTTGCGTGCTTATCAAAAGTTAATGTTTATTTATAACATATTCCTGTGCTTTTATTAGATAAACAGGAGAATACACAGTACGTTATCAACAAGCCGTTCTTTCTTATCAATACCTCCTTGCTAAAGCTTCTTAGAGAGTCGTCTCTCGAACTTTCATTTCGTACTTTGTAGTTTCTAGAAACATTGACCGTAAAAAGTTCAAAGAGTGAGTGTTTTTTTTTACCTGTAGAAATTAGAAACCGACCTCAGTAGCTTGATCGATAAGGCGGCGGACTTGTAACCCGGAGGTCGGTTGTTCAAGTCCCGGTTTCAGCGTAGATTTAGTAAAGCGAGCTTGAGTAGTTGTGATGTCCTTCATTTGAGTTTGAGACCACATAATTGTAAATAACAAGAAAAATGTAAATAAATAAAAGTTGTAATAATAATTATACTGTTTAGTGGAAGGTAACTGCCGGGCGAGGTTAATGCTCAAATCGTTTTCTACCACCTAACCCTCAGAGTCTTATTATTATGAGGTCACAAACTCAATTAAATGAGGAAAAAATCATGTACTGGGTTGGGTGGAAGAGATTGCCATAGGCAATAACCCCGCCTTTAGTTAGGACATATATTTTCTTTTCTTTTTTCTTGTTTATATTATTAAAATTGTCAATTATTTATATTTACCATTATTTGTCTGTATATACCTATGTTCTACTAATAAAGAGTTTCTAAATAAATAAATAAAATAAATGTACTGGGTGGGATTCGAACCAACGGATCCCTACGCTACCTGAATCACCAGACTAGCGCGTTAACCACATGAACACCAGTTCACAGTTATTTGTTAAAATTAAATAAATAAATAATAATAATAAGACTCTGAGCTGTAAAAAATGCACTAAAGAGTGTTATTATTATTATAAGTAATATAACCTGTATAATAATCATAGATTAAATTAATATACTCAGATATAGCTGAGTAGTCTGCTAGTCCAGAGGTATCGGGTTCGAAACCCAGCCGGGACCTCACAAGTTAACCTCCCATTATTTTGATAGTTTGACTACAAACTATAATACCTCTAGGGCTAAGGGCTTACTGCTGGAATAATGAGACTTATTAGTCCTGATTTAGAAGTACATAATAGTAAAGTCTGGCTGGGGGGACTATAAACTGGGAGTAGATCAGCATTCTGGCTGGGGAACTATAAACACGGAGTAGACCAGCAGTATGGCTGGGGGACTATAAACAGGGAGTAGACCATCATTGGCTTGGTTCTGGGGGACCTTGTCAATTATTAGCCTCCTTGTATAGACATTGGTAGAAGTGCCAAGTCATTCCTCCACTGTCTGGCTACCATCGTTCACGATGACGCCACCATATGATGTATAATTGAATATAAGTAATGCAATATTAGAGATTATGTAAGAGTTGTTTTTTTTTGTAGCTTAAAGTCAGTCTTCAGAACTGATTCAAGAAGATTTGTTTTTAGATCTGACTCTAGCACTAGTACTTTCATACCAAGAGTTAAGAGTACCTCATGTGAAATAATACCTGTATAACATTCATAAACACACAGATATAGAGAGAAAGAGAAGGTAGTCTATTATCAGTCCCAGTTATCAGTGTGACTCATTCACCTCAAACTCTCTCAGCTCTCAGACCCCTCAGTCTTCTCGGAACCAGATTCTAGAACGGTCCGCGAACCGAAAACGATCATCGCGGTATACTGCGATCTCTTCAAGCGAATAATTAACAAAAAAGTAAATTGCGGTAAAGTGTAACAGTTGGTTGAGATTGAAAATAAACACGTAGAAAAGTGATTGCAAATAAGGAGACTAATTAAAAAGTGGTTCAAGTGTCGTGTTACCAAGTGAATTTTCGCTTAAAAACCAAAGATCTGTGCTTCAAAAATGTAGATTTTTGAGTGAGAAATCAGAAGATGAAAGTGATATCACTATAAAAATATATCTAGAATAAAGCTGGATATAATTTTTTATCCTACACCTACGTCTATCTATATCAATAACAAGCAGGCTGTCGCCCGCTTTGCGGGCCGAGGCATGGCCGTGAAAGCAAAAAATCCTTTTTCGCCAATGGCAGGTGTTGTAGTGGGAATTTCGAAAAATCCCGTCTTATTGCACATCTAGACTATAAGACAAAGCTACCTACCAAATTTCAGCTTCCTAGGACTTACGGTTTGGGCTGTAGAGCGATGATCAGTCAGTGGTCAGTGGTCAGTGAGTGTCTTTGACATTTATATATTAAGATACATAAATATGAATTTTTTTGAAGATTAAAAAAATAAAAATATTATCAGATCTAGTAGAACCCACCTAACTATTTTTTGCTCATTGACCGTAAGAAAACACAGTTACCTACCTATAAATAATTAAAAAAAAAAAAAAAAAAAAAAAAAAAAAACATTTTAAACTAACATCCCTATGTAAATTTCGCACAGTTTGTGAGGTAATCTTTGTTTGAGGAAGCAATGCGTGCTTGTACACGTATGTATAGAACACAATTTAAACTATGTTGAGTCAATCAATACTTATAGGGCCAAATTATGAAACTGGATTAAAGTTGAGATCACGCTCTAAAGTCGGAGTTTCAATCCATCACAGCCTACTATAGCCCGAGTTTAGGTATAGGTAGTCTGACTTATCTGAACTTTATTCCTGCTTTATAATTCGGCCCTTAGTTGTAGGTATTACTTAAGTGGAAGATTACCAACCGCAAATGATATTAGCAAATACTTTAGTTACCTTCGGCTTAGTTATAAAAATAAGTATAAGTAGTGTTTTATTTAGACTGTCAGCGCAAGACAGGTGTAGTCCTATTATGCCAATACTTTATCTTTTTAACTTCCGAGAAATTTCCAATGTTAGAGATCGGAAGTATTGTGTTCGGTTTTGTAAAAAAAATATTTTTTTTCTCCGATTTCATTTTTTTTATATTTCTGGACGTTTCATAACTTCCTGAGCAACTTTTTTTAGTTACATTCCGTTGTGTGTTCATTACCTGGCAGCGTCGATGGCGCGTTGAATTCACCAGTTCTCGTAGTATCACCGAAGTTAAGCAACGTCCAGCGAGGTGAAGACTTCGCGATGTTGGTATTCCGGCCCAACCCAGGCTGGGTGAGGTTAATGTGCGTAGCAGGTTTGTGAGTTTCCTGCGAATGAAGGGTAACACCCCGTCGTATATGACCATGCAGTTGAAAATGACGTTAAAAAAAAAAAAAAAAAAAAAACATGATTTTATTTGTGGTGTAGCACAAAGGTCCTTCACATTTTTTGTGGGTAGCGCAGCATTACCTTCACATTTCGAATTATTCTATTACATGAATTTCTTTTAACTCTGGTAATGCCGCCACTGGTCGCTACTCATACAAGTAACTACTCATTTTTCCTCACAAGGTATGAGTCGACCCCGAACATCCAAGTACAGAGCAGAAAAATTCCTGCCCCGCTGGGGATCGAATCCAGGTCACCATGCGTGCAATGCCTAACGCGCTATAACTCTGCCACGGTGACTAATATAAGGAAACATAATTTAAATACTGTGGATAAGTCTCCTACACAATAAAAAAATGCATGTTCATTTATTTATCTATGCCTACTATGTACGTACCTACACATCAACGTGATACCTACCTAAGACACAAAAAACAGTTAACTCTCCGTCAGGAAACACAACTGTTCTACATCAACCTAAACATTAATTCTAGACGGTATATTTAATTCATGTTTAAGCAAGAGTGATTTCTAAGTAGTACTAAGTATATACAACACAAAAATTACAACATAAATGTATAAACAAGTGTATAAACAATGATTATTGTGCGGTCACGAATCGCTGAACATCCGACTGTAGTTAGGAACCTGCCGAGAAGAACAGTCAAACTGTCCGACAATCTCTGACTGACATTCTTAATTGTCTGACAGTTGATCTAACTGCAGCATAATCTTACTGGGTTGGCAGTCAAACTGCCTGACATTTTTTCCCCCCTATTTTCAAATCGCCTGACAGTCTAACTACTTGGTCGGCAATTAGGGGACCGCGGTCCGAATCCGGACCGCGAAGCTCTTTTGTCCCACCGCGAACAAAATTCGAGGCCCGAAAAGAAAATCTGTTTTATCCTTACAAATTAAAAAATTGTACATTTTGCCTCATACGTGATTTTGTCATTTTCTTGGTGGGGGAGGGACTGATAGGTTTTATTAATCCGGACCACGCAGATATTTCTCATTGTTAATCCGGACCCGAACAGGATTTAATTGCTGACCCCTAGCTCTAACTCGACAACTACAACCCTCTACATTCAAACTCTACGAGACTGAGAGCTGAGAGAGTATTGAGAGTAAATGGACTCTTTAGTCTCATTCTTGCAGGATAAACAGAGTTGTATTTTACACTGGTAGTCAAGTGATTAACGCGGTAATCTGGTTATCCAGGTAGCGTATGGATACGTTGGTTTGAATCCTACCCAGTGCATGAATATTTCCTCATTAATTTGAGTTACCTTCCACTAAATAGTGCTATTATTATTATTACTATGTCTCCCCTTTTTTAACTGTCTGATAGTTCCAACTATATGTCAGTTCTTGACTATTCAACATTAAAATAATTTGACTCTAATGTCGCGTGTTGGAGAGTCTAAAATTACGATTTCTTGTCTTAATTGTCCGTCAGTTGTCCGTTTGCCAATCCCACTACAATCTACATGGTCAGAACAGTAATTGAACATTTCAAAAGGCTGACCTAGTTGGACCTTTAAATTTCTTGCTATCTAAATAACTCACAGTCTCCAACTGTACAATAATTTTTAACTGTCTGACAATCCCTAATTATTCGACAGTTCCTAACTGTCTGACAATCCCTAACTGTCTGACAATCCCTAATTATCCGACAGTCCCTAATTGTCTGACAATCGCTAACTGTCCGACAGTTCTTAATTGACCGACAATTCCTGATTGTGCAACACCAATACCAGGATGGAGCCAAGTGATCCGGATGAAGATTTTGACCGGACATTCCTCGGACTGGACTTCAGTACTCAACAGGTAACTATGGCCATGGTCTTTATTTATAGTCCATAGTTCCATACAGGAGGTCACAGGTTTGAAAGTTTATACTCGACAAGTTTAAAAAGTATAAGAGGAAAAAAAAAAATTACTTAAAAAAATATTATTTGTATTAGACATTGTTCTCTCTCAAAATTTGGTTCGACAATACTACCGATTTCTAATATAAGAAATTTATTGGGAGTAATACATACTCGTAATTAGAAATCGCAAGTATTGTGTTTGTTTTTGGTAAAAAATTTTTTTATTTTTTCTCTGATTTAATTTTTTTTTTTGTAAGGGAGAGGAATGTTTGTTTTCCAATGAACGGTGACTCTATGCCACCGACCCGACGGCAATAGGAAAATTAAGGAGCGGCATTGACCCTGGAGGTCGGTGGTTTGAGTCTCAAGTATGTTAAAAAAAATTAGTATAACAAGTTGAGTAATTGTGATTAAAACAATTAAAAAAATAATAATAAAAGAATCGACCGCCCAGGTATTACAGTCCGAAAAAATATAAAAAGTACTCAAAGGCCATGCCTAGACTTAATGTTACGACCGTGCCTTTCTTGATTTTAAATTCAGTCCCATAGCAAAATGCGGGAAGACAGCTAGTCTTAATTGAGCTGTATACTGAACTGCCGGACTGTTCTATCTACACGACTAATTATCTTCTCGATATGAAGAGACCTTGGATTTTAGTGTGGTCATTGGTGTGGGTGGTATTGGGCGTTCGGTGACAGACATAGATAGTAAGGTGCCCGGTGAAACCCAATTTGGACATTGAGCAAGCGATGAGTCAGGTATGCGGGCTAAAGCTATAACTCTCGTATATCATTGAGCAAATATTCATTAAAAAAAATCCTTCTTATCGGAATGAATGATGGATTGATTGATCGGCATAATTGCTTTACCGTTTACCGTGCACTGGTAGTCAAGTGGTTAACGCGCTACTCTAGTCTGGTAATCCAGGTAGCTTAGGAATCCGTTAGTTCGGACCCTACCCAGTGCATGAATTTTTCTTCATTAATTTGATTTGAGACCGCATAATAATGAGACTCATGGGGTTAGATGGTAGAAAATGCTTTGAGCATTAACCTCGCCTGGTGATTACCTTCCAGTAAAGAGTATTATTACCTACTATTGTCTGGTGATTACCTTCCATTAAAGAGTATTATTACCTATTATTAGATATTAGGTATTATCGACACCAATGTTATCCAATATCTATCCATGCAGTCTCATCAAAAAAAAAAAAAAAAAAAATGCTTCAAATGTATTGACACCAATTTACGCAAGGATATCTATTTTCGGTTTCAGTTAAAGGCAGTCATTGTGGATGAGAAGTTGAGGGTTCGACACAGCGCCAGCATTCAGTTCGATACGGCTCTGCCAGAGTTCAGGTATGTATTTTTTGCCATGCCTCACGGCCAGTCGCATGTTGGGTGGAAGAGATTGCCACAGGCAATAACCCGGCCCTTTAGGTAGGACATAACTTCAACTTCATTCTCTTTTTTTTCTTGTATATTTGCTTAATCTTTTTGTTTTTCTTTATATTTCATTGTATTCTACTGTATATATTTTTTGTTCTACCTAATAAAGCTTTAGTTCTATAGTAAAAATAATAATAATAATAAGAATGCCACTTCTTCAATGTACACTTGAGAGCAGCAAAAGCGAATCAAACTTTTTCCTCCACCAAATATGCGATATCTTCGAAATTACTATTTCTATCGAGTCGTATGATATCTCAAAATGTTGTAAATTTTGTTTTCTACAATTTCCTAATTTGATTGTTCAAAAAACACTTACCAGAAGCCGTCAAAATTAAATTTCACTACAGGATGTCAAAAAAGAAGAAAAACCTGATTTTTTTATTTTTAACAAAAGACATTATAACCTGAGAAATCACTAAGATTCATTCATAACAATGGTGTATCAGTATTTTGTGTTGCCTTCCTGAGCTATGATCACAGATCACAGCATTCATTTGATTTGGTATTGGCTGGATCAAAATAACCACAATTTCTTGGGGCAACCTCTCCCATTCTTCGGTGAGGGCGATCTTGAGCTCTGCTACAGTCTGGGGAGCCGGTATTCTGCCTCGAACACTTCGTTTGAGTTGGTCCCACAGATTTTCAATCGGATTGAGGTCGGCACTAAGAGAGGGCTAGTCCAAAGTGTCAATATTCTCCTCACCCAAGAACTCCCGTACACAGTTAGCCGCATGTGGGCGGGCATTGTCGCACATGAGGAGGAACTCCTGGCCCATAATTTGAGAGAGAGGAACCACATGGGTCTGCGGGATGTTATCAATGTATCGCTGACTGTCCAGGCCACCTCCCGCACCGCATGTGATGAAAACCAATTCAGTCTTTCTTTCAGTTGAAATCCCAACCCACACCATACAGGAACCACCGCCGAAGCTGACAGTTTCTGTGATGCATTACTCAGCATACCTTTCTCCCGCTCTTCGATAGACTCTTTTCCTTCTGTCATCACCAAACAAACACACCCGGCATTCATCAGTGAAGAGAACAGAGCGCCATTGCTTGGGTGTCCAATCCACGTGTTTTATGGCGAATCTGAGTCTCCTTTCCCTGTGCTCTCTGGAGAGTTTGGGTCCATTTGAAGCTCTCTTTGGTTGAATTCCAGATTCTCGAAGTCCTGCAGACCCATGTGGTTCCTCTCGCTCAAAGTATGGGCGACCAGTTCCTTCTCAGGCCCGACAATGCCCGCCCACATGCGGCTAATTGAATCGGTACATGCAAAAACGACATCAATCACATTTTTTTGGAAAATGGGGTTTTCATAGATTTTGGATCTCGGAAGGTAAACGCATAATTTTATATCAAAACCAAATCATTCTGCTACTCCCTTCCTATATAAACACGTTTCTATAATTTTCGTTCCATGCAAGAACGACATAGATCCGGGATTGATGCGGTTCTTGCATGTAATCTGTAGAATTGGTGTATCCTGTCTGTGTGTGTGTGTGAACAGGATATCTCAAGAACGGTAAGAGCTAGAGACTTGAAATTTGGTATGAAAATCAATTTTATACACCAAACGTACCACAAATCTTTTGGTTGAAATTGGCCGCAAAATGCGGCCGCAGGGCCGCAAATATTGCCCGCAAGCGCCGCTTCGATGAATTGATTAAAGATACAAAAAAGTTAGAGAACAACATTTTCTTAGATTAAAAAAATAATAGGGGTCTCTTCATATCATTTTTTTGATATCTTGAACTTTTTGGACCTCGGCCCAAATTTACCGGTATCTTGGGGGGGACCCGCTTTGACTAACTTTTTTTTAAACTTTTTTATTATTCATCCTAGATGGGGATTGTGACATATCAAATCCAATGATTTTGAGGTGCTGATTACGAATTTGGCATTGATTTGCAGCTGTTACCGTTGAGTCACGAGTGCCGGAGTTCAACTTCTTTTCGGGGATAAGGAAAGTCGTGTGATGTTTACACCAGATTTCTTTTTATACATATAATTTTTATGATTCATATTTTTTTGTTTTTGTTTGAAATAACAATAAAATTCGAAGTGTACGTGTGTTATTATTTATAATATTTTCGATATGTGCAAAAACAGCATCATTCCACGACCTTTGAACGGCTATTTATTTGAAATGGCACTACATATCTGACCAAAAATTATATAGAATGGTTTCTTTTGGTAAGTCCTTACGATTACATATTTTTTCTTTTTTTTCTTATGGACAAAAAATGAATGGGAAAGTTTTTTTTGATTTTCCAAAAGTTTACTCTTTTGGAATGATGTCGTTTTTGCATGTACCGATTCAATTGTGTTCGGGAGTTCCTGGATGAGGAGAATATTGACACTTTGGACTGGCCCTCTCTTAGTCCCTACCTCAACCCGATCGAGGATCTTTGAGACCGACTCAAACGAAGTGTTCGAGGTAGAATACCGGCTCCTCAGACTGTAGCAGAGCTCAAGATCGCCCCCACCGAAGAATGGGAGAGGTTGCCCCAAGAAATTGTGGTTATTTTGATCCAGCCAATACCAAATCAAATGAATGCTGTGATCATATCTCAGGAAGGCAACACAAAATACCGATTCACCATTGTTATGAATGAATCTTAGTGATTTCTCAGGTTATAATGTCTTTTGTTAAAAATAAAAAAAAATCAGGTTTTTCTTCTTTTTTGACATCCTGTAGTAAAATTTAATTTTGAGGGCTTCTGGTAGGTTTTTTTAAACAATCAAATTAAAAAATTGTAGAAAACAAAATTTACAACATTTTGAGATATCATACGACTCGATAGAAATAGTAATTTCGAAGATATCGCATATTTGGTGGAGGAAAAAGTTTGATTCGCTTTTGCTGCTCTCAAGTGTATTTTTGCTGGGGAGATTTCCTGCGTCCTCAGCCGCTGCGTCAGACACAGACGAAGCGTTGCCATCGCTGCGTCACTGTGAAAGCTGCGTACTACTGCATTGTATTTTTACAAACTTCTCCACTTTTCTGCTCTTCTTGATAAATTAATGATAAATGCCCGCAGAACGGGTATATATTGACGAGCCGAGCTCTATTTACACAAATAATATTAATAATAAAAAGATAAAAATAAACAAAGGTTACAAAAATACTAATAATAAATCACAAAATATCTTCCCGTATAGTAACTAAAAAACAAAATATATATAAACTCTGTTTCGTGTTAATATAGGCCTGTGCTACTTGACGAGCTTGATAAGATAGTATACCTAGTATTTATTTTGATCGAGTCATCGAGATCAGTCTGTGAGGGTTAGGTGGTAGACAATGCTTTAAACATTGACCTAGCCAGCGTCGATGGCATGTTGAATACACCGGTTCCCTTCAGAACACCGAAGTTAAGCGACATCCAGCGAGGTTAAGACTTGGATGGGTGACCATTCAAATTCTAATTCTCGTGACGCTGGCTTTTCCCGGCCCCACTCAGGCTGGGTGAGGTCAATGTGAGTAGCAGGTTTGTGAGTTTCCTGCGAATGGAGGGTAAAACCCCCGTCGTGATATGACCATGGCAGTTGAAAGCGACGTTAAACCCCACTTAAAAAAAAAAAAAAAAAAAAAAAAAAAACATTGACCTTGTGAGTTAATACTTCCTAATACAGAGTCTAATGGTTCATATTAGGTATTATGAAATATTAAATGTATTTTTGTAGAGGTAATAAAAGGTAATTAATTTCATATTTAAAGAATGTACCGTAAGCCCAAATTAGGTAATAGGTAGATACTTTGAAGGGAATCACACAAATATCAATGAATCAAAAATCATATGAAGACCCAGAATACCTACAATAATAATTCAAAATTCAGGGAACCGTAAGCCCAAATTAGGTAATAGGTACTTTGAAGGGAATCATACAAATATCAATGAATCACAAATCATATGGAGACCCAGATTACCTACAATAATAATTCAAAATTAAGGGAACATTTGGATAGAAGTCTTATATATTGTACCTATTTTTCTCATAATCATGTTGTAAATACACGCAGTTTACTTGCATTTCTTTAAAAAAAAAGGAACATTTGGACCACAAATATTAGGGTGGCGTCATCGTGAACGATGGTAGCCAGACAGTAGAGGAATGACTCAGCAGTTCTACCACTGTCTTTACAAGGAGGCTATAAATTGACAAGGGCCCCCAGAACCAAGCCAACGCTGGTCTAATCCCTGTTTATAGTCCCCCAGCCAGACTGGACCACAAAACCAAGTACTAAATATTTTTTTTGGTATTTTGGTTGTGACAGAACCCACAACGGCGTGACGCGAGGGCCGGGCAAGCACGTGGTGACGGCGCCCGTGCTAATGTGGGTCAAGGCCCTGGACATTCTGCTGGACCAGCTGAGGGTGGAGGGGGCGGACTTTGGCAAACTGGCGGGCCTCTCCGGGACAGGCCAGGTGAGGCTTCATTTCAGTGGGCGCCCTTCCTTTCAATGGGCGGCTCTATTTTATTGAGCGCCCTTCCGGTTTGAGCACGAAATTCGGGGTTTGCGGCACTAAATAGCACAAAATTAGCATACTCATGTAAAAAAGAAAAGTAGGGAGTGCTAGAGAAATGGCCCACTAGGTGAGGCATTTCATAAAGTCAAGATTCAATAGATCAACTTATTTTTGTCTCATGTAGGTATCTTATAGACAAAGTCGATATCGCAAGTTCGGACAGTAGCTTGATTGATTAGGTGGTGGACTGTTAACCTGGAGGTCGGTGGTTCGAGTCCGAATTTCGGTAAAAAAGCAGCGTGTTGATCAACTTGGGTGGAAGAGATTGCCTAAGGCAATAACCCCGCCCTTTAGTTAGGACATATATTATGTATATATTTATTATTATTATTTTTTTCTTCTATTATATTGTATTTTAAATTGTAATTATTTGTATTGTATATAATATGTCCTCTCAATAAAGTGTAAATAAATAAGAAATAACTACTCAAAGCAGTTTGAGTAGTTGTGAGTGTTGTGACATCACGAAAGTGATTTAATTTTAATAATAATAATAATAAAAACTATCTCCCCACCCACAGCAACACGGCACCGTCTACTGGAACAGAGGGGCGAGGGCGTGTCTTCAACACTTGGACCCCGCCCATTTCCTCCACTCCCAGCTAGCCTCCTGCTTCTCTCTCTCTCACTCCCCCGTCTGGATGGACGCCTCCACCACTGAGCAGTGCCGGAGACTGGAGGAGGCGGTGGGAGGAGCAGAGGTAATATAAATCAAATAAGTAGTAGAAGGTGACAAATAATAATAAAATTGCCTTATTTATACTGCCCCATTGGAACTATTAAGTCCCAATATTCTAACAGTAAGTCCAAAACGTATTAGTATGTGGTTAAAAATCTCAAATGAGAGCATCACGAGGGTTCACATTTGAGTTGTCATCCATCCAAGTCCTAGCCTCGTTGGTCGTTGCTTAACTACAGTCACAAAAAGAGAACTGGTGTATTCAACGTGCCATCGATGTTGACTATCGAAATTTAAAATATTGTTAAAGTTATCATTTTATTGGGTTGGCGGGAAGTAGGATTGCCAGAAAAAAACGTACTTAACTTTAAGGAGGAGGAGCCGACCCTAAAAGTCGATTCACACTGACCCGTGACGTGACAGTTCCGTGACGCGGCACTGTCACGTCACGGGTGAGTGTGAATCGATCTTAATTTGACGTTTTGGGAATTTGGAAAAAAATATATCGTAACTATCATATTTACCTGATTTACCTACCTACTTTTGTATTTTTTTCCTTTTCCAGAATCTATACATACCCACCTAATTTAGTGAATGTTTTCCTATTTCAGAACCTAGCAAAAATCACGGGATCAGTGGGGTACGAACGATTTTCCGGGGCACAAATATCAAAAGTGGCACAAACCAAACCTGGCACCTACGAAAATACTGAGGCATGTATCTGATAATTATGGCAGACTTAAAAAAGAGGGTTTTCAAATCAATAATTTTAATACGGTAGCTAGTGAAGTGGTTAAAGCGCGAGTCTGGCAATCCAGGTAGCGTAGGGGTCCGTTGGTTCAAATCACACTTTTTTGCATGCTTTCTAACCACACTGCCCAATACATGCTTTTTTCTTAATAATTATATTTCACTTTCCTCATTATTGTAATCTTAATATATAAATGTCAAAGTCACTGACTGACCACTGACTGATCATCGCTCTACAGCCCAAACCGTAAGTCCTAGGAAGCTGAAATTTGGTAGGTAGCTTTGTCTTATAGTCTAGATGTGCAATAAGACGGGATTTTTCGAAACTCCCACTACAACACCTGCCATTGGCGAAAAAGGATTTTTTGCTTTCACGGCCATGCCTCGGCCCGCAAAGCGGGCGACAGACCGCTAGTGTTATATAATGTAGAAAGTCTTTACGACGTACAATTAAATTTACAAATAAACATAAATACATAATACATGAGCATTTTGTACAAAATCAGATTAAAATCAGTAGCTCCGTGGTAAAGGCGGCACTCTGTGAATCCAAAGACTTCAGTGGTCGTGGGTTCGAAACCCAGCTGGGACATGACATGTTATCCTACCAATTGGGATTTTTACCACATAATAATATGTCTTGGGCTTACTGCTGGAATAATGGGACTTTAATAGTTCTAATCGGGCAGTATAAATAAGGCGATATTATTATTATTATTATTTTAAAATATCTGAGGCCTCCGCTTGAGAGTTAGATGATGGTAGAAAATGCTTTGAGCATTAACCTCGCCTGGTTACCTTCCAAAAAAGATGATGATTATTATTATAAATTCCCGTGTCCAATCTCTCCGCCCCCAGAGGATATCCCTAGTGAGCAGTTTCGCCTGTTCTCTGTTCCTCGGGGACTACGCCCCTATTGACTGGTCGGATGGGTCCGGTATGAATCTGCTGGACATAACCACCAAACAATGGTGTCCTGAACTGTTAGAGGTAAGATTAATAATTAAAAAAAAAAAAAACATCTATATGTGTACAAAATTTCGTCGAAATCCGTTATTATTATTATTCAACACTTTATTAGAATGGTAGATATAAATGGACATAATATGCACAATAAATTGTACAATACAAATAATTATTTTAGCAATGAAAAAAAAAAAAAAAAAAAAAAAAAATGGAAACAATATGTACAATAAAAATGAAAAAGAATTGAAAAATATATAGAAACATATGTTCTAACTACCTCGTCCTTTAGTTGCCTATGGCAATCTCTTCCACCTAACACTTTCTTTAATAGACCGACACAAAACCAAAGTTGCTCAGGAGGTTATTTCCAATTTCTAATACTGGAAATTTTCGGAAACTACCCCACAAAACAAGAGGACTGTAGATATGTGTTACCTATTATGTACAACATTACTAATGCGGCTGTATCCGATCTGCGGTCAAGTGGTAAATGTCTAAAAATGAGACATCCGAACTGCGGCCATAGAAACATCCGAGCTGCGGTCACGGTGCAAATAAATTACAATAGTATTTTTCTCCTAATAAAAAATCTATTTTCAGGCGTGTGGTCCGGACCTAGCCGCCCGGCTAGGAACCCCTGTCCCCTGCACTACAGATCTAGGCCAGGTGCACGAGTACTATGTGGAGAGGTTCGGGTTCAACCCAGAGTGTCGGGTGGCGGTCTTCACGGGCGACAACCCGTCCTCCCTGGCGGGTGAGTGAGTCCACCTATTTATTTATTTATTTAGAAACTCTTTATTAGTAGAACATATATACAGACAAATAATGGTAAAAATTAAATATAAAAATTGACAATAATAATAAAATAAACAAGAAAAAAAAAATATATATATACAATCATATGTCCTAACTCTATTTTTTTTTTTTTTTTTAAAGGATGAGTGTTTCACAGCCGTTTTTTATTTCGTAGCCATGAAACAGGAGCTACTGTAGACGCTTGTGGTCTGTGTTGTAGCCTGCCCATCCCGTAGTATGCCTCCCCTCTGATGGGCGAGAAGTGACACAATACTTCCCAATTAGGTGCTGGGTCAACACGAGCGCACCGGAAGGTATCCCTTACAAACAATTGTAACCAAACTAAGATTACAAATTTTTGTCGGCACGGGGGATCGAACCCGGGACCTTCCGCATGGCAAGCGAGTGCTTATCTATATTCTATTATATTAAAGTGGTGTTTTTCAACTTTTTAGTTATATACACCACCGTATATGTCCTAACTAAAGGGCGGGGTTATACACCTCCACATACCTCAAGTACTATGTCTTTGGCAACAGCCTCTTCCCAAGGTGCATGTTAGAAAAGCCCTCATAGGACAACGAATGAGGCAGTAAATCAGTCAGAACCAGGTGCCGCCGGTGCTAAGGAGCTGCGGAACTGCAGCACCCCCAGACAAAAAAAAAGCAGAATTGTCTCAAGTCCTAGCTCATACACAATGAAAATCATCACACATTTCTAGAATAATTATTGCGCAGTGGCGTAGCCTGGGGGGGTTTGGGGACAACCCCCCCGAAATTTCCAAGAAACTCCAGCAAAGATGGAATATACATTGGGCGAGATATCTGAACCCCCTTCAGCCCCCCCCCAAAAAATGTAGGTCTAGCTACGGCACTGTTATTGCGTAATTATTATGATTGGCAAGGTAAACAAACTGAAACTCTTCAGATACTGACAGAGCGACTCTACAAAATCCCATTTTAGGCAGGTTTATGTAACAGCACCCCAAAACATTTTTCCACCGGCCGCGTCTGCTTCCCAATACAGTCGAACCTGGAAATATAAGAGAACTGAAGGGACCGGAACTTTTTGCTCTTAAATCCGGATTTGATGGTATTATTTCTTTGATAACAGCCTCTTCCCAATACAGTGGAACCTGGATATATTTATGTACGATAATTCAGGGGACCGGAACTTTTTGCTCTTATATCCAGGTTTCTCTTATTAGGGTGATAGAAATTCCCGGACCCGATAGAGAAGATTGACGTCATTGAACTAAATACCCTTGTAAGAGAAATACCCTTTCTCTTACAAAGAGGTTATTTTCCGTTATAGAGTGGTAAATTTTATATGATTTTTTTCTCTCTTATATCAAGGTATGATTTTATTATTTCATTGGTAACAGCCGCTTTAAAATGTTAGCACAGCCTTTCTAATGCCAGCCATACAAGTATATTGCATGCCGTTGCGTGTGTGGCAGAAAAAGATCGCATTGAAACAGAGATCCCATTATTTGAAATGTCAAGTTGTTTACCTGGTAATTTGCAAACAATAACCTTCGTCTGAAAGCTGTCTGTTTTCGCATCTGTTGAGTTAATTAGAAAAAACTATTCCGCATCACATCAGCTTGTTTTTATTGCCATTCCCATGCACGGATCATGCGGGGAGTCATGCGACGAACTAATTAACAATGACTCAGTTTTACTTAGGTGTATTCCACGACTCATTTTTACCTAGGTACCTAATTAGTAAAAAAAATTATACAACATTTCCAGTTATTTGTATAAGATACAATTTATAACAGTTAAAATAATCGGATAGTATACCCGTATTCAAAGTTAATAACTCAATATGTTGAATCGTATGAAACTAAATAAAATAATTTACCTACCTTATAGGTAATAAAATAAAAATATCTATAGACTATTGGTACCCAATTGTTAATTGTAACAGAGCTTAGGACGCCAGCGCCGACGGCGCGTAATATGCACTGTGGTTCTCGTAGGATCACCGAAGTTGAGCAACATCCAACGAGGTGAAGACTTCGTGATGCTGGCATTTCGGCCCAACCTAGGCTTTCTCTTTTTAATAGTTGGTTCATAAAAAATAACTCATTCGAGTTAGTTAGAAGGATTATAAATTAATCATAGAAAACGAAGAAAATAATTTAGCCCCTTCAATTTTAACTAAGAAACCCTTTCATTTTTTCCAGACGTGTGCCTACAACCCGGCGCTCAGTCTAGGCACCAGTGACATCCTGTTGGTACCTTCCGCCACTGAGTTGTCACGTCTTTGCCAACTCTTTCACATTCATCTTTGTCCCTTCAATTTCAACTAAGAAACCCCTTCATTTTCCAGGCATGTGCCTGCAACCCGGCGCTCAGTCTAGGCACCAGCAACACCCTGTTCCTACCGTCCCCCACTGAGGTACCAACCAACTCCTTCGAATATTTCTTTGCCCCTTCAATTTCAACTAAGAAACCCCTTCATTTTCCAGGCATGTGCCTGCAACCCGGCGCTCAGTCTAGGCACCAGCGACACCCTGTTCCTACCGTCCCCCACTGAGGTACCAACTCCTTCGAATATTTCTTTGCCCCTTCATTTTCAACTAAGAAACCCCTTCATTTTCCAGGTATGTGCCTGCAACCCGGCGACCTGGCACTCAGTCTAGGCACCAGCGACACCCTGTTCCTACCGTCCCCCACTGAGGTACCAACCAACTCCTTCGAATATTTCTTTGCCCCTTCAATTTCAACTAAGAAACCCCTTCATTTTCCAGGCATGTGCCTGCAACCCGGCGCTCAGTCTAGGCACCAGCGAAACCCTGTTCCTACCGTCCCCCACTGAGGTACCAACTCCATCGAATATTTCTTTGCCCCTTCAATTTCAACTAAGAAACCCCTTCATTTTCCAGGCATGTGCCTGCAACCCGGCGCTCAGTCTAGGCACCAGCAACACCCTGTTCCTACCGTCCCCCACTGAGGTACCAACTCCTTCGAATATTTCTTTGCTCCTACAGATTAATCTAAGAAACCCCTTCATTTTCCAGGCATGTGCCTGCAACCGGGCGACCTGGCGCTCAGTCTAGGAACCAGTGACACCCTGTTCCTACCGTCCTCCCCTGAGGTGTCCCTTCCTCAAGGCCACGTCCTAGTCAGTCCCGTAGCGCGGGGGTACATGCTCCTCCTCTGCTTCAAGAATGGGTCCCTCACGAGGGAAAGAGTGAGGGACCAATGCGCAAGCGCAGACTGGGACATTTTCAATACGTATCTCGAGGCTACGCCGCGGGGGAACTTTGGAAATATGGGTAAGAGGAAATTTTTGCGTTGGAATATTGTCTGTCCCGCTGGCTCAGTGGTAAAGGCGGCACTCTGTGAATCCAGAGATTCCAGAGGTCGCGGGTTCGAAACCCAGCCGGGATCCTCCCATTCGGGATTTTTGCCACTTAATAATACGTTCTTGGGCTTACTTACTGCTGGAATAATGGGACTTAACAGTACTAATCGGGCAGTATAAATCAGGCGATATTATTATTCACTATGTGGGGTACATTGGCTCACCCACGAAATAAAAATTTCGTAAAACACGAAATAAAACAAAATAAATAAATTATTTTTATAATTATAACCCAAAATTCAAGGTGAAACTTTAAATGCGAGTGAGGTTACAGTTAGTAAACTGTAATAATCATAATAGTAGCACAAAGCTTTATAATAATTAATACTAACGAATAGCTTTCATCAACCACCCCCCCCCCCCTTCCCCAGGTATCTACTACGATGCGCAGGAGATTCTCCCGTTCGCTCCCCCTGGCGACCACCGGTACGACAAGTCCGATAGTCCGGTCCCCAAGTTCTCGTCGCCCGAAACCGAGATCCGGGCCCTGGTCGAAGGACAATTCCTCGCCAAGCGGGTGTTCGCCGAACGGCTCGCACTTGGAAGGTGCACGTCGCGAATACTCGCCACGGGCGGTGGGGCTAGTAACAGAGCTCTGCTGCAAGTGATGGCGGACATTTTCAATGCGCCGGTGTATACGTTGGTGAGTTGAGGTCCATTTTTTATGTACATTGTACAATGTACCTAAACAAAAAGATGCGTGATACCTAATGCATTGAAATTTTCTTATCTATTTGATAAGATCATGCCCACAGTATAATGACACCAATTAACAGCTCGACCAAACGGACTCTTAAATCGTTTTGGAATAGTGTAGAAATGAGCATTTTTACAATCATATTTGTTTTTAAATCACAATAGTAAAGTTACAACATTTCTGGCGTACTTGGAACACGATCCACCGATCATCAACTTCGAGCCCTCCCCCTTATCGATCAAGGTAACGAGGTTGGTTCTTTTTTCACAGGACGGGGTGGACTCTGCTAACTTGGGAGCCGCCTACCGTGCCAAACATTGCTACGACCGCCTGCAAGCCCAACGACTTTCAAAAACCGATACCAAGGTGTCCTCGAACCCTGAATCCCTCATTCAACCTACCCCGAGTCCAACCGCACGTTCACAACCTGCCCCGCCAGACAACCAAGTCAACCAACCCTCCCAAGGACAGACTTCCGACAAACAGGGACAGACCAATTTCGACCAACCAGACCTTCACGAAGCTTCTTCAGTTCCACAAAATACCTCTTCGGTGCAACAAGACTCCACAGAATCGACCAATGAGACAAACAGTTCAGAATTGACCTCTGAAACGTTCACAGACTCCACAGAATCAACCAATGAGACAAACAGTTCGGAATTGACCTCTGTAACGTCAGATCTAGATCAGAAGGGACCATCCTCCTCCAATGGGCAAACAGAACCCAAGGTTATTGAACTCAGTGATGGTTTTCCGAACGCCAATGTTAGTTCGTCAGAAAGCCATTCCGCTACTCAGGGCTCCTCAGGAGAGGATGAGGGGTTGCCCAGTTTCTTTGAGTCGACAGCGTGTGCCCCCCCTGCCAAGCTACTCTGCAGTCCCTACCCTGATGCTAGCAAGGTGAGTGATGAGATCATACTCCAGTTCTCGTTCTGTCACTGAAGTTAAGTAATTTTTTTTTTTTTTTTTTTTTTTTTAAATACTTTTTCATCATTTATTTTTTTTTAAACATATATAACAATCATCAAGCACAGAAACATAACTTAAATAAAATAATATTATATACATAGATAAAATGCTTAAAATTGTTTTTTTGTTATTGAAATTGTAGTAGAAGAGACCCGAAGTGCGCAAGCATGTGTTGGGTCTCTTATAGATAGTAAAAATATAATTTATTATGTAATTTGAATTAAAAAATATTTATAATTAAAAATTTAATTTCCATATTATTTAATAATAATCAATTTTTATACTGTATTATTCTTGTTGTTTTTTTTCCCTTATAATTATTTATTTGATGGTATTTATTATTTCATTTTTGACGTTTGCGCTTTTTAGCCATTCCCTTATTCTTAATCTAACAAGTTTAGGATCTAATAATATTTTTATTTCTTCTGGTATGACATTGTATATTTTAATTCCTATGTAAGAAAAATGTTTTCTCATTAGTGATGTACGTATGGTTGTTAGTGAAGCTTGTCCTGTTTGTCTTGTATTGTAATTAGTCTGTCGAAAAGTCCACATATCTCGCTTTTTTAATGAAAAAAAGCAAGTTTTATAAATGTATATGTCTTGTATGGTAGGTACGTCAAAAGTTTTGTATAAATCGTCGGAATGAAAGTATCTGTCTTTGTTTAGTATAATTCTTAAAAGTATGTTGAGTGTCCTGTTAAGTGGTGTCAGTAAGTTCTGGTATGCTCCGCCCCATGCAACTATACAGTATTGCACTAGCGACTGCACTAGTGCAAAGTATATTTCTCGTAAAAGAGATCTATTGCATATTCTTTTCAAATTATGGAAAACGTACATGAGATGACGGAGTTTGTTTTTCAATTGTATGATGTGGTCTGTCCATTTCAAATGTTGGTCAATCGTAATTCCCAAGTATCGTGTCTTATTTAGTCTTTGTAATTTTATTGTAGAGTTAGTGCTGTCTTTAATTTGAAGTGATGATGTCTGTGGTTGTCCTCTATTGTCAATGGAATAGGTCATGTAATTTGTCTTGTCAAAATTTATCTTCAAAGACATATGGGAATACCATTTGCCTATGTTTGTTAAGTCAGTAGTTGCTATGTCATGAGTCTCCTCCCACGTGTCTGAACTGTAACAAATGACTGCATCATCAGCATAGCAGAAGACTTGGCCTTGACTTATACCAGGTAAATTATTTATAAAACAGTTAAAAAGACAAGGCCCAAGACAACTTCCTTGAATTATTGAAAAAGGTTCACAATTTGTTACATTCGACAAGTGGGAGTTTAGTCTTACTTGTTGAGTCCTGTTTGTCAAGTATGAAGTAAACCAGGTAAGTACTGTGTCTTTCAGTCCAATGTTATATAGTTGTTGTATTAGTTTAGAGTGTTTAATTGAGTCGTAGGCTTTAGAAATGTCTAAAAATACAGATAGAACCTTCTTCTTTTGGTCTAAGTTTTTGTACAGGTATGTCGTCAAGTCAAGAAGGGCGTCCTCTGTTCCTATAGTTTTCCTAAAGCCGTACTGTTTATTTGTAAGTATATTGTTAGTTTGTAAGTAATTGTCAAGTCTTGTTTTTATGATTTTTTCAAGAATTTTACTGAAAATTGTAAGGAGTGATATAGGTCTGTAATTAGTTAGTAGTTTTTTGTTTCCTTTTTTATGTATTGGTACTATAATACTATTTTTGTAGCAGTCCGGAAAAATTCCGTCAGTCATACTTCGGTTTATAATTTTAGTTAGTGGGTCTAGTATTTGTGTTATTATGTGTTTCATTATTTTTGTCTGTAGTCTGTCATAACCAGGAGCAGAATTGTTTTTAAAAGTCATAACTGTTTTATACACTTCAGTTGTAGTAGTAGGTTCGAAAGTTGAAAGTATTGTTTGAGTTGATGGTGATGGTTCTGTGTCATTATGTCTAGTTGTAGTACTTGTTATTATGTTATTTTTACTTATAGTTTCTGCTATATTTTTTCCAACATTGATAAAATAGTTGTTGAAAATATTAGCACAGTTAGTTGTGTCCTCATAGCAGTCATAGTCAGCATTGTCATGAGTAATGGTTCTTATATTAAATTTGTAATTTTTTTTGTCTATGACGTCATGTATAATTGTCCATAATTTTCTTTTGTCGTCTTGGTTATTGTCAATGTTTCGTTTTAATTCTAAACCCCTTGCTGTGCGGATGGCTTTGGATACAATATTTCTCACTTTTTTATAATATTGAAGTAGTCTAGGGTTATGTGGATGTCTTTTAGTAAGTTCGGCTAGTCTGTCTTTATTCCTAATAGATTTTAGAAGTGCTAGTGTCATCCAAGGTTTAATTGGTGTAAGTCTGTTCGTATAAGTCTTTGTTTCTGAGCTTGTGTTAATGTGGTCTTGTATTATTTCAGTAAGTCGGTTTGCCATGTAATTAACGTTTTGAGAATTAGTTATACAAGACCAGTCTTGATTTGACAGTTTGTTATTAAGGGTATCGTAGTCAATTTTTAGGTATTGTTTTGTTATTTGTTCTAATGGTTTGTCTTTGTTAAAGTCGATTTTAGCTAGTAACGAGTAATGGTCAGTTATGTTGGTATGTATAATTGCTGTTTTTATCTCCTGAATAGTATTACTTTTATACATAATATGGTCAATACATGATGTTGTTTTGTATGTTGATTGTCGGTTTTGTCGTGTATTAATTGTTTCCCTAGTTGGTTTATTTACAGTTGGTACGTACCCCTTAAACAAAAAGGTGTCTCTGATCTACTAACTCCGATATAGTAGTCTCGGAGATTGATACGAGAGAGTAAAAACAGCGTGCTCGGAAACATCTTTCTCTGGGAGTACTACGAGAGAGTAAAAAAAGCGTGCTCGGAAACATCTTTCTCTGGGAGTACTGCGGGAATGGATAGAAACTCTCCCGGAGAATGTTTAACCAACTTACTCGGAACCTATCCCGGATCTATGCCCGAGCTAACTCGGGACAAGATCCAAGCTAACTCCAAGCTAACGTCCCGAGTACATGGTCTCGGAACGGTCTCCGAACGAGATCCAATACCCTGTGGCAACACCGCAATGCGCCTGGCTCCATATCTTAAGAGCGTGCACGCATTTTGTTTTTAATTTTTAAAGTTCTTTGTTTTATGCGACGTTAAACATAAATTAAAAAAAAATCTCCTGTAGGTAAATGTTGTAATCTTTTTAAAAGTCGTAAGTTGTTTTATCATATCATAATAGGTGTAATGTGTAATCTTTTTATAGTTTCTTCTTTTGCAAAAGTGTTTGGTTTTCACAGACATACCCTTGTGACATACTACTAAAATAATTATGATCTATGGAGGAAATCCACATGATATTTTCCACCTGTTTACATGTATTGTGCATCCAATCCAACATAGCTTCAACCTGAAGAAACCTATTGAAGCTGCCTCCCTCCTCAAACATATTGAACCTGACATGGGATACGTGAAAGTGACTACAAATTGATGATTTACACAAAATAATATTATATCTAACAATTTCTGATAAAAGTCCAACAAGTTGACTCTTCTAAAGTTCCTACATCATAGTTTTAGGGTGTAACTAAAAAGAAATTTTTCTCTACTTTAAAAAGTTTACTGTTCTAAAGTGTACCAATTTCCATGCATTAATCATAAGTGAGTTTTACACTCCAATTAGTGGGGTAAGCAATATCTAAACAATATCTTACATTTTACATTTTTTTATAGTCAAACCAGGATATGTATGTGGAAATGCTGGAGATTAACCTGTTCCAGATATTCCACTTAATCAGAATCACACTCTTAACAGGTGTCTGACTGGGGGATTTTAAACAGGGAAAAGACCAGTGTTTTGCTAGACAACTATGAACAGAGAACTGACTAGCTAAAGGCTTTTTAATAGGTTCACATTATTGAAGATTTGACTATACTGTTCCATAATCAATAGATCCTGTGTTCAATTCACAGTTTTTTTTTCTTTCAAACAGCAATTCTGTTCCCTTTAAAAATGAGGCATTCCTAGCCCTTATCAGGCTAAGTGAGGTTAATGTGGGTAGCTGGGACTATTCCCAGTAAATTCAGTATACAACCCCCATTTTTATTTTAAATAAATAAATCTGTTCTCCGAAAATGTGAGGCTGGTATATCTAGCCCTACTCAGGCTGAGTGAGGTGAATGTGGGTATCTGGTACTGTTCCCATTAAATTCAGAATGAAATTCCCATCCTCACTATCTCAAATCAGGACAGGGGTTTTTCATGAACCAGTTATAACATATAAAAAAATATTGTAAGTTTAGAAGAAGTATTAAGTGTTGCAAATTTAGACAGTTTTTTTACTTGTAATAAGTACATTTTTTACTATAATGTGTTCATTAATTTTAATTTTTAAAACAGTAGCTTGTATTATTCAAGATTTGACTACTCCCCGTAATCTAAAGATTTTGGTTCATTTTTGTTGTTGTGAAACAGATAATTCTCCTTCTTTAGAAAATATGAGGCTGACATGTGTATACACAGCCTTTATCAGGCTGGGTGAGGTTAATGTGGCTACCTGGTACTATTCCCAGTAAATTCAGAATAAAATGGCCCAACCCAGGCTCGGTGAGCTTAATGTGGGTAACAGGTTTGTGAGTTTCCTGCAAATGAGGGTAAAACCTCGGTCATGATATGACTATGCAATTGAGGTTAAACCCACTTTAATCAAACAAAAAAAAAAATCTGGAAGACTGTTCTTTTTTTTATGAATGCCATATTATAGTCAAAATTCTCTCTGGGTTCTATTTCCTAATTTCATCTCTAATAATCTCAACTTCTGTTCTGGTAGTCTTTGTCTTCGGGCAGCCTGCTGCTGGGCAGGAAGATGGCATTTCAGCACATCTCTCTCTTAATTACCTATATGTATAATAGATTTAGATTAATTAAGTCCACTTGGCTTAATTTATCTGCTGATTCTATGTATTATATTCTGTTTGTTTCATGTTTTTGTTTGTTACATATTTTTGCTTTTAATTCTTTTACCATGAAAATGGAAAAATATAAAACTGAAAAACACAAATTGTCTTCTTATTTATTAATGTTAGCATTTCATCAACAGCTTTTCATCATTGTAGAACCAAATTGCCTTGAAATAGTATATTTTTCATCAAATCCAAATTAATTTTAAAAATTTCCTGTGAAATCACAATTTTCAATTTTTTCCGGGCAATGGCGGTGGTATGAAATTAAATATGGAGCCCCTTAATTATTAAGTAGGTATTCAATTTCCAAAACCTTGTAAAAATAAGCTTAATAAAATGCTCAGGGGGAGGAAATAGTAAGCTTATAAAAGTGTTTCTAAAATGTTAAGCCTTGTCAAAATAAGCTTTATAAAATGTTTGAATCTTGTCAAAATAAGTGTTTTTAAAATCTTTTTAAACACTTTCTGTGCCGTCTGGGTAGTCTGCTGTGACTAAAGATAGAGATACTTTTAAGATGTGAACTTATGTGATACTTTTATTTTCATGTCAATTTTTTTTCTAATGTTTCTAAATTGATTGCATAAATATATTGATACCTTAGATTCCTTGGGTCAAATAAGCATGGATTATCTCTATCAACTAGGGGTCAGAAATGGACCCTAACTGAGTTAGAACTGACTTAAACTCGAAAAATTAATATTAAAAATTGAATTCGTATCCTATGTCCTATACATATGTCCTAACTAAAGGGCGGGGTTATTGGTTATTGCCTATGGCAATCTCTTTATTCCAATTGTTTCTAGTCTCTTATTGGGATTTTTCATTCTTTAAGGTGTATTCTTCTATTATTTTTGTTTTGTTCTTAATTATTTTATTTTAAATTTCACAATAAAAAAAATGTTCTATTATAAAAATGTATCGTATTATTTTTAGGTGGTTTTACAGCTAAAATTCCCAGGGTATTTAAAACGGTCTGTGGTCTAGAAGAGACAGTCCCCGAGAATGTTCTCGGAGACGGTTCCGAGAAGGCTCGGAGACAGTCCCCGAGAATGTTCTCGGAGACGGTTCCGAGAAGGCTCGGAGACGGTCCCCGAGAATGATCTCGGAGACAGTTCCCGAGACCGATCTTGGAGCAATCTCGAGCACCAGCAATCGACGCTACGGTGCGGACGTAGACTGTCCCGGAGCAGTCTCCGAATGGTCTCCTAGGTGTCTCCGATATCATTTTTTGGGATCCGAGACAGGACGATACAATCTCGTTCCTAGATCTCGGAGATGGTTCCGAGACTGTTTTTTGTTTAAGGGGTAATTATATTTGTGTAGTATGTCAAGGTAGTCTTGTCCTATATTGTTGATATTATCATCGAGTATATTTATATTCGTATCTCCTATTATCATACATCTATCATTTTTTATCTCAGTTAACAAAATATCTAATTCATTTATAAATGTAGCAGCACTACTAGTAGGAGATCTATATAATGTCAGTATAGTTAGTTGTTTGTCTTTAAATTTCAGGTCAATTTTCAAGCAGTTAGTCATTGTCAAATTTGTTATTTCGTCAGTTTGTATGTTCAGGTCAGATCTGGTATACACAGCAATTCCAGAGGCAGCGTTGTATTGGTTGGTGGTGAAGAAGCTGCTAAATCCTGTTATAGAGAAAGAATAAGGGAATGAAGGGTGATACCAAGTTTCAGTTAGTATGATAATGTCAATACTGAGTAAAAAAGGTGTTAAAGTTAGTATTAATTCATTGAAATTACTTTTAATTCTACTTATATTCATATGAAATATTTTCAGTCCATGAGAATCGCAAAATTCCTTAGCGTCTATAATATTTTTGAAAATTTTGCAGTCTTCTGCGATAGAATTCGAAATAATATCTGAAATATTACTCATTTGGTTTAGAGGATCTGAATAAATAAATAATAAATTTAAATTTAAATATAGGAAATATCACTATCGTATTATTATATTTATTGGACTGAAATTTGATGAATATATGTAGAAAAATTAAGAATGAATAATCTCTGGAAAATGAATTAATTATTTTAGCTGGATTATATATCAACTTAGAAAGGACGTTAATTTTCGGAAATTGACAAATTAAAGTAATGTTAGCAATGGAGTTTTCGATATTATGAAATAAAATTGGTTTTTTTTCTTAACAAAGAAAAAAAATTATTAAATATTATCATTATGAAAAGGCAATAAAACAAATTGAGATTTTTACAGAAAAATAAGTTAATAAATGTTTGATGCAAAAAAAATAAAATTATTTTAACAAATTGCGTCATTTTGATTGATAATGTTAAAAATTTGATGAGACAGCAGAGTGATAACCATCAGTGTTATCTGCAGACGTTGACTGAGATTGAGTTGAATTAGTTCGAGTTGACCTCGCGGATAGTATCTTCTCCAAATCTTCAACACATCTTACAGCAAAAATTCTTGCATTTTCATCTTTACGGATCAAAATCTTACAGTCTTTTACCCATACATACTTAAAGTTGTTGGACTTTTTAAATTGTTTTACCTTGTAAAGTAAATCTTGATTTCGTTTGGTCAGGTGCTCATTGACAAATATTTTGTCGTTCCACAGTTGACTCTTCCGGTATGCACATGTCCATTTATCTCTGGTTGAGGAATTAGCCATACGGATGACTATGGGCTTTATTTTATCTTTCTTGGTCGAATTAACTCTGTGTGCTACTTGAATGTCTTTCAACGGATTTTCTATACCAATTTTATTTCCCAGTTTTTTCCACTACTTTGTAAATATCTTCGTTTTTCTCCTGCTTGATTCCATTAATAATAACATTATTCAGCCTTGACCTCTGTTGCAATTCTTCTATCATTTCCTGTGAATTCTCAAATTCTTCTCTCAAAATTTCATTTTCAGTCTTTTGATTACCCAGTTCTTTTTCTAATTCTGAAATCCTCAATTTCTGACTCTCAACTATCTTGAGTACCTGATTCATTCTAGAATCCATTTCTTCTAACTTTTGTTTCAAACTCAACAGAATTTCTCTATTTGTAAGCTCACCTGTATCTTGCTCATTATCCAATAATTCTGCATATGCTTCACTTTCTGTGCTGACATTTGACATATTTGACTTTCTTGTCTTCTTTGGACGAACTATTGTAAAATTTATTTCGGAAATTTGGACGGAGCAAAGTTATTTCGTGGTAACTCAAATTTATTTACTGGTCGAATGTTAGGAATGTAATGTCCAGCGAGGTATGACGCGGGTATGAAGAAGCTCCCGGAACTACTCCAAAAGTACATCGATCGTGAAGGGGACTACGTAGAAAAGTAGGTAACACTCTAAGCTTTCAGAATATGAACTTAGTTCTGTAATAAAATGATGTTTACTAAATAAATAAAAAATTGAGACAACCCACAAGAATATACAGGGTGGGGCAAAAGTCTGGAAACCCCTGAATAACTTTCGAATGGCTTCTTCGGTAAAATTAAAATTTTGTACTGTAAACTGGGCTAAAAAGACCTTCTTTTAGAGTCGGGTCGATTTTTGTTACCGGCCCCCATGTCGGGGCCAGGGGGGCCAACTTCATTTTTTTAAATACGAACCCCCACCTTGCGATACATTTTTGAAGAGGTCTTTAAATAAAAAATACATTGGTGCAAATTTTATTTTTTAATATTAACTGTTTTCAAATGGCGTCCAACTTTTTGTATGCAGTAAAGTCTGGAAACCCCTGAATATCTTTCGAAATGGCTTTCTCAGTAAATTTAAAATTGTGTACGGTAATCCTTGGTAATTAGACCTTATATTAGAATGGGACCGATTTTTTTTTACCGGCCCCCATGTCGGGGCCAGGGAGGTCAACTTCATTTTTTTAAATACAAAACCCCACCTTGCGATACATTTTTGGAAAGGTATAATTACCCCGACTTACCGTGCACAATTTTAAATTTACTGAGAAAGCCCTTTCAAAAGATATTCAGGGGTTTCCAGACTTTACAGCATACACAAAGTTGGACGCCATTTGCAAACAGTTAATATTAAAAAAATAAAATTTGCACCAATGTATTTGTTATTTAAAGACCTTTCCAAAAATGTATCGCAAGGTGGGGGTTCGTATTTAAAAAAATGAAGTTGCCCCCCCTGGCCGCGACATGGGGACCGGTAACAAAAATCGACCCCACTCTAAAAGAAGGTCTTATTAGTCCGGTTTACCTTACAAAATTTTAATTTTACCGAAGAAGCCATTCGAAAGTTATTCAGGGGTTTCCGGACTTTTGCCCCACCCTGTATATTTTTTTAAATAGAATAAAGAATCAATTATTAGAATATTGTTTTGCATACACTACACTAACAATTTCGTTTTCTTTTTCACAGATCTATGATCCAATGGTGGTAAGATTTCGCAAGCTGATAGAAAGTTTTGAGCTAAATCAAGAGAAACCTGAAGTTCAATCAAGTAGCCTTTAACCAAAATGTTATTACTATATTAGTGTATTAAGGTTATCATAATTATGTCACATTTAATCAAATCAACTTGGGACTTGAACCAACTTACGCTATCGAGTCCATTGATTGAGCTACTAAGGTCGGTATTATTATTATTAGTTTTAATTTTTAAGAAGGCATTTTTGTTCATACCGTTCTTTCTCAACACTGTCACTTTTATACTTTCCTTATCCTATAATAAGGAGAGTATTGTATTTAATTTGGGTTTAACGTCGCTTTCAACTGCATGGTCATATCACGACGGGGGTGTTACATTCCATTCGTAGGAAATTCACAAACCTGCTACCCACATTAACCTCACCCAGCCTGGGTTGGACCGGAATGCCAGCATCACGAAGTCATCACCTCGCTGGACGTTGCTTAACTTCGGTGATCTTACGAGAACCGGTGCATTCAACGCGCCATCGACGCTGGCTTACTGTCACCTTTCGCGTACCTACACCACTGTATGCTATCTGTACGTGGTTGATCAATGATCACTCCTCCCAAAACTATAAATAAAATAATAATTTTATTTTAATAATAGTGAAAAATTGTTGATTAGCACAATAACCCAAGCTGATGTTGCATCTAGTCTAAATTAATATTAAAATTTTCAACTACTGAGTAAAATAAAAATAAAGAGATCTATATTCCGTACACAAATTTGTTATTTTTATTCTATTTTTCACACTTGACATTTACATAGGAATACCTTTATTATATGCTATTGCTGTGAAAATACTTACTTGGCCACGTCACATATCAGGTGTGACAAAAAAGTAAAATATAGCCGAATATAATTTTACCTATTTGCAAACTTTAATTAGCCATGAGACCATGATTTTTGGCGATAGAAAATCTTTCAGATAATACATTCTACTACCGAGTAATACATACGTCTAGCTGGGGGACTATAAACAGGGAGTAGACCAGCATTGGCTTGGTTCTGGGGGCCCTTGTCAATTATTAGCCTCCTTGTAAAGACAGTGGTAGAAGTGCTGAGTCATTCCTCCACTGTCTGGCTACCATCGTTCACGATGACGCCACCCTATGATGTTGATGTACTGTGTGTGTCGAGAAGAATAACCTCACACGATAATACACCTTGAATAATGCAACTCCTGTGGCGCCCAGTTACGGCCCACATCGATGTACGGCAATGCCTCATTGTGTAGAGTAGGATTAGGAAAAATAAATACACGGCCATGCCTCGGGTGCAGCCATGCAACTCTCATGATCTCTTGACTTTTTGATTCCCTTTTTCATCATTTGTCCTGCAATAGACTGTGAGAGTAACGGGACTCTTTAAGTCTCATTCTTGCAGGATAAACAGAGGGTATTGTATTGTATCTCTCTCTTTCGCCTTTTCACCATAAAAAAATACCCCGGTGACTGTATGGACTTATTTTGGTCCACTGCAAAAAAAAAAAAAAAAAAAAATAGCGCACCACAGTCTTGAACCCAACCCTTCTGATTGGCAGCACAGGTGACAATTACCAGCGGGGTCTACTTCTTGCGGCCTCCTCTCTCCTTGAGTTGCAGAACCACGTTCATACCATTCGTGATGTTGTAGAAAGCGAGACTGTTGCTATCCTTGAAGAATATGCCCTGGAGGGGAAAACAATAGATATTACAACAAGATTCAAGAATATTACAGGATCAGTCATAGAAATAATCTGCCCTGGAATACAATTAAATTAACTTTTCGCACACGCGATTAGATCAGTGGGGGCAGGGTTTAGGATTGTAAAAATCAATGGGTAAGGAAACTGAAGGGGCAAGATAACTAATATCAAAGCACAATTTCTATAATAGCACGCTCGTTTTGTTTTTCTTGGTATTGAAAAACGCTGCTTGATTTCCCAGACGACAATTATTCAATGAGCTCACTGATGAAAAACTTGCTGTGCAGATAGATTCTCTGAGGCTAATAGGGTTTAGGAAAGTAACATTCACGGGGTAATGAAAGGAAATTGAAGGGAAAAGATAACTTACATTAAAGAGAGCTTTCAGTTTTCCAGCCGACAATCCAATAATCTCGCTTATCGAAACTAACTGTATCTTAAGCCAAGAGATAAGGACAGGCTTTGGGAGTGTATAATTCACGGGGTACGACAAGAAAATTGAAGGGGCAAGATAACTTAAATCGAAGGAGAGCTTCTGTTTTCCCGCCGGCATGCCAGTGATGTCGCAGATCAGAGCCTTGAGAGTGTTGACAGAGTCGGTGAGGTCAAAATACAAGGACAACATTTAGGATTTTATAATTCAGGGGTAAGATATGGAAATTGAAGGGGCAAGATAACTTACATCGAAGGAGAGCTTCTGTTTTCCAGCCGGCATCGGCATGTCAGTGATGTCGCAGATCAGAGCCTTGAGAGTGCTGACAGAGTCGGTGAGGTCAAAATACAAGGACAACATTTAGGATTGTATAGTTCCAGGAATAAGATAAGAAAATTGAAGGGGCAAGATAACTTACATCGAAGGAGGGCTTCTGTTTTCCAGCCGGCATGCCAGTGATGTCGCAGATCAGAGCCTTGAGAGTGTTGACAGAGTCGGTGAGGTCAAAGATAAGGACAAGATTTAGGAATGTAATATAGTCAGTAAGGTCAAAAGATAAGGACAAGGTTTAGGATTGTATAATTCACGGGGTAAGACAAGGAAATTGAAGGGGCAAGCTAACTTACATCGAAGGAGAGCTTCTGTTTTCCAGCCGGCATGCCAGTGATGTCGCAGATCAGAGTCTTGAAAGTGTTGACAGAGTCAGTGAGGTCGAAAGACAAGGACAAGATTTAGGATTGTACAATTCACGGGGTACGATAAGAAAATTGAAGGGGTAAGATAACTTACATCGAAGGAGAGCTTCTGTTTTCCAGCCGGCATCGGCATACCAGTTATGTCGCAGATCAGAGCCTTGAGGGTGTAATATGTAATATAGTCAGTAAGGTTAAAAGATAAGGAGAAAATTTAGGATTATGATTGTACAATTCACGGGGTACGATAAGGAAATTGAAGGGGCAAGATAACTTACATCGAAGGAGAGCTTCTGTTTTCCCGCCGGCATGCCCGTGATGTCGCAGATCAGAGCCTTGAGAGTGTTGACAGAGTCGGTGAGGTCCAGAGAGATGGACAGGGGTTGTCCGGTGAGCTTCCACTCAGGCTTGTCTGGCATGGAGGGGACCAGGACGTTGAAAATCACGTTGGGCGAGGATACCTGGCGAATAAAATTTGATAGATGGGTAAAAAAAAATAAATTGGTTATGGGCTCACCAATAATTAATAGTAAAGATGGAAAACAATAATATTTATTAAGTGTCTAAAATAACGTCTCTCTTTTAAAAGAGACATTCTTTTCTTAGAAACTTTAGCTTAGGAAAAAAAAAAAAAAAAAAAAAAAAAAAAAAACCTTTGTATATGTTATCCCAGGGCTGCCCAACCAGTCGATCGCGGAGTGATTTTGATCTCACCTCTCTGGTCGATCACGTCCAGAGAGGTGAGATGACGTACTAAAAGTCTAGATCTCTATAAAGTACAAAATTATTGTGAACGAGGTTTTCTCATCATCTCACTTAAGTGAAAATCCGAGATCTCCTTCCTTAGCTCATGAAAATTAAAAGGAGGTTTTGCGACTTCTTGAAACTTGAAAACTTGGTTGAATTCTTCATGAACCCCCATTCAAGTCCAGAATGAACATTGAATCTGTAGAGGGGGATTTAGAGATTGTGAGAAAACTTTGTGGACCGAGATCCTAGTGGCTAAGAGGTAAGACAAAAAAAAAATGAAGGGGCAACATAACAAAATTGAAGGGGCGCCGGCGTTCACCTTGGACAGGAACACATGCTCGGGGATCAGGCTGTCCTCAGACCTCGGCTTCTTGCCCTGGGGCTCATCCTCGTGATGTGATGAGGGCTCGGGGTGGGCGTGCTTGCGGCCCATGGGCGGCCCGGGGACCATGGAGGGCGGGGGCGGAGGGGCGAACCCGGGCGGCATCATGGGGGGCCCCGGGGTGGGGGCGGCCCTGGCTGGAATCCGGCCGGAGCCACCTGCAACAAAAATCAATCGTTATTGCTCGTCTGGCAGTGCACTGATTTGACATGGAAGAGTAGAATACTTATTTACTTACTGCAGTGGCATTTGACCGGTACCGGTCCATTGCCTCGTCGATTTTTCGCCTCCAAATATTCCTGTTCTGCCATTCTCCTTCTTGTAATCCCATAATTTCCATGTCATCTTTGATGTTGTCTAACCATCTCATCCTAGGTCTGCCGGGGAGTCTTCTGCCTTCTACTTCTCCTGTTAGGATTTCTTGTGTGAGGTTATTGCTTCCCCTCATAACATGGCCATACCATTGTAAACGCCTCTTTTTAATGATGGATACTATATTTGGGTCTTTGTAAAGTTGTCTTAGTTCGCGATTTTTTCTTCTTCTCCAGTGGTTGTTTTCTTGGATGGGCCCAAATATTTGTCTTAATACACTATTTTCAAAAACCAATAGTCTGCCCTCTGGAAGAGTAGAATATATTACGAATATATCGAGCTTATTACTTCCGAGTAATTTCTAATATTAGAAATCGGAAGTATTGTGTTCGTTTTTGTAAAAAAAAATATTTTTTTTCTCCGATTTCAATTTTTTTCATATTTCAACTGCCGAGGTAAGACTGAAATTAATGTTGCTTTACACCTAGCAGTCACGTCACACCCTGAGAGGAGATCTTCTTTTTCTTTGCCTTATCCCGTTCATACGAGGTCGGCATTTCGAGTCAGTCCTCTCCACAGTATTCTATCATGCACTAAATTCCTCGATATTCATTCTCTATTTAAGGTTTGTATTTATACAGTCTGAGAGGAGATAAGAATAAGAATAATTTTTATTACAAATAAAGCTCGAGGGCATCTTACAAAGCCAAGGTATATTTAGAGTTCTTCTCTTAAGTAAGGGTTGGGTGGAAGAGATTGCCACAGGCAATAACCCCGCCCTTTAGTTAGGACATATGTTTTTATAATATTTTTCTATTCTTCTTCATTTTTATTGTATATAGTATTGTTCCCATTTTTTTCATTGTTAAAATAATTATTTGTATTGTACATAAAGTCCATTTACATATCATCATAGGGTGGCGTCATCGTGAACGATGATAGCAAGGCAGTGGAGGAATGACTCAGCACTTCTACCACTGTGTTTACAAGGAGATTAATAATTGACAAGGGCCCCCAGAACCAAGCCAATACTGGTCTACTTCCTGTTTATAGTCCCCCAGCTAGACTGCTGGTCTACTCCCTGTTTATAGTCCCCCAGCCAGACATATACAGGTATCTAATAAAGTGTTGTATAATAATAATCATCAGTTTGATCAACCAGATATTATTGCGAATGACTCACCAGCATGCCGGGGGGTAGCATCATCATGGGGGGAGCGGGCACAGGGGGGAGCATCATCTTGGGAGGGGGAGGGGGCACCAGCACTGGAGGGGGGGCGGGGGGCGGCTGCATCTGTCGAGACACAAGTCAAAATGTTAAGTTCTATTATTTTATAAAGTTTCCATGCATTTATTTTTTATAGTGAGGGTATACCCACCTTTAAAATATAAAATCATGTGCTGAAGGTGGGGAGAAATTGAATCTGACCAGAAAGATCAAGTCGAATTCTCAAAGTGGCCGAGTGTTGTAGCGCACTAGGCATGGTGACCTGGGTTCGATCCTCTGCAAAGTAGGAATTTTTCTGCTCTTTTATTATTATGTAACTCTTTATTATGTAACATTTTTATATACTTGGTAATTTATTTACATATATTATGTGTGTTGCATCAAATTTAAGATCAGATATTAACACCTAATAAGCTTAGAGCTTGAACTGGGTGAGTTATACATTAATGTTACAATAATATGGATGCTATACTCGCTGGAGTGGTATTTTTACGCATCTAATTATTATTCCTGCGTACACTATTTTCTAAGCACAAACAATATATTCATTTAATATCTAATAATTAACGAACTATCTTTAATAAAATATCAATCTATATAAACACGACCACATTGGCTGTATGGCAAATTCCTATGATAAGGAGAATAACCAATGCAAAAGAAAAAAAAATCCTGTGTATTAAACTGATTATTTGCAAACACCCTGACTTGTCACTTACCTTGGGTTTGGGCGGCATGGGTCGGGGCAGTGGGGGGGCAGGCGCCGCGTGGCTCCTCTTGGGTCCTATCTTCTCCTTCTCCTCATCCGGCAGCAGCCCTTTCACCTGACGGGGACAGAAACCATGTGTATGAAACAAAGACTTGTTATTTATTTATCGTATGGCTTTATTAACACATCTCAAAGTGAGAATACTTATGTAATACACTTGATCAGGAAATCTGATAGCAATGATTGTCTGATCGCCAAAATTGTCAGTACTTTAGCCGCATGTCAATGCGTTGCCCAGGGTAATGAGTAACATTACCAGTGGTGTAGAACTGATGGCTTAGTGTCATCGCAAAACTCAGAGCGCAACTTTTTTGAGACAGGGACTTGTACCAGGTGTAAAAGAAGAACAAGAGAAAAAAAATCGGAGCATTTTTATTAATAAAAAAAACACATTTCTTCAAATAAGTTAAATTATCATATTTGTGTTAATCACTTTCGTGATTAAAGCACATCTACTCAAGCTCGCTTTGTTAAATCCATGCAGAATCCGGGACTTGAACCACCAAACTCCAGGGTACAAGTCCGTTGCCTTACTTCATTACTTCAAATACGTATAACACAGAGCTAAAAGGAAATTATAAAAAGAAAAACATTAAAAAGATTTCGGTAGAATCTACTAAGTTAACACAACTTTAAAACCAACTTATTTATCATGAACTTGGCCATATGAATTGCTACAATATAATATAATATCGCCTTATTTATACTGCCCGATTAGCACTATTAAGTCCCATTATTCCAGCAGTAAGCCCACAAGACGTATTATTATGTGGCAAAATCCCAAATGGGAGGACAGCTTATCATGTCCCGGCTGGGTTTCGAACCCGCGATCTCAGGATTTACAGAGTGTTGTTGTAGCCAGCTTGGCTACAGCTGGAGGGGTGACTGATGGTCTCCAGCCAACTTTATTTCAAAGTTGGCTCGTCCTGAACCACATATTTCTATGTGCGATCAACCATCATGAGGACTTGGACTTTTCTTTATAAGCCATTAATTAAACCCTTAGGAAACAGCAAGCTAGCCTGGCTTGTAAGGGTTGGCTAGTCTGTTCTCTGTTTATAGTCCTCTAGCGGGACACTGGTCTTCTCCCTGTTTAACGTCCCCCAGCCAGACTATATTTACAGAGTGTCGCCTTTACCAATGAGCTACCGGGACAATGTTAATATAAAGTTCCCGAGCATAATGGTTTGTTAATTATTGCACAAGAGTGATGGCTCAAACCCGAACTCACTAATATTCCCGATACCCGGAAATCGAACCATCGACCTCCAGACTACAAGTCCTCCCCCCCACTACTCTCACCTTATGTATCTGGTGGATCTGGTCCTCTAGGGTGATGTTAGCCCTGGCGGCACGCGTGGCCGCCTCCACACTCGATGTGTGCCCGTCCCACGTCACCTGGGAACACAGAAGCAATCAGGGTTAATACAAAAACTACTAAGAGGTGGTACAAACTATAAATAAGTAATTAAGTATATTATTATAAAGTATGAGATTATTATATTGTTCTTCATCACAAGAATGATGTCAAAATTTACTACTCAAAGCCACTTTATTAAAAAAATATATATACCCCCCTAGCTTCTTGGCATTCGTAACCTATTTTTTTTTATTATTAGAGTGTGCTCATCATAACTTATTGTATCTTGTTTCTACAAATATCTTTTTTTGCGACATACCTAAAAAGAAAGAAAAATAGTTAGTATGATTGTGAAACGATAATCTTTGAGCGACTCAAAGATTGGGTGGAAGAGATTGCCATAGGCATTAACCCCACCATTTAGTTAGAACATATGCTTGTATATATTTTTCTATTATTTTTCCTTTTTATTGTATATATTGTTTTCATTTTTTAACTGTCATAATTAATTTGTAGGTACTGTACAATATTGTACATAATATGTCTTAAACCCTACAGTGCATAATGTTACACGTACGTAACAAGTTACTTTTACAACAGTAGCATGAACTGCGATTTTTTTTTTAGTGTTGGCTGTGTTCACACACATTGTTGATATGTTTGAGACGTGAGCTCTGAAGATTTCTTTTTGAAAATATTGTTTACAAATTGTTATCACTCATTCTAGTCGAGATTTCTGTGTGTACTGCATTCTAATGAAAGTGGAGTTTTCAAATGTCTGTTTTTTTGCCTGTTTAAAATTAATAAGAAAAAAACTATTTATTGCTCAAAAAGGTACATTTTCAACAAAAAAAATTCAAGTAGGTACATGATTAAAATTACCTCACAATGCCTAGTCTTTGCGTGACTAAACATACCCTGTCGTCTTTGCGTGACTGAACATACCTTGTCGTCTTTGCGCGACTCAACATACCTTGTCGTCTTTGCGCGACTCAACATATCTTGTCGTCTTTGCGTGACTCAACATACCTTGTCGTCTTTGCGCGACTAAACATACCTTGTCGTCTTTGCGTGACTCAACTTACCTAGTTATCTTTGCGCGACTCAACATACCTTGTCGTCTTTGCGCGACTCCTCTTCGCCAATCTTCTTTCCGATGGCTGTCTCCTCATCACCCACACCGAAAATATCCGTACGTCTCTCTGCCAACTGCTTTAGGCTGGCCTCGATAGCAGTGCCTGTGGGGAAGTAAATATTAAGCAAGTTATGATATGGATACGTAAATTGTTAACAAACATGAATTTTGTAATTGTAATGCACATAAAATAAAAATGATACTTATCTTATCTATTGTACATGGATTTGGAGATAAAGTCAGCTAATTTAACATTTCATGCTGAAGCTGGTTTCAATATTGTAGAGCGTGAACTGTAAATCGTAGACTCTTGAAACTAGTGCCAAAAACCTCTGGTTCGCCCCTGTGTACGAATGAAACACTTATTGGCGACTTTTCAGGGTCCAAAAACCGTTTTTACGTGTTTTTTTTCCTATGACACTCATTAAACGTGGACATACTGTATGATAATAAGCCAGTATAAAATATTCGTACGTCTCTCTGCTGTTTAATGCTTGAGCCTGCCTGTAGGGAGAAATATGAATGTTAACTATAAAAGTTGAATTGAGACCATTACTCCCTTCCCGGCTGTTCACAACAAGATTTTTTTTAGACTGGTCATTCATTTTTACTTCAGTCTCTCTACAGGTGGTTGATCGCACAAAGAAATATGTGGTTCAGGATTTCAAGTATTTGTTGAAAAAAAAAAAAAAAAAAAAAAAAAAAAAAAAAAAAAAATCCAGCTACAAAAAATTGAAATCAGAGCAAATTTTTTTTATATATACCAATTAAAGTATTCGTATTTAAAAAAAATTGCTCCGATTTCTTCCTTCCCATTTAAAATATTAGAAATTTCTCGGAAGTAAAAAAAAAACTCACCCGGGGCATACACAGTTTCCTGGTTGATCTTCTCGTGCAGGTGTTTGTCCCGCTGCTCCACCCCACCTCGGGTCCAGGAGACCAATGCGCATGTGCTCCTGCACCTTGGAGGCGGGGATCTTCTCGCCCGTGATGGGCGAGATGAGGAACTCGCCCCCCGTGGCGGAGGGGGTGACCACGGGCGGGCGGGCTGGGGGGGCAGATGGAATAGGTAATGTAATGTAAAAAGCCTTTATTTGTACAATTAAATTTACACACAACATAATTACATAGCATATGGGCATCTTATTTATTTATTTATTTACACTTTATTAGGTAATAGGACATATACAATACAAATAATAACAAATGAAAATACAATATACAATATAACAGAAGAAAAAAATAAAGAAAAACTAAATAAATATGTACAGAATATAATTATGTCCTAACTAAAGGGCGGGGTTATTTCCTTAGGCAATAACATCTTGTACAAAATCAGATTAATATCTGAGGCCTCCCCATGTAAAGGGGGCATCTGAACAACTGGTTCTAACGATATAATTTGAAGGAAAATAATAAATGCTAAATGATAATAAATGATAAATGGAATAGGTGGTTAGAGTAAAAAAAAAACGGAAGAATCTATGATCTACATCAGGGCTGCCCAACCGGTCGATCGTGGAATGATTTTGAGTCGATCACGGCCAGAGAGGTGAGATGACGTTCTAAAAATCTACATCTCTAAAGTACAAAATGATTGTGATCGCGTTGATTATCTGAGACTTTATAGTAGATCTTCTTCTGTAAAGGTTGGGCACCCCTGATCTACATGCACTTGTAGTCAAGTGGTTAACGCGCAAGTCTGGTAATCCAGGTAACGTATAAGTATAAGTAGTGCTTTATTTAGACTGTCAGCGCAAGACAGGTAGTCCCATTGTGCCAACAGAGCGTAGGGATCCGTTGTTTCGAATCTCACCCAGTGCATGAAATTTTCCTCATTAATTTGAGTTTGTGACCACATAATAATAAGACTCTGAGGGTTAGGTGGTAGAAAATGCTTTGAGCATTAACCTCGCCTGGTGGTTACCTTCCACTGAGGAGTATTATTATTATAAGAATCAGTAAGAAGATAGGAATACATAATGTCGGTGATGCTGAAAAAGATTTAACGTTAAATTAGCTGTGGTAAGGTACTCACTTCCCATGTGGAAGGTCAACCATCAAATCTTAATCTCGCTGGAAGTTGCTTAACTTCAGTGATCTGTCGAGAACTGGAGTATTCAACGTGCACCATCGACACTGGCACACTAGATGTTGATTTCAAAATTTTCTTGAAACATTTTTTATTATTTTAAATATGAGTGTTTCACAGCCTTTTTCATATCGTAGCCCCAAAACAGCAGCTACTGTAGACGCTTCTGGTCTGTGCTGTAGCCTTGCCCATCCCGTAATATGCCTCCTCTCTGATGGGCATTTGAACTTTTTTTTGATTTTAACAAATTAACGGGCATAGCCCATGTTTATTTATGATAAGTTGTTACATAAAACATGTACATAATTATATAATATATAGGTATAAAGACTGTTAGATATAGATAAAACAATTATGGTGATAAAAGAGAAAAAATAGCTTATACATACTAGTAAGATGGTATGAAAAAGATAGCTTTACAGTATAATTCATTAATTTTGAAATTTTGAACAAGTGAAATTAATGTTCAAAATTTTCTTTTTAAGGTCTTGAATATTGTCTAGTTTATTTTCGTTACTAAATAAAGCTCTACCGTTTTGTTTTATTTTGAGATAATGGGACTCCCTGTCTCGAGCCGACAGTCTAAATAAAGCACTGCTATACTATACTATAAACCGGCCTCAGTAGCTTGATCAGTAAGGCGGCGGACTTGTAACCTGGAGGTCGGTGGATCAAGTCCCGCTTTCAGCGTAGATTTAGTAAAGCGAGTTTGAGTAGTTGTGATATCACGAAAGTGATTAACACAAATATGATAACTTTTCTAATTTTTTCCAAACAATTCAAGTGAAATTAATGTTCAAAATGTTCTTTTTAAGAGCTTGAATATTGTCTAGTTTCTTTTCGTTACTAAATAAAGCTCTACTGTTTTATTGTATTTTCAAACATGTTCAAAAATGGCTGTATGGGTTTTTTTTGCCCAATACAAAAAAAAACATGTTCAAGAACCTCTCACCTTGCTTGGGGTCGTAGCCCTTCTTGACGACGACCTTGTCTGGGGCGGGGGGGAGGGGGGGCGGCTGCAGGGGCGGCGCAGGCTGCACCCTCTGCAGGGAGGGGGGTGGAGGAGGCGGGGGCACCCCCGGGGGGCCCACCTCCTCCTCTTCCTCCTCCTCCGAGGACGAGTCCTCCTCCATGTCTTGCACCTGGGACACAGATAAAGTTTATTATAGGTCACATGAATTGCCATATTTTATGAACATGTTTATGAAAGGTCAATTCATCAATTGAATAGTTGTCTGGAAGAACCACCTATGTGTTTTTGGGCACTTTTCAGTAGGGTACTCATGATGGTTGATCGCCCATAGAAATATATGGTTCAGAACGAGCCAACTTTGAAATAAAGTTGGCTGGAGACCATCACTCACCCCTAAAGCTGTAGCCAAGCTGGCTACTACAACAACAACCACAAGTTACTCTACATACCTGCATATTTTCCGCCCAACCATAAGTTATTCTACCTACCTGTGTATTTTCCACCCAACTATAAGTTATTCTACCTACCTGTGTATTTTCCACCCAACCATAAGTTACTCTACCTACCTGTGTATTTTCCACCCAACCATAAGCTACTCTACATACCTGTGTATTTGCCACCCAACCATAAGTTATTCTACATACCTGTGTATTTTCCACCCAACCATAAGTTATTTATTTATTTAATTACACTTTATTGATAGGACATATTATATACAATACAAATACGTACAAATTAAAATACACAATATAATAGAAGAAAAAAAATAATAAAGAAAAAATAAATAAATATATACATAATATATGGCCTAAATAAAGGGCGGGGTTATTGCCTTAGGCAATCTCTTCCACCCAACCCTTAGTTATTCTACCTACCTGCGTATTATCCTTGGCTTCTTTCGACTTCCTCGCGTCTTCCTCATCGGACTCCTCCTCGCTGGTTGTACCCTCCTGCATGTCGTCCTCATTCACCTCGCGAGTTCTACCCCGGGCCACACTCTTCTTGCCCTTCATCCTCGCGTTGTAGTAGCTGTCCTCTTCGTCACTGCCTGGGGAGGAGACACAAGAGTGGGTGGTTACACCTGGCGCCTCGAGCGTTGGGTGGAAGAGAATGTCTCATACTTCAAATCTTAATATATAAATGTCAAAGTCACTGACTGACTGATCATCACTGTTTCTCCGAACTGGTAAGTCCTAGGAAGCTGAAATTTGGTAGGTAGCTTTGTCTTATAGTCTAGATGTGCAATAAGACGGGATTTTTCGAAATTCCCACCACAACACCTGTCATTGGCGAAAAAGGACTTTTTGCTTTCACGGCCATGCCTCGGCCCGCAAAGCGGGCGACAGTCCGCTAGTGATATTATATCATAGATTTTTAACTAATAGGTAGTGTCCAATTGAAGTTTTATTTTTATTTACAAGGCAATTAAAATCACAGGAGATAGACTTGATCCATCCCACTTGGATGAGGCAATGTACCTAACATGCAGGTAGCATTACCTCGTTGGATCGCCAAAGATTTATCACAGATTATAAATTTCGTTGAAAATCATTGGGTGCGGAAAAGAGCCTTCAATCCTTGCAGCGTTTCCACGCTGTACGGCAATTGACATTCTTTGGAATAGTTAGGGTTTGGGGAGATAAATGTAAGGCTACGCTTCGGTTCAGAACTCGGGTGCGGCCAAAAGTAATTATTATAGCTATCGTAATGGGAGTATTGGGCAAAATCAAGAAAGAATTCCAGGACAACCGTAAATTCTTACCTAAACACCCAATAACTTGGAATATTTTTGTTGTTGTTGGATGGTTCAATTACTTTCCTTATTATACCTGTTATAACCTGTAGGATAAGGAAAGTAAAAAGAAAGTAGTGCTTTATTTAGACTGTCAGCGCAAGACAGGTAGTCCCATTATGAAGTTCTTCGGTGCAAAAAACTTGCACCTGCCAAGGATCGAACTCAGGATGTCCGGCACTCACCGATCTGCATGTCATCGTCCTCGGGTCGCTTCTCGTACTCTTCCTCTCCCTCCTCCATCTCCTCCTCCCCATCTCCCTCCTCCTCCTCTCCGTTATCCATTCTCTCCTGCATGAGCACGCGAGCTCCCACCTCATCCGGCGTGGTGGGAGGGGGAAAGTTGCCGGGCTCACCTGGGAAAAAGGGGAAGCAGGGGGGGGCATTACGTTATACATGGGGAATTGAATTTTACTTCCGAGGATCAACCTCCGTGGCTCAGTGGTTAAGAGCATTGGTTGCTGACCCAGAGGTTGCGGGTTCAAATCCCGCCTGGAGCGGAAAATTCTGACCAAATTTTTCGTTTCCGGAGTGGCATGGACGTAAAGGTTAAGTGCTCCGAAGTAATACGAACGCGGTTCCGGGGAACAACTAACTTAAAAAAATGATTCATCATCATCATTGTGTAGCATCATCGTGAACGATGGTTGCCAAATTTAACATTGCTGTGTTGACTGTAGATCTAAAGAGGTCCCTATCTTGCGCCAAGGTCTTGCATTCTTCAACTGATGAAACTTGAAGCCATTCTTTTATATCATCAAACCACTTTCTTCTTGGTCTGCCTCGCGTTCTTGGTTGATGCACGTCCGATTCTATCACATTCATAAGCAGACTTCCACTTGATCCTCGTAGAATATGGCCGGCGAATTTGGCTTTTCTCTCACGAATGATATTGAGCCATTCAAAATGAGATTTTCCCATGCGCTGGAGGACTTCGTGATTAGTGATTTTTTCTCTCCAGGATATCTTTAGCATTCGTCTGTAACACCAATTCTCAAATGCGGTTACTTTTTTACTAGTGTCTACTTTCAAAGTCCACGACTCACAGCCATAGGCCAAGATGGAAAAGACGTATGTTTGTAGAAGTCGGAGTTTGGTTTTTTTTGAGATGTTACGGCGCATAATTTCTTTGTGTTTCCAAAAAGCTGTTTTTGCTATTCCAATTCTAATGATTATTTCGTTGTCACATCTTGCATTGTTTGTGATTTCCGCTCCTAAGTACTTGTAATGCGTTACTTCTTCTAGCGTCTGACCATTTATAGCAAATCTAGTAATTCTACTCGTTTCTTCTTTACTGACTTTCATGATTTTGGACTTTTTGATGTTGACTTTCATGCTGTATTTTTTAGAGCTTTCAAATAGATTTTCAAGTTGCTGCACTAATCCATTTCTGGTTGAGGATAGTAAAACCAGGTCATCAGCGTATCTCAGGTTATTAATTTGTCTATCACCAAGTACTAAGCCATGAGGTATATTTTCTAGTGCTTCTTTTATTATTTCTTCTGCATATATGTTAAATAAAATAGGCGATATTATGCAGCCTTGACGGACTCCTTTAAGGATATTGAATTCTTCCGAAATTCCAGACAGTGTTTTTACTCTTCCTATTTGTCCCCAATACAGCGCTATTATTAATCTGATATCTGCTTTCGGAATTTCAGTTTTATTTAGTATATCAATGAGCTTTTGACGGTTAACATTATCAAACGCTTTCTCATAGTCAATAAATGCAAGAAAAATATCATTATTTTTATCTATGTTCTTTTCCAAAAGTACTCTCATAACGGTGATAGCATCTCTACAACCTTTACCAGACCTAAAACCCATTTGAGTCTCGCTGAGATGGTTTTCAATGATACTATTTATTCTTTTTTTGATGATTTGTAGAAGAATTTTTGATGCATGAGATATGAGACTGATGGTTCTAAATTGAGAGCAGTCTTTGGCTTTATTTACTTTGGGCAAGGTTATAAAGGTAGATGAAAGAAAATCAGGAGGAATGATTCCTGTCTTGTAAATAGAGTTGATAATATCAGTTATGAGAATTACAGCATCAGCGTCAAGGAGCTTCATCAATTCTGCAGGGATGTTGTCGGAGCCACATGATTTGCCATTACTTAGAGTTTTGATTACTTCTCTAATATTCTCTGTTGTAAATTGAGGAATATCGTCATTGTGTACTTCTATGATTGGCATTGATGGTCTTTCATCTTTATATAAATGTTCACAATATTCTTTCCATCTTATCAACATCTCTGCAGAATCATGAATCTCATTTCCATTTTTATCCAACAAACAGTAAGAAGTCTTTTTTGGATTGGTAGAGAGTTCTTTAATTTTCTTATGGAATCCGGCGCTATCAATGGTTTCAAGTCTTTCGGCTTCTGCACACTGACTATTGATAAATTCATCTTTCTTTTGTCTGCATAGTTTTTGGATATATCTCTTTAAGTCTTTGTATTTTATTCTATCGGCATTGTTAATACTGTTCTTTAATTTTTTTTCGGTCTACCATTAATTTCAAAATTTCTGTTGTCATCCATTTTTGTTTGGCAGGTGGTTCATCTAGTCCAACTATTTCTTCTGCAGTTGAAGTAATAACATTTTTCAAGTCCTTCCAGTTTTCAGTTGAGTTCTTTTCATTATAATTATCTTGAAAAATGTTATTTAACTTTTCACTGATTTTTTCTGAAAAATTTGCTTTCACTATAGAACATTTAGCTTTAGAGAGGTTCCATTTTTTCACCTTGGTCTTTCTTTCAAGTTTTTTTAGTTTTATGTTCATAGTTATGATGACAGGGTTGTGATCAGAACCACAATCAGCTCCTGGTCTTGCTTTGGCGTTGATGATGGAATTTTTATATCTTTTACTTACACAAATAAAATCAATTTGGTTTTTATAAGAGCCGTTAGGAGAGATCCATGTGTGACGTGCTGTTTCTTTTTGATAAAACCAAGTGTTAGATATAAACAGACTATTTTCACAACAGAAGTTGATAAGTTCTTGACCAGCTTCATTGATAGTACCGAGGCCATGCGGCCCAACAATGTCGTCAATTCTTTGATTGCCGACCTTTGCATTCCAGTCACCCATCACAATAACAATAACAAAAAATGATTAAATGAAGAAATTGCAAAAATATCAATCAGGCTACTATTCAGACCGTCAAACTCTTCTAAAAAATAGAAACAATATGTACAATAAAAAAATGAAAAAGAATAGAAAATATTTAAAAATAATAATAAATAATAATAATGCTTTTTCTTTGTGTTATTATGTCACAATTTTAGTGGGTAGCGCAGAATCATAGACTATATTACCACTTTAATTTACAATATCTTGTATTATTTTTTTGCCTAAGATTCTGCCACTGGTCGCTGCTTCACATTAAAGCAGCTACTCATTTTTCCTCACGAGGTATGAGTGGACCCCGAACATCCAAGTACAGAGCAGAAAAAATCCTCCCCCGCTGGGAATCGAACCCAGGTCACCATGTGTGCAATGCCTAGCGCGCTAACTCGCTCTGCCACAGTGACTACTAAAAAAAAAAATATTTAAAAACATAATGTCCTAACTAAAGGGCGGGGTTATTGCCTATTCTTTTTACCTTCAAAAAGATCCCTTTTTGGAAGTAAAAAGAAGATTACCAGGCATATAGTCCACCGTCTCCACCACCACAAAGTCGTGCCAGTCTATCATGGCGTAGACCATCCTGTCCTTCTCCACCCGAGCCTCCTCCTGCCTCCGCTGGGCCTCCTGGTACCGTATGTAGTCCGCCCGGTACTTCACCTCCTCCAGGATAGCCCCCAGGGAGGCGGCTATCCTGGACGTATTAGTATGTGGTTAAAATCCCAACTGGGAGGATAATTTGTCATGTCCCGGCTGGGTTTCCAACCCGCGACCTCTGGGTTACCAGTCGGACGCCGTGACCACTGAGCTACCGGGACAAACAGGTTCTTTCATCCAGGTTAGAGTGTAGGTAGTCTCTTCAAAGAAAGACCCATTTAACAGAAGCTCTCTTCTAATAAAGATCCGTTCACATGATACACTTTTCAACCAAAGATTTATGTATTTTAGTTTATTTTTTATTTAGAAACTCTTTATTAGTAGAACATATATACAGACAAATAATAGTAAAAATTAAATATAGAAATTGACAATATTAATAATATAAACAAGAAAAAAAAAAAAAATATATATACATATGTCCTAACTAAAAAGCGGGGTTATTGCCTATGGCAATCTCTTCCACCCAACCCTTATATACATAATTATGTCCTAACTAAAGGGCGGGGTTATTGCCTATGGCAATCTCTTCCACCCAACCTTTAAAGTTATCCCTATACCTTAACACTTGGACGACCGGGTGTACCACGGGTGGTGCACGCGTGTCTGTACGGAATGGACCGAGTGTACCACCGGTGGTACACGCATGCACTACGCCTGTGAATAGCCTAAACATCGCCGGTCCCACGGGAGAACTGACTAAAAACATGCCGGTCGTCTATGTGTTAAAAAAAGATCCGTTTTTGGAAGTAAAAAGAAGATTACCAGGCATATAGTCCACCGTCTCAACCACCACAAAGTCGTGCCAGTCTATCATGGCGTAGACCATCCTGTCCTTCTCCACCCGAGCCTCCTCCTGCCTCCGCTGGGCCTCCTGGTACCGTATGTAGTCCGCCCGGTACTTCACCTCCTCCAGGATAGCCCCCAGGGAGGCGGCTTCGTCCTTGAGCCGGAACATCATGTCCTTGGGAGGGATCAGGATCTGGGGGGAGAGGGGAACGTGGCGGGAGATTTAGAAGGCAAGAAATTCACTAGAACCTTTTAGTATTATATTATAGTTAAATAGTCTGGTTGGGGGACGTTAAACAGGGAGAAGACCAGTGTCTCGCTAGAGGACTATAAACAGAGAACAGACTAGGCAACCCTTACAAGCCAGGCTAGCTTGCAGTTTCCTAAGGGTTTAATGGCTTATAGAGAAAAATCCAAGTCCTAATGATGGTTGATCACATATAGAAATATGTGGTTCAGGACGAGTCAACTTTGAAATAAAGTTGACTGGAGACCCCTCCAGCTGTAGCCAAGCCGGCTACAACAACAACAGTATTATATTACGCTTTATTAGGTATGTATAGATTATAAAGTCTATAAACAGGTAGTAGACCAGTAGTCTGGCTGGGGGACTATAAACAGGGAGCAGACCAGCATTGGCTTGGTTCTGGAGGCCCTTGTCAATTATTAGCCTCCTTGTAAAGACAGTGGTAGAAGTGCTGAGTCATTCCTCCACTGTCTGGCTACCATCGTTCATGATAACGCCACACTATGATGATAGACAAATTAAAATATTTACACTACAATACAATGAAATTGTAAAGAAAAAATATATAGATTGAACAAAGAAACGAGAACAAAAAAGAAAATAAAGCCAATGTCCTACCTAAAGGGCGGGGTTATTGCCTGTGGCAATCTCTTCCACTCAACCCTTGTAGACACAATCTCTTTAGTAGTCACCGAGGTCAAGTGGTGTAACGCACTAGGCGTGACCTGGCTTTTATTCCCAGGAGGCTAGAATTTTTTTCTGCTCTGTAATTGTATGTCCGGGGTCCACTCATACCTCGTGAGGAAAAATGAGTAGCTATTTATAGGGATAAAAACCAGTGGGCGGTATTACGAGAAGGAATATGGAAGGAATAGTGGAAAATGATTAAATTTAGTGTTTCGTAATCTTGAGCTGCCCACTAAAGTTGTGACATAATAACACGTCAACTACATACATAATACTTCTTTTTATAAAACTTGTGTTAATCATCAAAGCCGTTGTAAGGTTATATTTTTTTTGTTTTTCACTATAATAATGTCACAAAATAATACTGAAACTAATTTACTGTACCTGCGACTCAAACCTTCAACCTCTAGGTTACGAGTCCGCCGCCTTATCGATTGGTCGGTTCTAAAGTCATAATTAGGTACGAAAACCAATTTCGCTATGTTGGCTTCCATAATCTAGGAAACAATTGAGATTTCAACGAAAAAAAGAGTAGTTTTTCTAGTATCGATCCTACAAAAATTCTTTCATTTTGGCCACAACTTCCCTTTAAAAGAAAAGCAAAACAATTTTAGCCATAAAAACATTAGTTTAGAATATCTCCTATTATCTGAAAAAAAAAAAAAAAAAAAAAAAAAAAAAATATATTATCCAAACTCAAAATTCAAAGTAAAATAAAATTTCAATCCAGAAAACGACCGGACCTAACGCTCAGCAGAACCTCAGGATCTACAGGAAGGACAAAAGGAGGCTGGGGCCTTCGACCTGATGAGGAATGCAAAGCGGAGAACAATGCCACAGGAAGGACAGCTGACAACACGAAACATACAGCCAAATATGTTGGAACTTCATTGTTGCCCGAAAATGAGCACGCTTTGTCAGTCCAGCTGGCTGAAATATTTCCACGAGGTAAGCGTTTTCAGGTAAGCGGCAAGATCTAGAGCCGTATTTTTCTTTCTAACCAAAGCGGATTCAAATTAAATAAAATGGACGAATTCGAAAAAAGTCATTTTTTTTTCACGAATGGTGGGGAAGCTAAACTTGGAAGCAAATGGAAATATTTGGAAAAAACCGAACCTGGATTTTTTTTTAATCCAAAAGAAAAACGCGGCTCAGGTAAAAGGTATTTCCCATTATGTTTCTACCACTGTCTCTTGAGCCGCAGGACACGAGTTCGATTACCGGTCAAATGAAAAATATTTCACTGTCAGCTTTGCATTCATTTAGTAAGATTTGCCTCACAAGTCATATAACAAATATTAATTTAAGCTGGCGACGATGATTTTTTCTCTTATGATGATAATAACCAGGTACCTCGCGTCTTGTTGGTCGCGATGTCTGTACATAAATTGATCATGCAAGGCTGAAAGGAGTAATCCCTGAGGTAATGCCACACGGCGGTCCCAGGGCAACATAAAAGAAAACATAACGTCACCTAGTAGTCACCTCGTGCTTTTTAAATCTTCTTCTTTCAATTTAACTCAAGGGTCTGTTATTATTAATTCATGTGAGCAGCGACCAGTGGCGGAAATATAGGCAAAAATAAGATATTAGGATATTAAAAAATTAGAAAAGTCCTATAATTCCGCGCTACCCACTAAAAATTGTGATATAATAACACAAGGAAGCACATTTATTTACTATCAATTCAAGAGTGTTTTAAGAACTTTTTATAATGAATTGATGGATGGATTGGATACCTTGGTGTATTGCTCCAGTAGTTTGGTGAAGTACTGAAAGAGAGAGTGCTGGGGCCGCAGAAAGTCAAACTGGTAGTTCCGCTGTTCTTTCTGCATGAGGCTCGTGAGGAAACCGCGACCATTACGCGCGACGAATTGGGCCGTCAGCTTCACGATGTCTCTGTAGAAAATCAGATGAAAATCGAAAATCAGGTGAAAATCAGCAGATTGTTTCTAGGCTTACCTATTTTACTATTTAATTAATATCCCTTACCAAAGAGCGCGCAATTAGCTCAGTGATTAAGCACTCGCTTGCCATGCGGAAGGTCCCGGGTTCGATCCCCCGTGTCGACAGTTTGTAATTCTTAATTTGGTTACAAATGTTTGTAAGGGATACCTTCCGGTGCACTCGTGTTGACCCAGCATCTTTTTGGGAAGTATTGTGTCACTTCTCGCCCATCAGAGAGAGGGGAGGCATACTACGGGATGGGTAGGCCACAACACAGACCAGAAGCGTCTACAGTAGCTCCTGTTTCATAGCTACGAAATAAAAACGGCTGTGAAACACCCATCTTAAAAAAAATCTCTACACCTTCTTCTTCCAATTGTAAGTAAATTTGCTAATGTAAGTTGATGAGTTCAAGAAGAAGAGCACAATATATTAAGACAAACATATTATAAATACTGTAGAAAATATAGTAAGTATAAAATCCAAGATTATGGCATGGATTCTCACAAGTACAGAGCAGATATAGAAGGAGGATATCAAATTTAAGCCCATGGCATGGATACTTACAAGTCCAGAGCAGATATAGAAGGAGGATATCAAATCTAAGACCATGGCATGGATACTTACAAGTCCAGAGCAGATATAGAAGGAGGATATCAAATCTAAGACCATGGCATGGATACTCACAAGTACAGAGCAGATATAGAAGGAGGATATTAAATCTAAGCCAATGGCATGGATACTCACAAGTACAGAGCAGATATAGAAGGAGGATATCAAATCTAAGCCAATGGCATGGATACTCACAAGTACAGAGCAGATATAGAAGGAGGATATCAAATTTAAGCACATGGCATGGATACTTACAAGTCCAGAGCAGATATAGAAGGAGGATATCAAATCTAAGCCCATGGCATGGATACTCACAAGTACAGAGCAGATATAGAAGGAGGATATTAAATCTAAGCCAATGGCATGGATACTCACAAGTCCAGAGCAGATATAGAAGGAGGATACCAAATCCAAGCTCATGGCATGGATACTCACAAGTCCAGAGCAGATATATAAGGAAGATAACAAATCCAAGACCATGGCATGGCACACACTAAGTACACTAAAGTTATTATGTCAGTGTTAATCACAATCGTGATATCACAACAACTCAAACTCGCTTTACTAAATCTACGCTGAAACCAGGACTTGAACCACCAACCTCCAGGTTACAAGTTCGCTGCCTTATCGATCAAGCTACTGAGGTCGGTATGAAAGACCATGGCATGGATACTCATTACTCACAAATCCAGAGCCGATATAGAAGGAGGATCAGCCACAAACTCAAACTCCTTGGGTGGATCCTTGGGCACAAATGGTTGCTCGGTGGTGACTTGCTTCAGCAGCTCCTGTTGCTTCTGCTGGGTGGCAGATGTAAGAGCTTTCGGGGCAGGAGCAGGGGCCTCTTTGACTGAAAAAATAAATGAAAATTACTAACCAAATAGTCACCGTGGCAGAGTGAGTTAGCGTGCTAGGCATTGCACGCACGGTGACCTGGGTTCGATCCCCAGCGGGGCAGGAATTTTTCTGCTCTGTACTTGAATGTTTGGGGTCCACTCATACCTCGTGAGGAAAAATGAGTAGTTACTTGTATGAGTAACGACCAGTGGTGGCATTACCAGAGTAAAAAGAAATTAATGTAATGGAATAATTCGAAATGTAAAGGAGGCTCTTAGTAATGCTGTGCTACCCACAAAAATTGTGAAGAGGCCTTGTGCTTCACCACAAAGAAAATCATACATACATACTGACCAAATTTTAGAAAATAGATATGTAAGACAGTCTGTCCTGGTAGCACAAGGTGTTGGACTAGTAATCCAGAGGTTCTGGGTTCAAAACCTAACTGGGACATGACTATGTGTGTTTGTAAAGCTTTGGGATTTTGACTAAATAATAATATGTCTTTAGGCTAACAACTGGAATAATGGTGCTTAGTGGTCCAAATAGGGTGATATAAATAAGGCATTTTTTTTGATTTATTTGTAGTCCTTTTATTTAATTGATCCACCACATTCACAAAAGAAGATCTACACACATGCAACTCCACAGCTAGCACAGTTGCATAGTTTTGGATACACAAGATCCCATGTTCATGAAATCACATCAAATCCACTACTTTTTTCCTCATGAGGTATGAGCGGACCCCATAACATTCAAAGTACTGAGTCTAAAATTTCCAACATCACTGGGATTCAAACCACCACTTGGCAATAATGACTATCCTGGAATCACTTTTTCATCACTGAGGCTGTCAAAGTATTTAAAATTATTAAATATTTGAATTCTGATACTGTAGGATACCACTAAGTCAAAATTGAAGGCACTGAAGTGTCATTTCAAGTTATCAAGAATTTCAAGATATAACAATTTTGAATAAGAAGCAAAGTTTGACAAGGACCAAAGAATTCTTTTGTGTTTATGGGATTTTCAACTTAGTAGAATTTCAAATTAGTGGATCTCACTATTATTTTTACTGTATTATTTTTCAACTCACCCTTGCCTTCCCTGATGTCTTTGACTCTATGTTGATAGTACGCATGGTATGGGTCTCCAGGGCTCAGAAAGTTGAATTTGGGATTTCCAATCTCATTCTGCCGGATTCTTGATTCAAACTCGGGACCATTTCTGGCCACAAAGTTGGCAGTTTTGTCAACAATGTCTGTTAGAGTAGAGTTAAGTAAATCAAGAAACAGATTGCACAGTGTAAAAAAATAAGATTTTTACTTACAATAATTTTGTAGGACTTTTGAAAATTAAAAAACAAATTAGACTTACACTATATTTACCATTTTCAAAATCTCTGATGTAAACAGAAATGGTATTTATTATTTTAAATATATGAACAATTTGTTTCTCTCTCATATCCTTTACAAGAAACCTCTGTAGAATTTGTCCTCTGTAGAATAATTAAAAGTACTGAATAATAATCAAATTTTCAAAGTTCCATGATAAATTATATCAAATCAATTCAATATTGTAGTTGACTTGTGATAAGAATGAAAAAGTAAATATCTAAAATACCATGTTGTCATTAAAAGAATTGATACTGAACTCATTACCACCAAACTATAGTTCCAAGTTTTCTAAGTTAAACTTTACAAACTTTGTCGACAATGATAACAAAATGAACATGAGCAGTGTATCGGGTCATGTTTTCAGGTCATAATAAAGGATACTTCTCACTTCTGGGGGTGGGTAGATGATCCCTACAATGGCTCCTGAGAGGGTCTCATCCCTGTCGTTCTTCTCCACATCAATAGCCATGGTGTAGACACTGGTTCAGAAATATTCCACTGGAAACTGTATCAATGTACAAGCATAGCTCTTTCTAGAATGAAAGAAATGATTACGGTGGGTCAGGAGTTGTAGTATACAAACGAACGTGGTAAAAGAGAAAGACTATTTAGAAAAAAGAAGAAACGGCTACCTAAATAGTACAAAACCAAAGTTTATAAATTTAATTTTTTCAAAAGAACATCCGAAACAAGCTAGGGAGGCACCTGTCACTATTTATGAACTGGGGTTTAACGTCCCATTTGACAGCGAGGTCATCTCGAGACGGGGTTTTCCTCATTATCTTTTATTAAAAAAAAACTTACAAATCAGCTACCCAAATAAACCTCACACAGCCTGAGTTGGACCGGGAATCTACAATCCAGATCCAGTACGACAAATTCTTTTTTTTTGAAATTTCGAGGTCTTTAAAATCGTTTCGTTTATACTAAACTTACAGTGTTGCCAATTCCATGGCTAAAGAGGTTTTTCTTTATCTTGTTAATCACAGATTTTTATGTAAGAGTTTTTTTCCTTCTAACTCTAAAGTTGAAGAATTATTGTGATACATTATCATTGACAAAATAAATACAAATCTAGATCTAAGATTTTTTAACTTAACATTCAATAGTATGAATGTTGAAACTATCCTATTGGCATGACTAAAAACTAGTCTATTTATTGGTTATTTGAGTCGTATTTTTCTTTCTAACTAAAATTTTTTTCCTGGTTAGGTTTTTTCCAAATATTTCCATTTTATTCCAAGGTCATTCGTGAAAGAAAAATGCGTTTGGTTACTTTTAAAGAGAAACAATGGACTTAACCTATAAAAGAACTGGAAGCAAGAATTTTCTACTTCCACTTTGGTTAACTTTTTAAGTGGAAATTTTTCCTCTTCCAAAAGAAAAATGACTTGCTTCCAGTTTGGTTCATTTTATTCCCGTTTGGTTAACTTTGGTTAGAAAGAAAAATATGGCATTGGTTAAGGATGAAGTTAAAGATTTGAATAATATTTCTACAGTGTTGCCAGGTTTAATATTCAAGGGGTTTATTCGTTTATTGAGGGCATACGCCACAGATTTTTACACTATTTTGACGTTTATAGAAATTGTCTGTTTCTATGTTTTTTTTTCGGTCGAGTGTCGAGTTGTTTGAACAAACTGCGAGCGTAGGCCTAGATTTATAAACTTTAGGAATTTACATTTATTTACTTACCTATACCACACTACACACCAATGACATGAAGAGAACCTTGTAGTAAATTAAAATAATAAATATAAATGTGATTTTGTGTTAATCAAAATTTTGATGTTTGCGATTACTTAATGCTTTTCTAAGGGCGAAATTAAGAGATAAAATCGATAACTTAAGTCATTACTTAGCATCGGTTTTCCCGTCTAAGACAGTACGCAATCCGAGATTAAGCGCCACAGAGGTATCACAAAAACGTCTATAAATTACGCCTTAAATATTTGCCGTGCTTGGGACTCGAAACGCCGAACTCCTGGTTACAAGTAGATACGGTAATTATCAAGCGAGCTAATTGAGGTCGGTTCCAGGATCAAGTTAAAAAATGTAATAGACATAAGTTTCAACCGCTAAAATTGACAGTGGACACACTTAGGGCGGAATTAATAGACGTTTTTGTTATACCTCTGTGGCGCTAAGTCACGAATTGCGTACTGTGTAAGATAGGGAAAACCGACACTTACCAACGACTTAAGTTATTGATGTTGTCTATTAATTCCGCCCTTAAAATATTTCTTGTAGTCACCGTGGCAGAGTGAGTTAGCGCGCTAGACATTGAACGCATGGTGACCTGGGTTCGATCCCCAGCGGGACACTAATTTTTCTGCTCTGTACTTGGATGTTCGGGGTCCACTCATACCTAGAGAGGATAAATTAGTAGTTACTTGTATGAGTAATGACCAGTGGCGGCATTACCAGAGTAAAAAGAAATTGTAATAGAATAATTCGAGAAATTTGTAAAAGGAGTCTCTTAGTACCTAATGCTGCGTTACCCACAAAAAATGTGTATAGGCCTTGTGCTTCAGCACAATTAAAATCATACAGACATACCTACACTTGAAATATTTTCATCTAGACACGGGACAGTAAACAAAAGTATGTTTGTACATTATGTATGATGTATGGTATATATTATTTTCATAATCTGTGCGGAGCAAGACATTTCTCTCAATTCAAAACAAGTTTGTGTCGCTCTGGTTCCAAATTGAATGACGTCAAGGGGATTCGAATCTATTTTAAGACGGTCGCCTTAGCCGAGTGCTGTGCAGGGCGAATGAGCTACCGGTGAATATAACTTTGCTTCCGAGGTCCGCTGCCAACATGAGAGCATCACGTTTTTAAGGGCGAAAAAGTTAACTTCGGTGATCCTATTGTTATTATTATTATTATTATTAAGAACTTTATCTCTATATATAAAACAGAAAAAAGGACTACCTACCTACTATGTTTGTTTGTTTGTTTGTCCGGAGTTGTTTAGCCAAAACGGTAAGAGATAGCGAAAAATGTCTCAGAATTGACACCCCCAAAACCATTATCGCTTTGTCCAGAAAAATTATAAAAAGTTCAAAAAGGCATTGCTGTCCAGCAGTACGGCCATGCCTTAGTAAATTTGAAATTTAGTCCCGTTGCAAAGCACGGGCAAACGGCTAGTTAGATATAAAAAGACATATGTATTATATAGTAATTTGTGTATGCTGTCCGAAGCGCGGGGCCCCCCAAACCGCGGGACCTTTGGCAAATCCGCCATTTGGGTAATCCGCTAGTGTTTACAAGGAGGCTAATAATTGACAAGGGCCCCCAGAACCAAGCCAATGCTGGTCTACTCCCTGTTTATAGTCCCCCATCCAGACTGTATAATAAATGTATATTATCTAATAACACAAAAAATATATCATGTATGTACATAATTATTAATTTATATACCTATTCTATTTGTATAATAATTACTTTTTACTACTTGTGATATTACTTTTTAATATGATTTTATTTTAATCTTTGTTTTTTGTTGACACTGTATTCCCGTAAATACAGGGTGAGCATAAAGTCTCACCCCACCCCCCGTATCTCGAGAATGGCTGAAAATACAAGAAAACGCAAAAACCCATATTCCTTCATTTTTAGAGAAATTAATTTTCAGCCAAAATTTTTTTGCCTACACGGCTCCAGTCAGGCTGGACATGGACCAACTTTAAAATCTTAAATAGAATGGTATGTCTTGTGGCATATTGTTTTAAAGGTCTCATAGAGAAAAGATCATTACAACAAATTTCAGTGAGCTACGACTTACCGTTCTTGAGATACAGGGTCGAACGTCCTGCGTAATATCCATATATTTTGACCTATAACTCGTTAACCGTAAATTATAGAAAAATGAAATTTGTTGATAATAACTCCTTATGACAAGCCCTGTCGAAAAAGGTATAACTCGACATACTCTGTTGATATTACTTTCTGGTCGGTTTCGTCAGCCAGCCGGACGAACAGTCCGAAAAATTTTAACGAAAAAACAAATCAAGTTTTAACTTGTTCGAAAGTTCTTGCCATTAGGAGTTATTATCAACAAATTTCATTTTTCTGGAATTTACGGTCAACGAGTTATAGGTCAAAATCTCTATATATAAAACAGAAAAAAGGACTACCTACCTACCTACCTACCTACCTACCTACCTATGTTTGTTTGTTTGTCCGGAGTTGTTTAGCCAAAACGGTAAGAGATAGCGAAAAATGTCTCAGAATTGACCCCCCCAAAACCATTATCGTTTTGTCTAGAAAAATTATAAAAAGTTCAAAAAGGCATTGCTGTCCAGCAGTACGGCCATGCCTTAGTAAATTTGAAATTTAGTCCCGTTGCAAAGCACGGGCAAACGGCTAGTATATGGATAAATCGCAGGACGTCCGACCCTGTATCTCGAGAACGGCAAGTCGTAGCTAACTAAAATTTGTTGTAATGAAATTTTCTCTATGAGACCTTTAAAACAATATGCCACAAGACATACTATTCTATTTAAGATTTTAAAATTGGTCCATGCCCAGCCTGACTGGGGCCCTGTAGGCAAATTTTTTTTGGCTAAAAATTAATTCTCTCTAAAATTAAGGAATACGGGTTTTTGCGTTTTCTTGTATTTTCAGCCATTCTTGAGATACGGGGGGTGGGGTGAGACTTTATGCTCACCCTGTATACTTCCGTACACGGGGTATTTATTATTATTATTCTCTTGCTGGGTGCTCCAGACGGGGAGTGGGTGGACCTGCCAAGCCCTTATACCACTGTACCTTATCTTCAGCCGGAGGCTCCGGAGTTTTCGACAGAGGAAGTTGCGTGTCACACCGTCGCGCATTTTATTCTTATCGCTATCGTAGGCTAGCCAGAAGATAACAAGACGCCGTGCGATAGTAACACAGCGCTGGTATTTAGGAAGGTATAAAATTTAAAATGTTTTTTATTTTTATTATTATTTTAAACCTTTGTATAATATTATGTATCATTGATAACTACTTAAACTTACCTTCCTAATACTTTCCTTATCCTAAAATATAAGGAAGGTATTGTATTAATCGAAAATTTGACCTACCCAGTTTTTTTTTTAAATTTATTTCTGCAATGTCATGATGGCGCCTTGAAACACGTTCCCCTGTTTTGTCTTCTTTGCTGTTGTTTTGGTGTATTTCATGTTTCAAGGGTGTTGAGATTATACGACGAGAAGAGAAATTTATGAAAAAATTCTCTGAATAGGGATTCCGTTATTGAAATGAAACTTCGTAAAAAAAAAAAAAAAAAAAAAAAAAAAAATACATTTTGAAGTTGGGGGTGCTATCATTTCCCCACTCTAAAATTGGTGCAGCCCTCTTATCGCATATCGTTTGAGCACAAAATTTGGGGTTTGCTGTATAACAGCACCCTAAATGTGTAAAAAAAATCTCCAAAGTTCAAGTTGGATGCTAACTGCTAATGAAATCCAGTACTTAACGTCGCTTTTAAAACTAACTCGTACCTACATTAATTTTACCCAGCCTGCGTTGGCGCGGGAATAGCCAATATCACGAGGTTTTAATTTTGAGTAGTTTTTTTTACATAACACACTGTGTTATGTGTGCCGACCTCCGTGACTCAGTGGAAGTATTAGGCAGGTAATTACAGACCCGGAGGTTGCGGGTTCGAATCCCGGCCGGAGCGGAAAATTTTGACCGAATTTTTTCGTTTCTTGAATGGTATGTGTGTAAGGGTAAAGTACCCTGAAGTAATGCGCAAGCAGTTAGTTACCTTTTTAAAAAATAAAAAGAATATTTTGATCATCTTACACGAACAAAAAATCTTGGCACCAGAAATCAAAATAACTTTCCTGACAAACAAACAGACAGAAATTGCATCCAATGTTTGTTTAAATTGTCCTTCTGTGCGTCAAAAAAAAGTTAGAGGGAAAATGTTTCTCTTTAACACCGTCCCTGCTCAGAACCCCCTTCTGCCTATGGCCTGTATTTATATGACACTCACGTGACTAGGCCTTTAATGCAGTAAACAAACAAACAAAGAAGTAAACTACTGTTTGTTTCTCAAGCCATCATGAGTTGGGAAATGACTAAAGAATTATTTCCAGTTTAAAAAAACGCATCTCTCTTTCAATTTTCTTTGTAAAAAAAAAAAAAAAAAAAAAAAAAAAAATAGGTATGATAAGAAAAATTAAAAGAAATCTCTGAGACCCTATCAATAGTTGTGAAAAAGTCACAATAATTACTGTCACAAGAGAATTCAGTAACTCACTAAAGAGTTCAAGAGTTCTTTGATGAAAAAAATCAACACTTTCTCTCTTAAACGAAATTTTCAGTGTTCCAAATTGACTTGCTTTTGAATTTTTCCCAGTTGAAATTAGAATAGAAATTAGAACCTTTCACATGATCACTATGATTATTGTTGTGCTTCTCTAGTTCAAGTTTAGTGTTATTAATGCATAGAATTATTATTATTATTACTTCAAATGAATTTCTAATATTACAAATCGGAAGTATTGTGTTCGTTTTCGTAAAAAAATATTTTTTTGCTCCTATTTTTTTTCTGTCCTTTTGTTTTAATTTTATATGTAATTTTTTGTATTGCTTTTGTATAATGGAGATTTCCCCCGTCCATTTAGTAAAAAAAAATATTGAGAACTGCGGCTGACTGACTATATTTCTGCCCAACTGAGAAGACTGACTCACTGACTGATGACTGACTGTGTGTGAGTACTGAGTACGTACTAATGAGTCAGTCAGTCAGTGACTTGCTGAACGAGAGAAGAGCAAGTAACAAGTAACGTTCTGAGGAAATAATATCGCAAATCTGAATTCGTACTAGCCCGTACAGTTGTGTACAATCGAACAATAAAACATAAATCGTACGAATTGAACACGTATTTTAGGAATAATTGTGCAAAAAAAAAAAATGTAAAAAAAAATCAGTTTTTTTATCACCAACTTGTTGTTAACTATTGTTGTAAAAAAAATTAAAAAATACAAAACATTATAATAAAATTGCAATAATTGTTTTACGACTTTTAAAATTGTGGAAAAATTAACAAGTTTCTTGAATAATACGTGATTCTTCGGTGCTTTTTTTTGTTCTTGATGAACTTTTGATTTTCCCTACAAGTACGTAATTTTTTTCGAGTTTTCATTTTAAAAGTAGAAATCTATTAAAGTATTAAACATATTTATTATTTAACCTACCTTAAATTATTAAATATCTATTATTTCCCCCATTTTTTTTTATCTTTAAAGCTTTTCTTTTACTCTGAATATGAAAACTTTAAATTAATCAATATTTCGTTTTATTGTGTTAATACCTAATTTACCACAGTTAAATTTGTTTTAATGATTTAGAGTATTTTAAAATAAGATAAATAGTTGTATAAACTATTGTTTATATTTTTAATTTTTTAGAAGTGCTGAGAAGTCCATTTAAAATAAGGAAAGTAAAAAGCTGAAATAGTGTTACAGGTAAGTAATGCCATTTTATAAGCATGACCCTAAAATTAGTGAAAAATAGCTAGGTTCTTCTTTTTGTACAAAAGGTTACATACATTTTTTTTACAGTATTCGACCGCCCCCTTAAATGCTTAAAACATTAAAAACATAGTAAAGGTAACTTCTTCTTATAAACTCCTGTCTCCTGTGCAGACTAATATACACATAGGTGTTAAGTATACAATTATACATACTGATGTACCTCCTGTGTATAGACTAATGTACATTTTACATAGGTGTTATGTACGTTCATGATCTTGACCTATGTTAAATTTAATGTCAACTCGTTTCCACGTTATAGTTAATTACACATGCCAAAGTATCTAAACTAAAATAATTATAGTGACAGCCTTGCTTTATCAATATAATAATGGTCTCGTTTTGATAGAAACCCTTTAAAAACACAATTTATTTTTGCAAGTATACTAGCATATAGCATAGCTTACTTACGAGAACGCGTACGCATAAGCGTCACCGTAAAAAGTATCATTACCTGGGCGATGCTGGATATTTCTGGCCGAATCCAGGCTGGTTCAGGTTACTGTAGGTAGTTGGTTTTGTGAGTTTCCAGCGAATGGAGGGTAAAACCCCTCTCTCACATAACCTCGATGTTAAAGAGACGTTAAAATAATAATGTAACTCAGTCGAACCTGGCTATAAGAGAACTGGATAAGGGAACTGGCTATCAGACAACTGGATATAAGAGAACTGGCTATCAGAGAACTGAATAAGGAAACTATATAAGAGAACTGGATATAAGAGAACTGGCTATCAGAGAACTGAATAAGGAAACTATATAAGAGAACTGGCTATAAGGGAACTGGATATAAGAGAACTGGCTATCAGAGAACTGAATAAGGAAACTATATAAGGGAACTGGATATAAGAGAACTGGCTATAAGAGAACTGGATAAGGGAACTGGATATAAGAGGACAGGATATAAGGGAACTGGATATAAGAGAACTGGCTATAAGAGAACTGGATAAGGGAACTGGATATAAGAGAACTGGATATAAGAGAACTGGATAAGGAAACTGGATATAAGATAAAAAAATCCAGTTACTTTATTTCTCTTATATCCAGGTCCGACTGAAGTAGGTAACTTCCTACTATTATTTTGATATTTTGTTGAAATCCTGTGCTTCCCCTTTCTTGCTACACGGACGGCCCTGTTTTATTTAATTCCTTAAAAATCGGCCTGTATCTTTCATTCATCACAGGAACACAGGAAATTACGCAAGACATGTATCAGCCCCCTTTCTCATTCAAACGATAATATCCTGTCCAATATTTCATACAAAGGGGTGGAAGTTAAGGAGTCTTTGCTCTCAGTTTTTTACAAAACTGATTTTTTTTTTTAACATGTTTTTTATATTTGACATCCTCATGTGAATTTATTATTGAAACACTTTAAATGTTTAGGTTAAAGCATTGGTTAAAGACCATATAACATTGCTTAATGCGCCTATTTTTTACTTTCCTTATCCTATAATAAGGAAAGTATTGTATTCGTCGAAAATTTGACCTACCCAGTTTTTCACAATTCTGGACGAATCATAGCCTCAGGATACCAAAAAAGTCTTTTTCGGCCATTGGTCCGTGCGTCTGTGTGTGTGTCTGTGAACAGGATATCTCGCGAACGGTAAGAGCTAGAGACTTGAAATTTGGTGTGGAAATTAATTATATACACCAGACGAACCACGAAACTTTTGGTTAAAATTGGCCGCATCCCGCGGCCGCAGGGCCGCAAATATTAGCCGCAAGCGTCGCTTCTTTGAATTGGTTAAAGATACAAAAAAAATTGCAGAACAACATTTTATTATATTAAAAAAATAATAGGGGTCTATTCTAATAATTTTTTTGATATCTTGAACTTTTTGGACCTTGGCTCAAATTTACCGGTAATTTGGGGAGACCCGCTTTGACTAACTTTTTTATTATTCATCCTAGATGGGGGTTGTGACATATCAAATTCAATTACTTTAAAGTGCTGATTACGAATTTGGCATTGGTTTTTAGTTATCTGTTACCGTTGAGTCACCAGTGGCGGAATTCGACTCCTTTTTGGGGGATAAGGAAAGTCGTGTGATGTTTACACCAGATTTTTTTTATTATATATAAATAAATAAAATAAAATGGGTATTCTATATAAACTCCCAATATTCATGTGAGTTATATTGAACAAGTTTAGAGTGATATGGATTACGTTCCATGTTTGGTGTAGGCTTAGCTACCTAAATCTTTTACATTACATGCTGTGGTATAGACTTAACCTTCCTAAAAGCTTTCATATATCATTATTATGTACTTTGCTATGTCGTCGTGCAATTTATTTTGCCCCATCAATTTTCCCGGAAACCCCGTCTCACTAATTCCTGGATAAAGAAAAAGAATTCATTTTCTAATAATAATAGACAGGGTGGTTTAAAATCAACTCGGAAAAATGATGTATACCGGGACATACCGGGTGTATGTAAAGAAGAAAAATGTCTCTACGTGAGTTCCTCCGGAGCGTTTCCAGAAGAACTTATGATTTCAATCTTACCCTACCAGAAATTATATGTTTTATTTTGTCAAAAGTATGGAAGAAGTTTTCAGGATAAAAAGCGTATAAAATTTCAAAACCAAGGTTGAGATTACTTATTATATGTTTAGTTTTAGATGAGACAAGATCTGACTCAAACTAGTGGATCCAAGGTTTTCTATTGCACGCTGAGAAAATAAGCCGTTCCAAAAGAAAGAGAAGGAAAAGATAGAAATGTTCAACAAATGCGGAAGGCAAAATTTCATTTATTTTCATCAAATCTACTGTTAATCTCGTTTTTGTATTCCCCAAGAGGAATGTTTTTAGGTTTTTCTTCTGCCTAAGGATTACTAAAAGGAGACATATTGGATTTGGTTGATTATTATTTATTGAAACTTTTGGATCTTCTTCATTTTATATACGGATTATACTTATAGCTTACTAGCTTTTTTCCTGCTCTCAACAAAATCAAATTTAAACTCGTTTATTTGGGTCATTCTATTATTGTGCTTTTCAGAAATTGAGTTTGTTGTTATGCCAGATACCTAATGTACCTATACTACAGTGTATGTAGGTATACCAGATACCTAATGTATACAGTATATGTATACCAGATACTTAATGTATACATATACACTTATACAGTGTATGTATAGTATACAGATAATAATGGCAAATTTTTCCACTAAGTATTTCAAAAATCTCATCTTCAAGTCCTGTCTGAACTCTTCCTGCCTAGAGAACTGTGCAAACTTTCCCACTGTTCCAATCAACCCCTCTCTGCCTGCCCTTTTATATTAATCAAATTATTGACCCTTTATCAATCAGTCATTTTTATTATTCGTTAATAAAATTAGATATTGATTCAATTATTGAATTGTTTCATTAAAATTGCAGGGGCGATATCTAGGAGAGCAGTGGAGGTTGTTACACAAAAAATAAATGGATAAAATACGTACCTACAGGGTGATCGAAACCACCCAGCGCCACTATCTTTTTCTCGAGAACGGTTTGAGTTAGGATCTTAAAACAAAACATTGGTCCCCAATATGGAGTCTGAAGTTTTATGGGAAAATATTTTGAACCACCGCCCCTAAGGGCGTTTTCAGGGGGGCACGTGTCCGTTTCTCCCGAATTTAAAATGGAATGCATATTTTTTTATTTTACACAAGCGGGCTGTCGCCCGCTTTGCGGGCCGAGGCATGGCCGTGAAAGCAAAAAATCCTTTTTCGCCAATGGCAGGTGTTGTAGTGGGAGTTTCGAAAAATCCCGTCTTATTGCACATCTAGACTATAAGACAAAGCTACCTACCAAATTTCAGCTTCCTAGGACTTACGGTTTGGGCTGTAGAGCGATGATCAGTCAGTGGTCAGTGGTCAGTGGTCAGTGGTCAGTGAGTGTCTTTGACATTTATATATTAAGATTCAAAACATGCCAGGCAAGTTAGTAACACTAGTAAAAAGAAAAAAATATTCCTTGGTTTGAGTCCCGAAAAAACACGGTTCTTAGAAGAAAATCGACCCAGGTTTCGGATATCATTACGGGCACCCGGTAAACGTTTTCAATTAAAAAAAAAAAAAAAAAAAAAAATAGGTAAAGTTCTCTTCTTTAATTTTTTTTTTGAATTTTTATTTTTTTTTACAACGTTTACCGGGTGCCTCCCGCACCCGGACTCATAGGATGTCTCCCAGCCAGACTACTCTCTTATCGTACAGAAGTTTATTATTACAAATTATAACAACACTTCTGCTTACTCATTGAGAACACTTTCAATTCTTTCATTCATTTATAATCAAACACATGGAAGGATTATTACTGATTAGATATATAAGAAACGCTTATATTGTGATACAAGTGTGATTAATGTAGCTTGATCGATAAGGCGGCGGACTTGTATCCTGGAGGTCGGTGGTTCAAGTCCCGGTTTCAGCGCAGATTTAGTAAAGCGAGTTTGAGTAGTTCTGATATCACGAAAGTGATTAACACAAGTGTGATAACTTATAAGTGTGATAAATGGAGCATATACCTACATAATTCGTATATCTATAGTAGAAGATGGATTTAAAATATATACTCTATTTTGATTTGCTCTGGAAAAATCATAGGGCACGGGTGCGGTTCACGCAAATATTGTACCTTTAAAAATGCAAAGTTGACTTTTCTGTCCTAAGTAATCCACGCCCATACGCCGAATAGCCTGATTTTTTCTCCTATGGTAGTGTAAAAAAACAACCTATATCAACAGCTATTTTTGATGTATTTTTTACTTTCCTTATCCTATAATAAGGAAAGTATTGTATTCGTGGAAAATTTGACTTACCCAGCTTTTCACATTTCTGGACGAATCATAGCCTCAGGATACCAAAAAAGTTGTTTTCAGCCATTGGTCCGTGCGTCTGTCTGTCTATCTGTCTGTAAACAGGATATCTCAAGAACGGTAAGAGCTAAAGACTTGAAAATTGGTATGGTAATTAATTTTATACACCAGACGAATTATGAAACTTTTGGTTGAAATTGGTCGCATTCTGCGGCCGCAAATATTGGCCGCAAGCGCCCCTTCTTTGAATTGGTTAAAAATACAAAAAAAGTTAAAGAACAACATTTTCTCGGATTAAAAAAATAGTAGGGGTCTATTCTGATCATTTTTTTGATATCTTGAACTCTTTGGACCTCGGCCCCAATTAATCGGTATTTTGGGGGGGACCCGCCCTGACTAACTTTTTTATTATTCATCCTAAATGGGGGTTGTGACATATCAAATCCAATGATTTTAAGGTGCTGATTACGAATTTGATGTTTATTTTTAGCTAACTATTACCTTTGAGTCACCAGTGGCTTTTGGTCCCGTTTCCATTCCTAATATGATAAGGAAAGTCGTGTGATGTTTACACCAGATTTTTATTATTATTATTAATTCAATAGCCTAACTGATCTTATCTCGACAAAGTGCTTCGATATCAGGCATAACAAAAGATCATGCACTATTTTTAACGTCCCTTTTAACTACAAGGGTTATATTACGACGGGGCTTTTACCCTCCATTCGCTGGAAACTCACAAACCAGCTACTCAAATCAACCTCTACTAGCCTGAGTGGGGCCGCGAATAGCCAGCATCACGAGAGTTCAAATTGACGTCGCTTGCAACTGCATGGTCATATCACGACGAGGGTTTTACCCTCCATTCGCAGGAAACTCCCAAACCTGCTACCCAGCCATCCTGGATGTTAGCCATCCAAGTCCTAATCTCGCCTGGACGTTGCTTAACGTGATGGAAAGAGACCTGGTGTATTCAACGTGCCATCGACCGACGCGACGGACGCCTGGCTTGCACTATTTTTATCACATTCTCCAATCTGGTGCATCTATTACCGGTTTGAACTGGATAAGCCATGACGCGACCTGAGACACCTAATTTATTATTCAAATTTCAGTTCCTTATCCCACGTTTGTTATCTCCGCGCATTCACATAAACTTGGTCAGTACTTTTCCATTCACAAGAAACTTAAAATATGCGTGCCGCTAGATTACGACGATCTTCTTAGATTATTTAGGGCGGAATTAATAGACAAATTCTATATCACAAGTCATTGGTAAGCGTCGGTTTTCCCTATCTTACACAGTACGCAATCCGTGACTTAGCGTCACAGATGTATTACAAAAACGTCTATTCCGCCCTTAATCTCCTCATCGTAAGAGTATAGGTTTGGAAGCAATTTAAATATTTATTTTAAATAAAATAAATCTCATCTTACTCCTTTCCTTCAGGCAGGGCTCCCCAGATACTAGTTGTCGCGCTGTATGGCGAGCGCGATCCTTTGTTTGAGGAATATTTTTGCTCGTGCATCACCGGTTTTCTCAATCAGAGCCTTGCCAAGCTCTTTAAACCATTCTTTCCGATCCTGGGCCCAAACCTCACAGGTCTCAGTGGCAAATCCAATAAAATGGCACCCAGTACCTAACCTTTATTTTTTATAAACAATTGGATCAAGCTTTTTTTACATCTTTTATATACAATGAACATGGTAACAAGTTAAGAAATAAATATAAACAAAGTCTGATCTCGGGTGGTGATAATGCCTTCGGTAATCTCTTCCTTTATGGATGCGTGTAGAAGCAAACGGCCATTCCCTTGTTGACTTACAAAGTACAGGGAAACTGCTTGTACAAATATTAATAGGTTCTCGTAAAATAAATATTGAGCCATCTTCCCACGGCCATGACGTTTTGACAAAAATCTCGAGTGATTAATGCTCCGTCTCTTCTTGCCAATGTCATCGGCCAAGCCGCCCACGCCGGGTTTTTGTAGGAACTTAGCCACTGTAGGGGTCATTCTGTTCGTTGTTGAGAGATAGCGTGGAGTGGTGTGGCGTAACGTCAAGTAGATGAAAGGGAAAACCGACCTCAGTACCTCTTTAACAACACCTCTGCTTACTCATTGAAATCACTTTCAATAATTGCATTCAATTATGATCGAACACATGTAAGGATTATTACTGATTAGATTTATAAGAAATGCTTATATTGTGATACAAGTGTGATGAATGTAGCTTGATCGATAATGCGGCGGACTTGTAACCTGGAGGTCGGTGGTTCAAGTCCCGGTTTCAGCGTAGATTTAGTAAAGCGAGTTTGAGTAGTTGTGATATCACGAAAGTGATTAACTCAAATATGATAACTTTAAATAAAAGGGAAAGGAAGATGTATTTGTTTGAAGTCTGAAAATTTACTTGAGAAAAAAATCAAAATTATGCTTTCATGCCATGCGAAAAATGGTTTTCTGAGATCGGGATGTATCAAAAAAGCTGTATCGACCTATTGGACCTTTTCAGCTGGTCGCTGTGGGGTCAGTGTGAGTAGCTAGTTGGTAAGTTCAAATATTGGAGGTTGGAGGGTAAAACCTCCGTCTCGAAGGTAAAACCCCCGTAAACTTGGCAGTTCAACCCAAGTAAAACGACTTTTAAATAAAAATAAACAATATCACTGTCGGCGGCAGACTTGGCACATTTTTTCAAACATCTCTTGTGTTTCCTGCTTACCCGCGCTGGGGTCTTGCGAGGAATATTATGAACTAGCGGGCTGCACCCGCTTCGCCAAGCCATCACACACACACCACCCATACATCACACACCACACCCACACACCACATACACACACCACACACAAATCACACACACACATCTACACACCTTGACACACACACACCCATCCACACACACACACACATCCACATCCACACGCACACCCATACACAGACACTCACCCAAACACACCCACAACACACCCACACACATCACACACATACACACCCATCCACACACACACACACATCCACACCCACCCACCCACCCACAACACACACCCACACCACACACACACACCCACCCACCCACCCACCCACCCACCACACACACACACACACACACACACACACACACACACACACAACACAACACACCACACCACACACAAACACACACACACACACATACACACACATCCACACACACAGATCCACACATACATCACCACACACACACACATCATCGCTGTAAATTTCAAAATCCCGAGCCAAATCTATCATAGCGGATATTGATAATGTAGCAAACTGGCCTATATTCGAGAACGGTTTGTCAGAATATGGCAACAAAGGGCTCAAATAAAAGCATGTGATGTTCTGAGACAGTTTTACAATATAAAAAATATAGGTCCTCGCGATAAATTTTAAGTTCCGCGCTGGAATCTGTTAAAAAACGTGAAAAGTCTGAATAAAAGGAAGAAATTTCGAACATTCTGGCTTATATCTCAAGAACGGTACGTCAGAATGTGGCCTCAAATGTATTAATTGAAAGCTTGTTTTGTCTAATTTGTTATTAAATAATAAAAAATATAGGTCCTCGCGATAAATTTTAAGTTCCATGCTGGAATCTGTTAAAAAACGTGAAAAGTCTGAAAAAAAGGTCAAAATTTCGAACATTCTGGCTTGTATCTCAAGAACGGTACGTCAGAATGTGGCCTAAAATGAATTAAATGAAAGCTAATTTTGTCTAATGTGTTATTAAATAATAAAAAATACAGGTCCTCGCGATAGATTTCAAGTTCCAGGGCAAAGACTGTCTTAAAATTGGACCCTTCCTCAAGGAAATACTTGAGGAAGGTCACAACTCAAGGACGGTTTGGAATTTCGGACTTTTGATAATTTTCCTGGTATTTTCCGGCAATTTTACTTGGGGTCATCTCTCATTAATTTTTCGCTATCTCTTACCGTTTCGCCTAAACAATTCCTGCACACAAAGCCCGTCCATATTTCTCATTTATATATAGAGATTTGGAATCTTGACATATTATTTGACCTATTTCTCTTCTCACATAGACCAGATGTCGTTAACAAGGCGAAGAACTAGCGTTGGAATGTGAAATTCGTAAATATATTCACGAAATATTTACATATTTACGCACACATTAATGTTTTTGGACACCAATGTCCTGGATGTTTCTAGAAGAGGACATTCGTGATAATGAGCATAGGATATCCATACCATATTATCCCCAACTCCACACGAATGTCGCAACCCACAACTTTGTGAATGTCCCAGCACCTTTATGGGAAGTATTGTGTCACTTCTCGCCCATCAGATGTGAGGCATACTACGGAATGGGTAGGCTACAACACAGACCACAAGGGTCTACAGTAGCTCCTGTTTCATGGCTATGAAATAAAAAAGGCTGTGAAAACACTCATAAAAAAATGTCCTGTCCTACTCGTGCTACTGGAACAGTATTAGGATGTGTAGTATTTTAGTTGTCTTTGTCAAGGCAGTAGTCTGGTAATGCAGGAAGCGTGGGGGTTCGGATCCGACCCAGTGCATAAACTTTTCATCCTCAATGTACTTTTACAATACAGGGTGATCCAGAAAAACTTTGGCACCCGGTAATGGTAGATAAATACGGTAATTTCCAAAGGGAATGACCGTATTTAATCCGATCTAACCCTGTTTTCGTGATAAGTGGTAAACGCACTTAAAATACTTCCGATTTCTAATATTAGAAATTTCTCAGAAGTAAAAAAATTGCCGAATTTGCCTAGGTTTTCATGCCAAAATATCCGACCTCAGTAGCTTGATCGGTAAGGCGGTGGACTTGTAACCTGGAGGTCGGTGGTTCAAGTCCTAAGTTCAGCAAAGATTTAGTAAAGAGAGTTTGAATAATAGTGATACGAGTATCACGAAAGTGATTAACACAAATATGATAACTTTTTTAACTTAACTTTCTTAGCTACAGTTATTGACAGCACTTGTGAATCCATTTACAATCGTTGTTTATGTATCTATCTTCATGGAACTCCACTCAATATTTGTCAACAGTGTCAACATCATTGCTGAGCATGGTGATGATGTTATCATGCATTTCAATTGTCACTTCATTCAATATCTCGGGTGTTAAGCTTGTATTTACTTACATCTCGTGATCAGTATGAGAGTGTAGTGGTGTGGTGTTGTGTTGTTCATCTGGCAACAAGGTACTCGTCAGGCAGAAGCGTATCTAGAAGACCGTGCACTGGTAGTCAAGTGGTTAACGTGCTAGTCTAGTAATCCAGGCAGCGTAGGGATCCGTTGGTTCGAATCCCCCCAGTGCATGAAATTTTCCTCGTTAATTTGAGTTTGTGACAACATGATAATAAGACTCCGAGGGTTAGGTGGTAGAAATGCTTTGAGCATTAATCTCGCCTGGTGGTTACCTTAAACTAAAGAGTATGATTATTATTATCTAGAACTAAATTTGAAAGCTGTAGTATATGTACATACAATAGGATTGTTTTACGGATTGCATACTTTTTTCATTTTTTTTTTTTAATTTCGTTGGGGGGCGGGGTTTTCAGAATCCGTGGTTTCCGGACAAAAAATTCAAGTTTGCCAAATTTTCTGTTGTCTGAAATTGCCAAATTTGTACCCATGGCCAAGCGGAGTTACGCACAGGCTTGCACGCACGGTGACCTGGGTTTGATTCCCAGCAGCGGGAAATTTTCTGCTCTGTACTTCCACTCATACATCGGGGGGAAAAATGAGTAGCTATTTGTATGAATAGCGACCAGTGGTGGCATTACGAGATGGAATATAATATGGATGTTAGAAAGTGATAAAATTCGGAGATTTGTAATGGTGAGTTACCCAGTATAGTTGTGACATAATAAAAGAAGAAAATCACATACAGACGTCTATTTTTATTAAATCACGATATCTTATCGTACTTTTGTGACAATTTTAATAAAGCCATCTATTAAGCCCAGCAATGTTTGTCAACAATACCTACTGTCGTTATCATGCTTTCTGTAGTTTATCGTAGTCTCGTAAGTAGCTTCTTGAATTTTACAATATTACCTCTCACAATCCAAAAATAAAAAAATACTCAAGGAAGCTACTGGTAGTCGCTATCCGTTGTATTTCAGTTAATATGGCTACAACTATAAAGACAGCCAGCATTCATGCAAATTAATAGAAGAATGAACCAGGCATAACAACCGATCAATACCATGCAAATTATCATAATCTCCAGGCAAATTCCACAATGCCATTATATGCAATAATGTTTACATGTGATAGGTAACATTTATTATTATTTAACTATGCACTGGCACCTCACAAATGATGAATTATGCACTTTCATTGATAACACTCTAGTAGAACCTGACCTTGCGTTAGCTGCATTACTATTGCGTAGTAATGATTAACCGACCTCACTAGCTCGATTGAAAAGGCGGTGGACTCGTAACCTGGAGGTCGACGGTTCTAGTCCCCAGTAGGACGAAAAAATTGCAAGTTTGCGTAATTGTGACATCATGGTTGCGATTAACATAAATGTGATGATTTTAAAAATGGAAACTATAGAACTGATTGGAGTAACGTGCTTGAACGGTTTTCACTTGGGAATTTCCCGCACTTCGAAATTTCAATATGTTCGACAAACGAGCACTAAATTATTCACGAATCTTCAAATTCCGTTTTGCCAGAATTTTGTATGGACCGTTATGCTCACTTGTGCACTGTTCGGCACACTCCACCAACTTAACATTCTGCACTGCATTACTGCACTAATATCCATTTTGTATGCAGTTCACACACTAACACCTTCGAGTTTTTTTTTTGCTGATTGTCGGCAGAATTCCGGATAGTAATGATACATTTATTATTTTTACTGTTTTCCCATCTTTGTCAGGCGCCGACGCGGGTATAATTAAAATTAAAAAAAAAGTTTTTTTTCTTCTTCTTTTTTCCTTTTCTTGAAGGTGTTTTCTTTCGGAGAGAGACTGTATAGACTTCTTCATAAATCCCCCTTGAAAATAACCGTATCTACCTATCAATAACAAGTATCAACGTTTGTCTGGACCATCCTGTATAAATAAAATATGCCCCTGTGTATCAAGATACCCTTCTACCCTCATTGTCCCTGATTCGTACAAAAGTGATTTATGATCTTACAATTTCCTAGTGCTGACACTTGGCTCACTTGGCTGATAGAGGCACTTAAGCTCCCAAGGCTGCTCTAGGTTAATTAGCGCGTTAATTTACGATTACGCCACTTAGTGAGTATATTTTATAGTATTTCTTATTTCTACACTTGCTCTATTATGAGTTTTTTTTGCAATGTGATCAATGTGGTCGTTGAGGAATTTTTGCAGTGGGTCTAGGAATCTATGTCTAGATACCAGGCGAGGCTTCGATGGTTATGGATTCTCTAACCGTCCTATTTCCAGTGTGACCAAGGGGCTATTTTAAAATCCTCAAGGGAGACTGTGGGATAAGAATTGCTGTGGCGCCTGCGCACCAAACAGAACAATATCGAGCTAAGAAACCCAGAGCTAAGAAAGCTCAATTTTCAAATCTTGGTTTCAAATAATATTTTGTTAATGATGACTTTTTGATAAATGTTCTTAAATTGTCATACTTGGCTTTCGAAATTCAAATATCTCCCTGGCCTGGGACCTTATTATTTTTTACTCAAATTACCTAAAGCCCAATGCTTCATCAAATTAAAATAAAATCAGACCCTCTTTACTTTCCTCTTGACCACCCTTCTCCCCCTTTTAACTGAACACTTCTCCCCCTTTTAACAACACTTCTCCACTGTTTAATTAAACACTTTAAAAAAAAGTTTCGTGATAAATCACCACTATTCAAACTCGTTTTACTAAATCTATCGACCTGCAGGTTACAAGTCCGCCGCTTTATCGATCAAGCTAGTCAGGTCGGTTTAACTAAACACTTCTCCCTCTTTTTAAACAACCTATTAAACCGGCCTTATGAAATATTTCATCGCTAAGACCCTGCCTGTCAGCATTCTGGTTGTTGGCAGAAATCTCAAGCTGTTATCAGAGGAACTTAAGATAAGGGGCGCCTAGTAAGGTTCAGGGTGGTATGTATAAAAAATATAAAAGAAGTTAGAAAACAGAAGAAAGCCATGCAATATAAACAATTTTGGTCGAAAAAAAAACTGTCGCTGACAACCTGCAACCGGTTTGTTAAGAGCGTGCTCTTAACAAAAGGCTATGCTGCTTGGTAGAATACCTCAATACTGGGCAAGCTAAAGACTAGACTTTATTAGGCGGGAAACCTCGATTATCCGCCAAAATACCTCGATTTGTCGCACCAGAAAATATTGAGTCTGAACGGCAGTACACAAAACGTCACTTCGTCACTCACCCAAAACGTCCATCTTATTAAAATCAGTTCCAAGAAACTTCGCGATGTTTCTAGAGCGCTCAAGAACTGCAAGAATTCGCGATGATCCTAGAGCGCTCAGGAAATTCTAGAAGTTCCTGAAATCGGGAAGTTGCTCTGTTCCTGCAACATTATAAAGAAAGAATCAAATCAAATCTTCTTTAATTGTGGAAAAATAACTACTGGATAAGATAGATAAATAATACTCGTTAATCAATAATCATGTTCTTTTGCTATGTTCGCACTAATTCTCACTTTATTTTATCTCCCTTCGGTCTCCCTCATTATTTGTCTCTCACTATTCTACTAATGTCTCGCTTCTCTGTCTCTCACTATTTCTACTAATGTCTCGCTTTCTCTGTCTCTCACTATTTCTACTAATGTCTCGCTTCTCTGTCTCTCACTATTTCTACTAATGTCTCGCTTTCTCTGTCTCTCACTATTTCTACTAATGTCTCGCTTTCTCTGTCTCTCACTATTTCTACTAATGTCTCGCTTTCTCTGTCTCTCACTATTTCTACTAATGTCTCGCTTTCTCTGTCTCTCACTATTTCTACTAATGTTCGCTTTCTCTGTCTCTCACTATTTCTACTAATGTCTCGCTTTCTCTGTTCCTCTCCATTTCATGCATCCCGCTTACAGACCATAGGAGCCAGGAAATCAATCAATCTTCCTCCCTTCTGATTTTTTCCCTCTTGTTTCTTTGTATCTTTCTTTGTTTTCTTCTTCTCCCCTCTTCCTCACTATTATCAAATAATATTCTTTCTTATATTTATAATAATACTTTTGTATTATAAAAATAAAATTTATAAATATCCAGCGTGGAAATGCTTCGAGCCTGGTAGGCACCATGTGTCGGGAGAAGAACGATGACATGTTTGTTGTTTGAAGCTGCGAAAACTGGAGATCCCAGATCAAGTTTCTTCTTGATGCAGAGGATTTTTTTAGCAATCCAGAGAGGCAACCCAGCTTCTTTTTTGGGAGCAATTCCAAAAACTGGAGTTTTTGATGAAATGTTTTATGTTTAATACCTAAGTAAGTATTAAAAGAACTTTCCTATTAAAAACTGTAAAAATATATCAACCATTTTCTGCATACTCATAATACTCTTAGGGCAGTTAGGGTTCAAATTACAATAAACCCTCAAGTTTAGACCCTCAAGTCGGACTACTGTCGGCTGTTAGGGTGAGGGGTTTTGAAACTACGACTTGAGGGACGGTCTGGCTTATCTTTGTTGTAAACCTATTTCATAATTATCCGGCAATGAAGTGCTAGTAAGGCTGGCTGCAGCATTAGAAAAACATTATCAACTCCAAAATAAAAGGGCATTAATGTACTAATGTACGTCAGTTGTACATATGAATCTTATAATAATTTGTAAAAAAAAAAAAAAAAAACAGTCCAATTCTTCACTCCATCATGGAAGTGCTGCGAACAGAGGGTTCTCAAGATAAATGCTTGGCGCCATGAGTATATTATTAAAAGCAAAACATTCTATCGTCGCTGTTGGAATTTTACTTTCTTACTTTCAAACTATTGTCTGTAATCTTATACAAGCGAAAAAAAAAAAAATGACTAAATAAACCTACGTACTTATGTACTACATGGTAAGCAGTATAGTAAACTGGGCTTAGCCTGGCCCATTAATAATCCGAGAATGTCTCCTTGTTCGATTCAAACCAGATGGTCACCCATCCAAGTCCTAACCTCGCTCGGTGTTGACAGAAACTTCAGTTATAGAACGAGAACCGGTGAATTCAAAGTGCCTTCGACATAACACTGGCTTAAACTTGGAATTATTTGGAATTATGTAATACTTACTGGCTGGCTCCTCTTGAAATCGCAAATAGTCAGCAGTATCGAAAGCTCATTCTATCACTTCATTCCAGTGCTTCAGTGAAGTCTTTAAATTTTTAAATTTTGTGAATTTTACCTACAAATTTTACTATCGAAGAAAAATGGCTATGTATAGTCAGGACCAGCAAGCCCATTTGATCGAGTTCAAACTTGTGGAGACTATGCGGCAGCTCAGCGGCTCGGCTAACAACTTCATCAGCGAGGAGGCGATAGTGACCGCACTGCGCGGCTCTTGTAACCTCCCCGCAGACTCCCTCAAGCTCCTCCTAGCCTCCATGGTGAAGGCGGCCCGGGCCGAATGCTTCATTCCCCTGGCCACCAACCTCTGCGGCGGCTGCGCCTCAGACTGTTGCGGCGGCGGCTGCTGCGGGTGCGGCCGATACTACCGCGTCAAGATCGGGTAGAGTTGCCATGGCAACGATGCTGACGCCACCCCTTTTGTTTTAATGTGCGGAGAGTGTATTTCAATAAATTTTATGTAATTTACTTTTAAAAAAACTTTGGGTTTTGAGTCTTCAGGCTACACTATTTTTCGTTTCCAAGAGTATAGTGACTAGAGACAGGAGTGACAATAGTGGGTAAAATAAACACCGAAATTGAACACAATATCCCCAATAGTATTCATGATGCTATACCACAACAAAACTGAGAAACCCCCTGTATTTCTGTAGATTTTGATATTTCATTGGAATCTACAGAAATGGAGCTGTTAGTAATTGCATCCCAAATAAAGGCGCACTACCGTCTGAATTTAGGGACGTTCTAGCTTATCTTTGCTGCAATTATGTTCTACATTTCAGCCTCTGTTTCCATCAGAGGATCAAAAAGAAATCAAATCTCTGATTTGATATGTATTTTCATGCTCAAAAGAGACGATAGGAAATTTGTTCTAGCAAGGACGATTCGTTGCACAATGGAAATTTAATATATCGGGAGGGGAGGGATGGACAGAAGAACAAAGGTCAAAAGGGGGATGAAATAGAGAGAGAACTATATCGGAATGTATTGAGGTGGGAGTAGGAGGGAGGAATGCTTGGAAGGAGCAAAAATGAGAGGGAGAGAGAATGGCAGAAGAGGAAGTCTGTCATGTAAGAAGAGAGAGAGAGAGAGAGAGAGAGAGAGCAATAAGAGCATGGGTTTGATGGTATTCATGGCTTTAAAGGAGACAAATTAGATTTAGGTGATAAATGGAGGAACAGGAATATTTTTAATTAAGGGAAAGCAAAAGAATTTTAGAGAGAAAAGAGGGAGGGAAAAGGCGAGAAATATAATTAAATTAATTGTAGGACATAACGAATTAATAGGGGTATTGGGTAACCAAAGTCGGAAGAGAGAGAGACTTAGAGAGAGCACTAAAAGTTATCATATTTGCGTTAATTTAATCTATTCCGTGAGGTCACAAATACTCTGGCTCACGCTGCTAAATTTTTACCTAAAACCGGGACTCGCACCAGTGACCTCCAGCTTCGAGAGTAAACAACCCACTAGCCTTCTATAACAAATTTAAAAAAATCCATTACAAATTCCCCAAAACATTAAAATATTTAAAAATGACAGGACCTTTCCCCCCCCCCCCCCCCCCCCTTTACTAAAATGTTAATGGGATTATTTTCAATGGAAATTGCTATCGGCGAACTTTTGTCATAAATGTGAGAGCTGTTTTCCAGCACTTCTTTCAAAATTTCACTTTGTGATGCTTTTTATATAGGTTTAGACTTAGTAAGGTTATTGAGATTTAGTATGTTCAAATGGGTATTTTTTTCTCTCTCGATATTTTCATTTATTTGTATAAGATACAATTATTACAGAAAAAAGAACACAATACTCCGATTTATAATACCTATTAGAGATTTGTCGGGAGTAATAATCGAAGGTAACCCGTCTTCAAAGTTAATTATACATTGTCATTTCATATTCATTTTATTTTTACAAAAGATGTGATAATAATTTCCTGAAAAATGGAAAACCTAGGATTATGGACTACATTTTTTAAATAAATAATAAATATTCGGTGAGGAAGGCACAGATAACGATCTCAAGGTGATGCTCAGAGGATTGTATGTGGCTGCCCAGATCGAATGACCAAGTTTGAGCTCTTTTGGTGTACATTTTCTCGAAATTAAATGAGCTGGGATGTAAATTATGTGCATAAATAGCTTAATATGTAGTTCTATATATTTCCTAATATTTTCGTCGGACGATGAGTCGAACCTGCGACTCAGAAAGTCCAAAGACAAAACGCTATTCTATTAACCATTTATACGCAAAACTCTTCTTTGTGTTCAGTGCTCCAAACTGCCCCTGTAGGGTGTGTTTAGGTTAAGGTCACCTCTGAGGTCAATCCTCCTACATGCAACTGGTCCATAGGTTAAGGCTCTAATATTGATTAACCCGTGCTTGCCTGTCTTGTTAACACCTTTGAGTTTAAAGGCTTGGAGGAATCATTAAGTTGTTTCTTTTTTTTTCTTCCTACAATAATGTCTTTTTAATATCCGATTACATTTAAGATAAAGGTTTAGCCTATATTCGCTGGAAAAAATACCAGCATCACGGTTTGAATACAGGTTTTATTCCCATTGCCAACCTCGCTGGATATTACTAGATTTCAGCCATCTTACAGAAACTATCTAAAATTGTCATCTTTTATGACTCTTCTCTAAAATAAGGCCATCATAATCTTTCATTTGCTCGACATGATAAGTTTGAAAAACCTATCTGTTCCGGTAGATCAGTGGTAAAGTTGGCACTGTGTGAATCCAGATATTCGAGAGGTCGCGGGTTCGAAACCCAGCCGGGACAAGACATGTTATCCTCCCAGTTGGGATTTTTACCACATAATAATGCGTCTTGGGCTGGAATAACTGCTGGAATAATGGGACTTAATAGTCCTATTCGGGCAGTATAAATAAGGCGATATTATTATTATTTTTATTTTAAGACAGCCAATGAACATGAATGTCAAATGCCATTCATTTTTATCTTATGTATAATTGGTCCGAGCGTCTGAACAAAGCACAACTGATACTCGAATACTTTGTGTTTCCAAGACTAGCAAAGGGTTAGAGTTCTCTCTGGTGAAGTCTGGTGCCATAACCAGAAGTGATGATGATAAGCAACAGCCCACTGGGCTACAAACTGGTTGGTGGCATCTCAGCTGGTGGATTAGAACAAGAAACTGGTCTGAGTGGTCTGGAAGTTACTATAGACTTGTCATTATCACTGTTCTGGAAGTTACTAGAATTATCATTACTATAATACCTTTAATACTTGTTTACTATAACAATTCTATAATTATATCCTATTGCTTACAGCACTTTTGTTCATATTCTTTTCAAATTGATATTTTGCACTTTTTATACCAACAGATTATTTACTATCACCTATTCATACCTATCCTACGCACCAATTGAAGCTCTCAATATTAATTTAATACTAACTATGATGCTTTTGAAAATGGATTATTACAAGGGATACTAAAGGCCAAATCACCCTTGAAACAGGATTAGAGGTAAGATAAGCGAGACAATCCTTCGAGTCAGACTTTCAACCAATCACAGCACACTTATGTTTATGTATATCCCGACATAAGTGACTGGCAGATCTTAACTTTAATACTGTTTTATTTTTTGGCCCTAAGAACAAAGATTGCCAGCCTTCTGAACTTCGATTTTACTGCAAACCTAAGGGTCGAGGTTTATTTATTTATTTACACTTTATTTTTTATACAAAACAATCAACAATAAATTATTAACAGATAAAAAAATTAACAATATTTACAAAATAAAATATATTTTATGTCAAAAAAGAAGAAATTTTGACATAGCATTTGATAATCATCCTGTAAAGCCGCTTCAATAAAAACAGCAGCAACATCATAATAATCCATTATAGGATTTATAGGTTGGCTAGTGGTCCACACTTCACTTTTGAAGAACTATATATCCATTATTTTTTTGGAAACGCCCCTGATTTCAACACAGTACACAACGAAACATACATAGATACATAAATATAGTTGACCAGCATCCATAACCTGATCTTGGCGACACTAAACTTGTCAGTTTTAATAATATAGATGGGTAGTCAATACTATAAATTACATACTCGTATTTATAATGTTTTGTCCTTCTACACTTTCTAGAACATTGTGATCAGCACTTCTTCTAGGTACATACTCGTATATGTATGTATTTCTAAGAAGCCTGACATTCTTTCTGATTCTTTGTTTATCTTACATAATTTATGGGTAAAAGAGTGACCTAAAGTGAATATCCTTATTATAGGATATTAGATTATAATAAAAACCTTTCTTTGTATGTAATTGAACCTATTTTCGTTAAATACAAGTATGTGAAAGGAAAGGTATCTAAATGCCCTTTGTAGCTTTTGATGGTTCTTGCCTTTGTGGCACATAAGATTTTGGCACTTTACCACCAAAATTAATCTGCTATGAAAATTTCGATCTAAAATGAGATGGATGAAACTTTTTATTTACCGTTTACACAATACATGGTCATCATAATCTTTCTCATCATTTCCTCCACAAACATTATCACCTCCATCATTACCATCACAAGTAATTTTATCCTCATTGTCACAAACATTGTCATCTCTAGCACCATCTTGCTCATCTATATTATCAACATTGTATTTCCAGGAACATCAAATTGTCAATTATTTTATCATGATTGGCACAACCATTGTGATCTCTAGCAATACCATCTTCTTCATCTTTATTATCATCATTGACCTTTCTAGTAATATCATCTTGCTCATCTATATTATCAGTATTGTCACAGACACAGTCATATCTAGCAATGCCTTTTTTCCCATCAAATATTATCATCGTCATTTCTAGCAATACATCTTGCTCATTTATATTATCAACATTGTCTTTTCTAGTAATACCATCTTGCTCATGTATATTATCATCTCTAGCAGTACCATCTACCTCATCACCATAATCATCATTATCAAAAGCATCATCTCACTCATCAAAATCATCATCTAGCTTGTCATAATCATTATCAACATCAGCAAACTTCTTCCTAATCATTCTGACCAGCAACATCAGACATCATCATCATCAACAAACTCAACATCTCACCAGAAACCGGAATAACGTGTTGGTCAACCTAACAAAGAGGATTCTTTGTGTGGCTCCTGCTTCGCACGTGCTAGCACAAGAATTGCTGATGCCAGCTGATTCAGAGGCAGGGCCGATTTACAGAGAGAGAGTGATTCTCCTAAATGCTGCAATGGTGAAGGAAAATCGATAACATACAGTTCGTTACCGTAATTATTTGTGTCGATCACAATCGTGATATCGCAACTACTCAAACTCGCTTAAGTAAATACGTACATATATTTACTTATATTGGGACTTGAACCAGTGACCTCCGGATTACGAGTCTGCCACATTATCGATCAATCTACTCAGATCGATTGATACTCTAAAGCAGGGGTCGGCAATTAAATCCTGTCAGGGTCCGGATTAACATGAGAAAAATCTCCGCGGTAAGGATTAATCCTTACCGCGGAGATTCAAAAACCATCAGTCTTTTGGAACTTTCTTACACCAAAACTCTTCTGTCGATTCTGTCTCTTGGCACATTTTTAGGACTACTTCTTCTTGCAAATCAATTTTTTTTAAGAAAGAGAAAAAATATTATTTTTCGAACCTAAAATTTTCTTCGAGGGCCGCACAAATGAGCTTCACGGTCCGGATTCGGACCGCGGTCCGCTAATTGCCGACCGAGGCTCTAAAGTGCTATTTACTATCAACCAACCCGGTTAGAGACCTTCTCGGCGTTGCTCCTGGCACTATAAAAACAACAAGGTCCATTTTGAGGCATTTTACTTATTTGAACCAGAAAAAAATATCTGGTCCACGGTGTCCTTTGGTCCAAGAAAGACAGTAGACGAAATACCTACCATAGTCAAATGTTTCCTGAAATGACATAATTTTACTATTTAGGTACATTTTCTTTTTACAAAATGCCTACCTACGTTTTGTAAATATCCTAATTTCACAATTTTCATTACCTGATGTCTCTGATGGGATAATTGTGGTAGTATATGTACATAAATCGCCTGACTCTAAAAAATTGAACAGACATGGACACAATGATATCAATTTTTTTCATAAATACCTACACAATCAGAATTTCGTAGCTTCATTAGAACCTTTAATGGAAAATTTACATACATAATGAATGGATAAAATTTTATTCACAAAAGAGTCCATTTTTTTTTTATTACAAAAAAAGAATGAACAATTATTCTCAATCAGACTTGCTACTTGCTTTGTGTGTAATTTATGTAAATGATTGGATTGTCCCTTAAGGACCAGGAAAAAGTCATACATTTTGTGTCGCCAATTTTCACGGAAACGTTTTAAATTATCATTTATAAGAGTCGATGAAATTTTTGACGGATAAGAAGAATTAGCATTATGTAAATCGCAAAATGATTATATTAAATGAATAATTGTTCATGGTACATATTTTATTAGGTATCTAATTTTTAGGTGGGAATAATGGTCAGCGTTGCTTAAACTTTTATAAGACCCCATTGTAAGGCAACTATCTAGGAATAATTAGTATTGTATTGTTGACTAGAGTAGCCCGTTCCCGAAACACTTTTCACTTTCCAAATCCCCGAATCTTTCTTTCAACAGTCACACAAAGAACTCTGACTGATTATATGGTTATTGCGTTCAAATTAACCAACCAGAGAGCGCTGTGTGACAGAAGAAACGGAGATTCGGGGATTTGGAGAGTGGAGTGTGTTTCTGGGACGGTCTATAGCTGTCCATTAAAATTTATAAATTCTACCGCATATACTCGTATTATACCTGTTAGTTATTGTACATAAAAAAATAAAACATTCTTTTGCGGTATTAAAGTATGCTAACCTCCAAGAAATCTTCATATTCTTCGTATTCACCTGGATCTTCATACAGAAAGGACTCTCATTCTCAAAATCCCCAAATCTCCGTCAAATGATGAAATAATGAACTCTCTGAATGCATTATTTTATCATAATTTAACAGATGAAAGGGAGAGATTTTGGGAGTAAGAGTGCTTTTTGGAACGAGTTTGCAGTTTTTGAAACTCTGAGATCAGTAAATCTGTCAGTATAAACAGAAATAGTAGTAGTAGGAACTCAATGAACCACTGTTGCCAAGAGGTACTAAATAAAAACCCGTCAAATCAATTTACTGAGGCACTTACTTGACTTACTTCTCAATCATGCATGCCAGTCATGTCTCGGAGAATTTTTAATATTCTGATTAATCGGAGGAACTCATTAGGTAGTTTAATCAGGCGCGGACTAGAATCTTCTTATTAGGGGACTCAGCTCATGACAACTTTGACTTGTTAAGCAAGAAACCCTCCACTGCGTGCAACATTTTGTCGCGCAACGTCGCGAAACAAGAGATGTGTTGCTTTAACGCCCCTGAAAGCTAAAAAAGCTAAATAAACTTCCAAAAATTTGTCACCTAATTTTACTGTCTGGAAAAATTAGCACTAAAGTAATCGAAAGTTTGAAATGAAAGTTTGAAATCTAAAGTTTGTTCTTTCGTACTGTGTCTAAACTAAAGACGTTAGATGTTGATGCTACAAACATGGACTCCATGGTAGTACAATGTACACGTTAGTCTATCAACCTGAAATGAGCAACTGCTTTAATTTATGAATTTGACAGGCATTTGAACTCTAGACTTCTCAATACACGTAGAACTCGTTTATTTCTCCTCCTTTCCAAACCATGTAGAATGAACAATCTTTGTGTCCGAAGGTTGCTTCATATTCTTTGAATGATGAAGAACCATTTTGCTTTCGGTTTTCTGCTTTTCTTTTGCATTCTTCATAAGTTCTTAGCTTAGTTCAATCCTTCATATCATTTATCCCTTGTCTTATCTGTCTACATGTTGCTCTCTTTCCTTCAATCTTTCTTTCTAAAACACTGAATTAATTTGCTGCTGGATCCTCTCAAGGTATGACCTGCAAATATCTATGTAAGGTACCTGGCCCATTTATCGCCACCTTAAGCTTCTTTCATTTTTGAAATTTTTTGTGTTATAGTTTTTTGTGTAAGAATTAAAGTAACACCTAGAATATTTAGTTGTTTCTTAAATCGAAATTTATTGTTGCGAACATTTGCTGGAATGACTTTGTATGTATAATATGCTAATATTGGGTTATTTCTTTTGTTTGTTTCAGATTTGACCTACGAAAGGTAAAAAGGAACTTAAGGTAACAAGCACTACAGCTCCAATTATTAAGAAGAAAATAAATACATAATTATTGAGGAAAAAACCGAAAAAGTCCCATCACAAAACAATATACAGGAAAGCATCAAAAGTGCCAGTCTAGAAAAAATAAAACAAGACTGCTCAGAAATTCACAAAACTGACCAGAGCACACAAGGTCATGTTGGCTGCAACTAGTATTATGAATATTAATGTAAACATAAACATTGAAGATAACATAGCGAATGGAGTGGAAATAACTATTGAAAAATAATCAGTACCACCCAACCCGTGGTTCAGATAGCAGTGTAAACTAAACTCAAAAGTTTTGTGTTAAATCGAGTCTAAATAAATCGTGAAAACGTTAAAAAAAATAACGATAAAAAAGACAAATTAAACATTTTAGAAACAATTAAATATAATTTATTAATTTGTAAACCATACTTATTTCAAAGATTTATTTTTGGTGAAGCCATAGGAAAAAGTAAACCTTTTAATTAAATAACAGAATTTCGTACAGATGTTTAAGATAATAATTTAAACTTGCGTTTTTTTAGAGAATGATAGTCTTTGGACATTTTAAAGATTATGACGGGTTCTTACTTCGACCGAGTTTTAACAGAATCATCCAGTACCTTCGCTTATGAAAAGAACTCCAACTTGAGCCACCTGAACAGATACCACTTTCAGTTCCCAATAGATTTGCAGGGATGGCCGCGTAGGTGGACACAGACTGATATTTTTAACGAAAATATTCAAAATCAAAATCCATTTTTTGACGAAGATCCAAGTTGAACAAAATTTTCAGTAAGAAAACATCGTTCCAGTATAATGATTTTCATGAATGCTCAAATTTTTTAACCCTTGTTATTTTCCTTGTTCGCGTAAATTTTATGTTTTCGAATTGTTTTAAATCATTTGTGATATTAATTTTAATTGCTTAATTTTTTGTTTCGTGAGTTTTATTTTGTGTCTTGTCCCCTGGGATTCTGTTTTGACAGAAAAGCTCCGTGCGCTTCTCTCCTCTGGAGTTACTATTTGTTTTGAACAAATCAACAAAGTACTTAATATTGATAGATTATTAGATACGTCCCATGCCATATTGGATCAAATTGAAAAAATACGTTTGCGAGTATTTTATATAAAAAATAAAAGTGCCTTGACAAAAATTCTACCTAAAAGGCATAGCTTGTGAAACTGAAGAGTAACATCTTCATAGAGTAAATTACTTCTTTCAAAAACCCGAGTAAAAAAAGATACTGAAGAGTAAAATAAAATGGAGACAAAAATTGCCAACGGCTCTCTTACCAGCAGTTCTGACAAGATGGCAGATAGCTCTGCTAGAAAGAAGTTGTACAGAAATTCCCTGACACTCGCCACTTTGAATGAACTGGATGATTACGGCGATGAAAAAGAGGCTATTGAAGACGGCCCGAAGCGGATCCTAGCAGTGCTAGTCCCTCTCACGGCCTATATCAACAACATACCTCCAAGCCAAGCATACTCCCACGCAGAAGGAACCTTATCCAATGGCGTGTCCATCACAACACTGGAAGATGTGGGATCTCTGACGTCCTCTGTGAAAGCGCTGGATTACAACCCCGTTAGTAACTATTCTTACACCTCCTTAAAGAGTTTAGATACGTTTGAGAAAGCAACAGAGTACGATGGGGTGAAGTTCTATGGGGTACCTGACAGTGAGGATGAGGAGGAGGAGGTGGATACGAGGGGGGAGGAGGAGTCCAAGATTCCAGACGGGGAATGGGGATGGATGGTGGTCCTTGCAGCTTTCTTTATCAACATGGCCGGTGACGGCATAGCTTTCTCTTTTGGTCTCTTGTATATTGAATTTCTAAACGAATTCGGTGCTAGTAAAAGTAAGACGGCTTGGATTGGTAGTCTGTTTATGGCTGTGCCCCTTCTGTTGGGACCGGTAGCGAGTACTTTTGTTGAGAAGTATGGCTGTAGGAGCATGACTATTGTGGCGGGGATTATCTCTGGCATCGGCTTCGTGCTGAGTTGCTTTTCCGTCACCATAGAGCACATGTACCTCACGTTTGGTATTCTGGCAGGTATTGGGTTAGCGCTCAGCTATGTCACCGCTGTGGTGAGCATAGCGTTCTGGTTTGAGAAGAAGAGAGGTCTGGCCTGTAGTCTAGGCTCAACAGGGACAGGGTTCGGCACCACTGTGTACGCGCCCATCACCTCGTATCTCATCTCTGAGTACGGGTGGCGCGGCACGGTGCTTCTGCTGTCAGGAACTTTCTTTAACCTCTGCGTGTGCGGCGCCATCATGAGGGATCCTGAGTGGTGGACGCTCGAGCAGAACAAAGACAAAGACCTGAAGTCTCTCAAGGGGGCGTCCTCCTGTGGCTCCGTGTCGAATCGCACCGACAGCGACATGCCTGACATTGAGGAGCTGAAGCAGATGCTAGAGAGTGGCGTCACTCCCACGTTCATAGAGACAAGCGTCGCCACCGAGCATAACGCTGAGACGTGTAAATTCAGCTCCGTCCTAAACATTCCCACGTACATTAGAAATAATGAAAAGGTACGTACATTTGGTTCCCCGCACTCATACTCTTTTATTCTTTTCTTTTAGATTGTCGAATTCGATGACAAATCGGAAACGAAGAAAACAAAGAAACGATTCTTCAAATGTTGGAAAAAGCAACCTGAGAAAAGTCACTAAATCGTAGCAATACACATGTAAATACGATGTAAATTAAAGTAATATAATTGTAAATTAGAACTGTCTAAGACAGTTCCACGAGATGTATAAAAAACTAGGTAATATTTCTATTTTTTGTTATTCTTGGCTTTTCTGTTGTTTCTCTAATCTTGTTGTGATGATGAAGCTCTCCTCTTCAATAACAATATTAAAGGATATAATCATGATTAACAAAATACTAAACAAAACATATATCTACAAAGAGATCACAAAATTCACGAAAGGATTCTTTTCCAGCATCTCTGTAGATTGTAGGAGTATTTGTTTTTTAAATTTTCAAGGTTTCCTCAAACCGAAAACCAAGTGTCTTGAACCCGCACGTGTGTTTATTTTCAGTTACCGTTGGAAGTGATCGATAAAATAAGTAGAAATCACCGCTTGTACTCTTTAATATTGGACAGCTATCCGAAATTACTAACCGGCAAAACGCCATCCAACGAATTGCATTACAATACGATTCAACCAGACTCCAAAGTAGCCTCAGAGATCAAACAAAGTATTAAGCAGGCAAAGATAGATGAGCATGAAAGACGAACCAAACGGAAGAGATCTGACGAAGAAGATGCAGAGACAAAAGTAAGTGATATACTAAAAGATTTACTGAGTATCCTCTGTATTAGATAAAAAGTGGCCATGACCCCTTTACCATACCTTAAGCCTAAAGGACTTCGCAGTCCACTAGGGGGCTGTGGAAGCCAATTTGAAAAACTGCATTACATAAAGGATATGGAAGAAATCCAGAACATTTTTTTCTGGGCATCTGTGTCGCGTCGTCCTATGTAAGTTTTTCATAAAGCATGATGATGTTCTTGTACATACTATTTTAATTTCATTTCAGTAATTATTATTAATTGAAACATTTTCATATTTCTGAAAGATCGATAGTAAAATAGTACTCGTATTTTGGATTTCATAGGAACTGCTTAGAAATAATGATCACGAAAATACTCCCGAAAACTGTCACCCGAAAACATGCGATCCCACCCGATCACCTTCGGAACTTGTCGGAAAGCCAATCTTTTTCCCGAACAACGGCGACAATCCCGATCCTACTCAAGCTACGCCCTCCTCCAAACCACGAATTCTGCCGAAGGTAAGAGATACAGAGAACGATTTAGAGAGGTAATTGATGTACGATGGACGTAATATTAAGTCTTCTGTAATTGCCATGTTTCAAAATACTATGTTATTTGGTAGGTACTAAATATTACAAGTTTTGACTTTTGTCATTTTTTAGAGTAATGAATTTTCGCCTTCACAAGTTTAGAAAACAGGAAGATTTTCTTCGTTACTAAGGAATCGAAGCGAACAAAATTGAGGTTTCAAACATTTAGGGCAAAATTAATAGACAAAATCGATAACTTAAGTCATTGCTTAGCATCAGTTTTCCCTATATTAGACAGTAAGCAATCCAAGACTTAGCGCCACAGAAGTATTACAAAAACGTCTATTAATTCCGCCCTTTAGGTTCTCTAAATGAAGTCACCTAAACTTTCTTGAAAATTTCCTTGATCCAATAAGAACCTACCGTTCAAGAGCTATGTAAAAAGAACCAGTTCATTTTTTCACTCGATCAATCTTTTTTCTCAAAGGTTTCGAGCACCGAAAGCGATCAACCCCGTCCGAAGCAACTCGTCAAAAACTATTCGGTCGAAAGTGAGAAGGGAGCTGTAGAACCGCTCACGAAGTCCGGCGGAGATTCCCGATGCAAGTCGATGTCACCCGGCGGGAATTTGGGCCGCCAGCACCGCTCTGATTCGACTCCTTGGCTGAGGAGACAGTTCAGTTTTAAGGAGCAACCCACACACTACCTGAAACACTTGAGAGTACACAGGTAATTTTCATTCATTATAATTTTGGTATTTTTTTTTTTTTAAATTTGGGTTTAACGTCGCTTTCAACTGCATGGTCACATCACGACGATAATTTTGGTATGATTACTAATACATTAGGCCAGTTAAGGAATAATTTGTAGAGTGCGTGAGAGGCGACGCAACCAATTCCTTCGAATACTTGTTCAGAAGGGTGAGATAGTAAACATACTAAAAGTCCTGACGTTCAGGATGGCAGCAAACGGAGTTAGAGGGGGTAAAGGTGGTTCAGAGGAGGTGAAAAGAGGTCTTATTTTCGATTGTTGCGTATATCTCAAGAACACTATTTTTTTTGCAAAAACTTTTAGAGTACCTTGTACAATTAAAGCAAATAAAATTTGGGACATTTTTGATCCATGCTACTTTGAAAAATTCCTAGCTATTTTTGAGATATACACTCCAAGAAAAGCAACTATTGAAATAAAAAACAATGACTTTCAAAATTTGATATCTTCTTTTTTTTTGATATCGTCAAGTTAACGCCAGAGTCTTATAAAAGAGACAAAAAAAAGTTCAAGAGTTATTCACCACTTCAGGCATAAATTGATTTGTGCTCAATTGCTCATTCTTGATTAATCAGTTTAGTTTATACTGAAGATAGTCAATTGCAACGATTTCAAGAGGACTTGTCATAGATAACTGTGTCATATGTCATGCACATGTTATGACATTTGATTGGGTTGAGTGGGTGCATTAAGATAAAAAATAAAAATATAGCAGATAGTGATACGAAATATTTCGTGGTTGCAATCATGACTCCTTCCATTACAATGATATAGGGAATTAGGTACTTAATGTCGCTTTTAACTGTATGGTCCTATCACGACGGGGTTTGCTCTTCATTCGCTGGAAACTCATAAACCAGCTACTCAAACTAACATCATCCAGCCTGAGTGGGGCTAGGAACAGCCCCGAGGGTTCGAAATTGAGTCACTCATCAAAGTGCTTACATCGGTGTAGATTCCTTAACTTTAGTGACAGAACGAGAACTAGTGAATTATTATTATTTATTAATAGGACATATAATGTACATGTACAAACAAGTAGGTAGGTAATGATAAAAATTAAAATACAAAATTTAAAACAATGTAAACAAGAAAAAAGATAAACAACATAGACAAAATACATACAGATGTCCTAACCAAAATACATACAGATACATACAGATGGGGTTCTTGCCTATGGCAATCTCTTCCACCCAACCCTTAAACGTGCCATCGATGGACGGTGGCTCAAGTGACTTTTTTTTTCTTCTCTATTTCGCTGTCGATGTATGCAGGTCCTGTACACCTTTGTAGTAATACAAACATTTTATTTTATTTTAAGGTGAGTGTTTCACAGCCTTTTTATTTCGTAGCCATTAAACAGGAGCTACTGTAGACGCTTGTGGTCTGTGTTGTAGCTTGCCCATCCCGTAGTATGGCTCCCCTCTGATGGGCGAGAAGTGACACAATACTTCCCATTTAGAGTTCGGTCAATTAATTCAAAGGTCTCTAAAATCTGTTTAAAAAAACCTTCTTTTTAATATCATGTTCCCCAGGAACTCTGTCATGTACCGAGGAGCCGCCCTCACAACCCCCAGCTATAGGCTTCGAGCCTCCTCCTGCCCGAATATCTACAGGAACTCCATCACCACTATCGCCAAGGATAGCGAAACGGTGAGTTTATTTTCAAGTAGTAAGTTTATTTTAAAACAGTGAGTTTATTTTCAAGTGGTAAGTTTATTTTCAAATTAAATGTTTTCATATCTGCATTAATCACTATCGTGATGTCACAATTTATACTCAAACTGGTCTTACAATTTTTTTGCTATACTTGGAACCAACAACCTCCAGGTTACAAGTCAACAGCGCCTTATCGGTTTTACAATTTTTAACAATGGATTTTCACCTGTAAATAACGGATAATAATATTTCTTTCTTTTCTTTTAACAGCCATGCTATAGCAGCTACTGTAGACGTTTGTGGTCTGTGTTGTAGCTTGCCCGTCCCGCAGTATACCTCCCCTCTGATGGGCTAGAAGTGACACAATACTTTCCATTGAGCATTGAGGTGCTTGTTTCTTTGAGAGTTTCAATTTATTTATTTATTTGTTCGGAAAAAAATTGCTTGTAGCCGAAACTGCAAGATGAAAAGCGGAAAATCACATTCATACATTACTTTCTTCTCTCTGCTCCAAATATTTTGATACATTATTATTACTCTTTCTTTTGGAACCAGACCAAACAAAGTACAGAGAGAGAGAAAGCTGACAGAGAAAAATAAAAACATAAAATTGGCAATGGATGATTTTTTTCCCCAGTTGAAACAGAATTTAGCAGTCCGTAATTCTGACATAGAAACATACATACACTCTAAATCAAAATCCCGGTAATGCCAAAATACCTTAACGCGAAAAAATTGTTCGGCCCATGGATAAATCGAAAGAAATGCGTGTAAAAAGTCCCCTCGATAAGTCGGAAAAAAATAGTTAAGCTCCATTCCCCCTATAACATTATGCAATATCCCAGGCTTATCCACATGAATTTCCGAGACAGAGGTTCTTCCACCCATTAAACGAAATAGATAACTTTGCACCCTTCCCCATACTTCACAGTATGTTTTGTTTCTTGATTTTCCTAAGAGGGGTCACAGCTCTTACAGCTCTACCATGGACAATTGAACACCGTTGAGTAGCTATGAGTCCCACCCAGAGCCGGATTAAGGCTATGCGGGGCCCTTCGCATTTCGAGGCGCGGGGCCCCAAAATTTTACCAAGTTTATTCTATAATACCATTTTTAGAACCTTGAAATTGAAGCCAAGTGCCCTGACATCGATCCAAAACCACTTTTGTAGCGCCGCAGGCAACATTTTTTCCGAATTAAAGTAGAAAATAATGTCTACTAAATATGTATTATTTAAAGAAAATGTTAAGAAAGATGTCATTAGGTAAGATGTGTAGAAAGTGGATCACCGATTTATGTAAGATACCTGAAGCGCGGGGTCCCCAAAACCGCGGGGCCCTTGGCATCTGCCAAATCTGCCATATGGTTAATCCGGTGGTGGTCCCACCCACGTACCCATGAGTCCCACCCACGCCCAAACACCTATGAGTTCCTATGCCCAGTGTCCTTCTACGTAATAAAATTACCCGATGCATTTAATTAATTGCATATAAAAGTACGTGCTCAAATGAAAGCATTAAAAATTAAAACAATGAAATAAACGAACAATATGAAAGACTCACAAGAAGCAGAGACTTGGCACCAGAACAATGGGATTCGCACGTTTTGACGTGAGTTGCTGAAATGAAAAATAGATGTGAACGTTTGTACATTATTTTATTTGGACTTGGGAAAAGTTTTAAAGTACAAGAATGATGTGTAGCTGAAGAGTGTCAGTTGGAGAATGGGATCGTTGGACCAGTCTGCTCAGAGGAAGACTGGCCGAAGTAACACTGGTTCAAATTCTCCAATATTATCACATTCACCCCAGCTTTCAGAAGTTGAGATCTGCGAAACGAACGGGTGCCCTCTTGTTCCGAGTTGATCTTCTGGGGTTTGGATTGTCATCATTCTGTTGGTCGTCATAAGGAATATCATTGTTTGGAATATCGTCATTCGGAATATCATTGTTTAGAATATCGTCATTGGGAATATCATTGTTTGGAATATCGTCATTCGGAATATCATTGTTTGGAATATCGTCATTTGATTGGTTTCCAGCAGGAGCCAGATATCGAGTGGAAACCGTAGTTTCTCTCCCATCAGGTAGTCGAACATGAGCGTACTCATTGTTGGCATCTAAAAGTTCAACCTCCTCGACCATAGAGTCATATTTGCTTCTTCGGTTTAAACTCTTCATTAGAACGGGTCCTGGTTTTGTCAGCCAAGTGGGCATTGAGCTTCCATTGAATGAACGACGCGGATGATTGAACATACGTTCATGGGAGGTTGCGTTGGTTGCTGTGCAAAGAAGAGATCGTATACAATGAAGTGAATCACCTAGCACTTCTTCCCAGTCTTCTGTCTTCGAGTTGCGTGATTTTAGAGCCAACATTATTGTCTTCCAGATGATGCCATTGTATCTTTCGCACTGTCCGTTGCCTTGAGGGTTGTAGGGTGTTGTGCGACTTGTAGCAACACCTAGTGAAGTGAGGAACGTTTTTATTTCAGAGGACATGAATGCAGTCCCCCTATCAGAATGTATATAACTTGGGGTACCAAAAAGAGTGAATAAGTTTGTCAGATTTGTGATAACAGTATTTGAAGATACATCAGGGCATGGAAAAGCAAAAGGAAATCTTGAATATTCGTCAATAACAGTTAGTATGTATCGATTCCTTGTCTTTGAAGGTAGAGGTCCTTTGAAATCAATGCTCAATCGTTCAAATGGAGCTGAAGACTTGATGAGCTGGCCTTCATGTTTGTGATAGCGTGGTTTCAGTTCTGCACAAACTCGACAGGAATTAGTCACTTGTCTAACTTCTTCCACAGAGAATGGTAAGTTCTTAGCTCGGATCCAGTGAGTCATCCTTGTTATACCGGGGTGGCATAGATTATTGTGCAAATAAGTCAAGTCAGGTCGAGAGTTGATAGCTGCACTTATGCGGGACAGCGCGTCTGCAGGAGCATTCTCACAACCAGGACGATACACTATGTCGAAGTTGAAGCATGCCAGTTCGAGTCTCCATCTCATTATTTTCTCGTTCTTTATTTTGCTCTTGTGTTTTTGATTGAACATAAAAGATACGGAGCGTTGGTCAGTGATTATCTTGAAAGGTCTTCCAATGAGGTAGTGACGCCAATTCTTTAGACTCTCAACAATTGCATATGCTTCCTTTTCAATTGAAGCGTGTTGAAGTTCTGACTTGTTCAGAGTTCTCGAGAAGAAAGCGATAGGTCGTCCTTGTTGACTTAGCGTTGCAGCTATAGTAAAGTGAGACGCGTCCGTTTCAACAGAAAAAGGTACATTGTCTTGAATAGCAGCGGTTGACGCTTTCAGTATGTCACGCTTCAGATTTTCAAATGCGGATACTTCGTTATCTTGAAAAGGAAAGTTGTTCTGTAAAAGTGGCCGTACTTTCTCTGAGAAATTAGAGATCCACTTACTGTAGTAAGAGAACATGCCTAGAGCACGTTGAAGGGAAGCTTTGTCGGTTGGAATGGGTAATTCAACAAGTGGCTTCAGACGCTCGGGGTCAGGTTTTATAGTGTTATTGGATATAGTATAACCAAGTAAACTGACAGCAGTAATGGAAAACTTGCATTTTTCCATATTAAGTGTAAGATTGTACTTCTCGGTGGCTGATAGAAATTTCTTCAGATTCTCATCATGCTCCTTCTGATCTCGTCCACAGATTGTGACATCATCAAGATAGGGATAGGTGCCTGTGAGTTTCTCATCTTCAACGATGCGGTCTATTGTTCTCTGGAAGCTTGCTACACCATTAGTAACACCAAAAGGAACTCTAAGAAAATGATAGAGTTTTCCTGAGGCTTCAAATGCTGTGAAGTGTTTTTCCGAGTCCATGATAGGTATCTGGTGATACGCACTCTTGAGGTCAATCACACTGAACACTTGGTTTGTTGAGACTTTAGCAATGACATCTTCAATCCTCGGCAAAGGATACGCATCTAGATGTGTGAACTTATTGATGGTTTGAGAATAGTCAATTACCATACGAGGTTTATGTCTTCCATCTCGTACAACGAATGCTTGAGCGCGCCAGGATGAGTTGCTTCGTTCAATGATTCCATCTTGTAGCATGCGTTCTACTTCGGTGTGGATAAATTGTTTGTCTTCGTCTGATTGTCTCCTGCTTTTTGTAACTATAGGATAGCAATCTTGTGAAAGGTTAGAGAATAGTGAGACAGGTTCAACGCTAGCAACAGCCAAGTTGCAAATTTTCAATGGTGGACGTGAACCGTGGAATTCTATCTCAAGTGAAGAGTGAGCTTGGAGCAAGTCATGTCCAAGTATGACGTCACAGCAGAGATTGGACATGATCAGCAAAGTAACATTCTGGTAGGTGTTGTTGAACACTTGTAATGTCACTTTACATTGTCCAGAAATGTCCGTGGACAAGGAAGAGTTAGCCATACTTATTTTACCAGAGTAAGGTAATGGTTTGATTTTACATCTGGACACTAGAACTTGGCTTATGAAACTGAGTGTTGAACCAGTATCGACAAGAGCTTTGAGAGGTATATTGTTGACGGTGATATCAATAGTAGACTTTTGTAAACTGTTGGGTGACGCCGCAGTAACAGGAGCAGTATAACATGTCAGAGCAGCAGAAGTCTTGTTGTGTCGCGGTTTATGTGCTGATTGAGTGACTAGCTTTGACTGACAGACTTTCCCGTAATGTCCTGTCTTGGAACAAATAGAACATTGTGCCTCTTTGGCAGGACAAGACGACCGGGGATGCCACTGTTTACCACAAAAGTAACAAGTCTTGGAAGTAAAGGCCACAGTATTGTCAGTAGATTCTAAATTTTGAGATGCAGTGACATTGGGCACACAACTAGTCTGGTAACTAGACGATTGAAATTCAGCCAGCTCCATAGCTCGGGCTTGATTGAAAGTTTCATCTAGAGTGAGAGTATTGCTCTCAAGGAGGCGCTGTCGAATGCGGTTGCTTGATAACCCGCTGATAAACGCATCACGAACATACTCTTGTGTGTAGGTATCAGCTGTGACGGCTTCAAAATTGCACTCCTTGCTCATTTGCTTCAACACTTGTAGGTACTGGTCGACAGTTTCACCAGAGTTCTGTAGACGCGTTGCTAAGCAATGTCGGGCATAGATGACATTCTTAGGTTTGACGTATAATGATTCGAGAGCGGCAAGGGCTGTAGCGAACGTAGATTTGTTGTCAATGAAGGCGTAGACGTTAGGTGCAAGAAAATTTGTCAGAAGAGTCAGCTTGTCTTCACTCGTCACGTCTTTGATTTTAGCGACAAAGTTCTGGAACGTTTTCTTCCAGTGCAACCATTGCTTGTCTGCTGATGTAGAAGTAGGCTCTACAGCAAAGCGTTCGGGTTGTAGGTACTTCTCCATGTTGAAAGAATACGACAATTTTTGTACTTTAAATTGAAATAAAAATAGATGTGAACGTTTGTACATTATTTTATTTGGACTTGGGAAAAGTTTTAAAGTACAAGAATGATGTGTAGCTGAAGAGTGTCAGTTGGAGAATGGGATCGTTGGACCAGTCTGCTCAGAGGAAGACTGGCCGAAGTAACACTGGTTCAAATTCTCCAATATTATCACAGTTGCATTATTAAGTTCGGTGGCTGCCTATTTTCGTACCTAGGCTAAATTGAATATTTCTTTTAGAATTAATATAATGTACCCAATTACTTTTAGAATTTACATCATGTACCTAATGGCTTCTAGAATAGATTTGCATTTAGGATAGAGCTCAGTAGCTTAATTGATAGAGTGACGGACTCGTAACCTGGAGGTTGGTAGTTCGAGTCCCAATTTCAATATGTTTCAGTGGCGAAGCAATATGTTTCAGTCTGTGGGATGCAATCTAAGTTTATAATTACAGCCGTATTTTTATGAACAGAGACTTTGGTCTTCAAAATGACTCAAGCAAGGTATCAGCCAATAATATTAAAGGAAATCATGCTTTTGTTCAGACGGCGTTTTCTGTTCATAAATATACCGTTTTAAGGCACGCATTCAATAACGACGCTATAGCTGGGACCCCAGTCTGGCTGGGAGACTAAAAACGGGGAGTAGACCAGCATTGGCTTGGTTATGGGGGCCCTTGTCAATTATTAGCCTCCTTGTAAAGACAGTGGTAGAACTGCTGAGTTATCCTCCACTGTGTGGCTACCATCGTTCACGATGACGCCACCCTATGATGATGATGATGACAGCTGGGCTCGTAATGTTATTATTACCATGGTAACAGCCAATCACATGGCTGAAATCCGTTACTTTGGTAACAATGTCCACAGCGTTCATTAATTTGGACCTAAACGAAGAGTGGAGAATGAAGCGTTGCGACACAAAATGTTGCACTCAGTGGAATCCTGGCATTAACACCCGTATTTATGAACAGCGAATTTTGTCGGAGCACTGTCTCAAGCAAGGTATTGGCCAATAATATTTAAGGAAATCATGCTTCAGACCATGCTCAAACGGCATTTTCTGTTCATAAATACGGCTGTAAGCCTCTATAACAACAACAACATTAACAACAACAACTTTTCAATAATAGAACACAAGTTCATTGCCAATAACAGACTAGGCCCGCAATTCATCTATTCAATCCGCCGCGCCGCGCCACGCCGTCGTCGGTGACCTCTAAAATCTTTGATCATCAAAACTAGGGTCGCCAGTCTCCGTGGCGTAATGGTTGTGACTACTGCCGGTAGTCCAGAATTTCCGAGTTCGAATCCCGCTTGGAGCAGACTTTTCGACGAAAATTCTGTTCCATCTAAACACGTGAGGCTGGCATTTCCGGCCCTACCCAGGCTGAGTGATGTTAATGTGGTTAGCTGGTACGATTTCCAGCGAATGGAGGGTTAAACCCTTGTCCTGACTACTTCTAATCAGGAAGTATCTCTCTCCCTCTCTCCATTCTTACTCTCCCTTTCTCCTTCTCTCCCCCCCTGCGTATGTATTTATCTGTGAGCCTGTCTCTCTCTCTCTCTCTCTCACTATATTTTTTTCTCTCTCTATCACTCTCTCTCTCCCTCTTTTCCTTCACCCAATGTGTCTCTTTCTTACTGTGTAGAATTGTAGATGTACATTATATTGCCCTCTCTGTGTGTGTGTCTGTCTGCCAAGATTCCTCTCTCTCTCTGTCTGTCACTCTTGCCTCTCCCTTCTTTGTGACTCTTGCCTCTCACTCTCTCTCTCCCTCTCTTCCTTCACCCACTGTGTCTCTTTCTTACTGTGTAGATGTACAAAGTATTGCCCTCTCTCCTCTCTGTGTGTGTGTCTGTCTGTCAAGATTCCTCTCTCTTTGTCTGTCAATCTCTCCCTTCTTTGTCACTCTTGCCTCTCACTCTCTCCCTTTTTCTCTCACTCTCTGTCTCTCTCACACTCAATGTCGAGGCCAAATATTTGGATACAGATGAGGCGATCGTCGCGACACCGACATATAGTACAAGAGGTCTAGAGAGAGAGAGAGAGAGAGACAGGGAGAGGGAGGCTGACGTATAGTAAGAGAGGTCTGTGGGTGAGAGAGATAGAGCGAGGGAGGGAGGGAGGGAGAGAGGAAAAGAGAAAGAGAAGTATTGGAACTCGCCGAAACACTAGTTTGCACTGGTTATACTTTCTCTTGAGTGCCAGGAATTTTACAGAGGGCAATATGGGAGATACAGAGGAAAAAAGAAAAGAAAAACAAATAGGGTCAGTGAAAAAGCGAGAAAATGAGAAGAGAGTGAGAAAATGAATTAAAAAGAAAATAGTACGGGTTAGACCAAGAAGAAAATAAGAAGAAGAAAAGATAGATAAGGAGTTATAAAGATAAAGGAGACAAAAAGTAGAATCTTTATGAAATGAAAAAAGGAAATGTGTGAAGAACTCAGTGCCGGATTAAAACTGCGCGGGGCCCTTGGCATTTTCGAGGCGCGGGGCCCCAAAATTGTACTGAGTTTTTTCTAAAATACTATTTTTAGAACCTTGAAATCGAAGCCAAGTGTCCTGGGCACCAATCCATAATAGTATCCAAAACGACGTCTATAACACCGAAGGCAACATTTTTTCCTGGAGACCATCGATTCAAGAAGATCATCGATTACTATGGAGATTTTATTGCTAGTATTGAATGCTACTTTTTTTAAAAGGTCACTGGCCAAAATAATCCCAAACTATCAAAAGGCACTTCGAAAATGCCCAAAGATTTTTTTTCTTTTAGTGGTACTAGAATTACACGTCTTGAAAAACAGTCCAAAATATCAAGATAGAAGTAAATTTGACGGCGCCGCAGGCGAAATTTTTGAATTTTTTTTTTTAGGGTGGTGCGGAAGAGAATGCCGTTGGCATTAGCACCGCCCTTGATCAAGTTTTGTTTTCTTAAAAGTTATGTGGTAAAGTACACGGAAAATATATACAAAAAGGTATCTTGAAAAAAAAAACATTAAAAGCATCGCAGGCGACTGTAATGAAGATCATAGGTTAAGATATCAAAGCCGATCACTGAGATAACAAATCACAAAAAAAAAAACAGAAAAAAAAGAAAAAAAAATGTATTTAACTGATGGATATGCTGTGTACTGGCAATCAGCAAAAATGCTGACAGCATCTTTGTTATATTTTTTTATAATAAATATAACATTAGTTTCTCTCTCTCTCAGAAGAAACTTTATGGGTTTGATGGCAGAGATTACCTAAGGCGATAATCACGTCCTTTGTTTTCTACCTATTTTCATATAAGTGGTCGATTTTAAGGTGGGCCCCGTGGTTTTTCTTTTAATATTTTGCTAAACAGGCTGTGATTTTATTTAATATTAAAATCCAGAAAAACCGAGTTAAAGGTCATTCAAAAACACTTATAATTTTGGTAAGCTGCCCGAAACGCGGGGTCCCCGAAACCGCGGGGAACTTGGAATCTACCAAATCCGCCATTGGGGTAGGTAATCCGCTAGTGTCCATGTGGTTGATCATTGTTGATTCGAGGAGTAGATAGTAATAGGGGGGCCCGCGCATTTCTTTCAATTTATGTAATTTGCTGTGGAGTGTGTTTTTTCCCCTTTTATTTCTTTTTCTCCTTACTCATTCTCCAAAAATACCTACTGCAAGCTTTTTCAAAATCTCATAATATCTAGTGTAAGCTGCTCAAGCGCGGGGCCCCCTAAAGCGCGGGGCCCTTATCATCTGCCAAATCCGCCATATGGGTAATCCGGCACTGGAAGAACTGTAATAATAATAATAACTCTTTATTGACAAGAATAATATTGACAAAGGGCGTGATTATTGCCTGAGGCAATCTCTGCCATCAAACCCATACGGTTACCACTTATTTGATATCGAGAAGTAAAGTGTTACTGATATTCCATAATATATTTAAAAAAAAGAAAAAAAATGTATAAATATAGGTAGGTATATATAAAAGAGAGAATATAATATATTATATCCGAGTGAGGAAACAGAAGAAAAAAAAAAAAAAAAAAGAAGGAGGACAAGAAAATAAGGAGGAAGAAGAAAAGAAGGAAGAAGAAGAAAAGAAGGAAGAAAAAGAAAAGAAGGAGCCAGTACTCAATTTTCAAACCGATTTGAAATGTTCAATCAGTAAACGCCTAAAGGAAGACATGCGTTCACAGACCCTAACCTCATGGGGAAGTGAGTTCCACAACCTAGCACCTTGTACAGCAAATGAGCCAGAGAAGAAATTAGTCCTGTGTATTGGAATCGTAAGAAGAGCAGCATCCTCAGATCTGGTGTTATGAGAATGCTGAGACAGTGATGAAAACTTTGATGCTAAGTAAAGAGGATTTTCTGTGTTCAATACCCGCCACAATAACAAAAGAATATGAATGTCACGCCGTTCTTGCATAGTAAACCAACCCAAAGACTCACGACACAAACTGACATGATCATATTTGCGTAAACCAAATATGAATCTGACGCAGGCATTTTGCAATCTTTGGATTTTTTGTTTAACTTTCTGAGTAGTGTTAGTGAAAAGAACATCACTATATTCAAGGATAGGCAAGATCAAGGCGGTGCAAAGCATTTTACGAACACCAAATGGCAGAATTCTCCTTACGGCTTTCAACGAATGGAAGGAGTAGTAGCACTTCTTAGAAACAGCATTGATATGGGGGACCCAAGAAAGAGTAGAATCAAAGAGTATTCCAAGATTTTTAACTTGATTTGAATAAGGTATACTGACATTATTAAAATGGAGCCTACTTAAGGAGAGAAACTGTAGGTAGAGAAATTGAGAATATAGAAGAAGGGCACAAAAAGTCACACAAAAAGAAGAAGAGAAAATCTTAGAACGAAAATAATTAAATGGAAATGTTAATGAAAGAGGCGTCAATTTTATTTACACGTAGCGCTCCCTTTAATTAAATTTCGACGGCATTGAAAATCTAAAGGTGGATGTGACAAGGACTGGATGTGTATTCGGAGGAGAAGGAGCAGTAGGAGGAAGAGAGAGAGAAAAGGGAGAGAAAGTAAAGGAAGTTCAAGATCGAGCTGGATAATTATGATGTACTTCATATTTTTTTAAATTAGGTTTTCTAGATTTCTTTTCAGCAATCTTTCTTTTGCTGTTGTTGATTTCAGCTTGGCTACAACTGGAGGGGGAATGATGTTCTCCAGCCAACTTTATTCCAAGTTGGCTCGTCCTGAACCACATATTTTTATGTGTGATCAACCACCGTGAGGACTTGGAGTTATTCTTTATAAGCCATTAAACCTTTGGGAAACTGCGAGCTAGCCTGTCTTGTAAGGGTTGGCTAGTCTGTTCTCTATTTATAGTCCTCTAGCGAGACATGTTTCTTTCTTTTATCAATCTTTTGTTCTCTCTCATATTTATAATCTTCACTCCTTTTTCCTCTTCAGGTATTGCTTTCAAGGTTCTTGGTCTGCTCTTTCTCTTTCAATGTTCTTTCAATTTGCCTGAACTTTTCTTACTTGTTCTTGGTATGATTTTGTCATTCACATTTATTGTGTACTTCTTTCATTTGGTTATTAGCTATTCAATATTGTTTTTAATTATATTATTGACCATTTCTTTTCTTCTTTCCATTATTCTTTAATTTGTTTTTACCTTTCTCGTTTATTATTTACATCTTTCTTTCGTCCATTATACTTACATTTTCTCTTATTTTACCAATACTATTTCGCCTGTTAGGTATATCGCTTCGTGGTCTATGTCGTTTCTCACTTTCTTCAATGCTCTTTTGGTTTGTCTACAATTTTCTTGTTTATTCCTTACATCTTTCTGTTTCGTTAACTTGCTTGCCTTTAGTCTTTTTAAACTATTTACTGTCTCCTACCTTATACTTACTATTCTTGTTTTTTATCTTCCTTTTCTGCATACTTTTTCAATTTATATCGATTTCTTCCAGTCTTTATGCATGATTTTTTTTCTCTCTATGATATCTTTTGTTATTATCTTTCCTTTTTTAAGTCATGTTCAATTGTATGTCCCCTTGTTTCAGAGCTGGCTGGGAGTATGTTGTTATCTTTACTTTTTTAAGTCATGTTCAATTGTATGTCCCCTTGTTTCAGAGCTGGCTGGGAGTATGTTGGTATCTTTCCTTTTTTAAGTCATGTTCAATTGTATGTCCCCTTGTTTCAGAGCTGGCTGGGAGTATGTTGTTATCTATCCTTTTTTAAGTCATGTTCAATTGTATGTCCCCTTGTTTCAGAGCTGGCTGGGAGTATGTTGTTATCTTTCCTTTTTTAAGTCATGTTCAATTGTATGTCCCCTTGTTTTAAAGCTGGCTGGGAGTATGTTGTTATCTTTCCTTTTTTAAGTCATGTTCGATTGTATGTCCCCTTGTTTTAGAGCTGGCTGGGAGTATGTTGATATCTTTCCTTTTTTAAGTCATGTTCAATTGTATGTCCCCTTGTTTCAGAGCTGGCTGGGAGTATGGTGTTATCTTTCCTTTTTTCAGTCATGTTCAATTGTATGTCCCATTGTTTTTTTTGTTTTTTTAATTCTGTCCCCTTGTTTCAGAGCTGGCTGGGAGACGCGCGGGAACTTCTGCTAGGCATGTTCGACTTCTCCATGTTCCTGGAGCTCCACTTCCTTCTCGTCTCCGTCTCCACCATCCTCCTCTTCACCTGGTTCGTCATCCCCTACTTCTACCTGACCGACTTCGTCACCAAACAGGGCCTGTCCAAGGAGGAGGCCACCACCATTCTCAGCTACATCGGGGTCACCAATACGGTCGGGATGGTGAGTTTGAACCCGGGCCTGACAATTTATTTTAAAATTTCGTTATATTTAAGTGGAAAAAAATGTTTTATTTTATTTATTTATTTACACTTTATTAATAGGACATAATTATTATATACAACACAAACAATTAAAAATTAAAATACAATATAATGTAAGATAAAAATTAAGAAAAAATAAATATATACATAATATATATGTCCTAACTAAAGGGCGGGGTTATTGCCTTTGGCAATCTCTTCCACCCATGTTTGCACAGAAACAGATGCTGGCTATTTCCGCCCTAACCCAGGCCACGTTACGTTAATGATTGGTAGTTGGTCTATGAGTTTCCAGTGATAAGATTGTAAAACCACCGAAACGACTGGACCAAATGACTCCTGACAACCTGGCGGGTTTCAGCTAGTACAAACATAAAATTACAAAGCCAACTCTTCAAATAATATGATTTTCCATGGAAAATTTATCAGTAAATATTGCTATGGCTATAGTTAACGTTCTCTTCCAGTTTTATAACCAATTCTTAGTAGTCACCGTGGCAGAGTGAGTTAGCGCGCTAGGCATTGCACGCACGGTGACCTGGGTTCGATCACCAGCGGGGCAGGAATTTTTCTGCTGTGTACTTGGATGTTCGGGGTCCACTCATACCTCGTGAGGAAAAATGAGTAGTTACTTGTATGAGTAACGACCAGTGGCGGCATTACCAGAGTAAAAAGAAATTAATGTCATAGAATAATTCGAAATGTAAAGGAGGCTCTTAGTAATGCTGCGCTACCCACAAAAATTGTGAAGAGGCCTTGTGCTTCACCACAAATAAAACAATACATACATACATACACATACAGATGGGTGACCATTCAAATTCGAATCCTCGTGCTGCGGACTATTTCCAGCCTAACCCGGGCTGATGGGTGAGGTTATTGTGGGTAACCGATTTGTAAGTTTTCAGTGATTAAAGTGTAAATCCTTGTCTCGAATGACCTAGATGTTAAAGAATTTTAATCAAATAAAAAATTAACTATTGGTTATTTTTTATACGATATGCCTACTGATCATTTTTGGCTACAATTTTTTCCCATATTTCTTCTAACCACACACTCCCTTCCTCCCAGGTGGTCCTCGGGTGGGCCTGCGACCAGCCCTGGCTGAACGTCAAGAAGACCTACGCCGGCTGTCTGATCGGCTGCGGCATCTCCACGGCCCTGATGCCCTGCTTCGCCCAGAGCTACTGGGCCCTCCTGATCACGTGCCTGAGCTTCGGCGTCTTCTTCGCGTCCAACTTCTCGTGTACGCCCATCATCCTGGTGGAGCTGGTGCCCCTGGACAGGTTCGCCACCGCCTACGGGCTCACTCTGCTCGCCCAGGGCATCGGGAACCTGGTGGGGCCGCCCCTAGCAGGTGAGAGAGATGATTATTATTATTATAGGAAGCTTTATTAGGTATAACAAAAAATATATACAGTTAAATACAATGAAATTATAAAGAAAAACAAAAAGATTAAGCAATGATATTAGAAAAAAAAGAGAATGAAGTTAATGTCCTACCTAAAGGGCGGGTTTATTGCCTGTGGCAATATCTTCCGCCCAACCCTTAAGGTCTTTATGATTATTAAGTTTTTATGATTAAGGGCCGAATCATAAAAACAGGTTAGCCAGCGTTGATGGCGCATTGAATGCATCGCTTCTCGTAGGATCACCGAAGTTCAAGCAACGTCCAGCGAGGTGAGGACTTCGTGATGCTGGCATTCGGGCCCAACCCAGGCTGGGTGAGGTTAATGTAGGTAGCAGGTAGCAGATTTGTGAGTTTCCTGTTGATGGAGGGTAACGTCCCCGTTGTGATATGACCATGCAGTTGAAAGCGACGTTAAACTCAAAATTAAAAATCTAAATCAGCCAGCGTCGATGGCATGTTGATACACCGGTTCCCTTCAGAACACCGAAGTTAAGCAACATCCAGCGAGGTTAAGACTTGGATGGGTGACCATTCAAATTCTAATTCTCGTGACGCTGGCTTTTCCCGGCCCCACTCAGGCTGGGTGAGGTCAATGTGAGTAGCAGGTTTGTGAGTTTCCTGCGAATGGAGGGTAAAACCCCCGTCGTGATATGACCATGGCAGTTGAAAGCGACGTTAAACCCCACTTAAAAAAAAAATCTAAAATAAAAACAGGATTAGATTTATTCTGAAATTTCCATTGGGCATGTTAAGAGATAATGTCCACTTAGATTAAAATAATCTTGTTTCATAATACGGCCCTAAGAGCCAAATTATGAAACAGGATTTTTTACGTTACAATATTTCTGGGTGGTTTTTTCTAAAAGAAATTCCCATTGTCCTACGTCCATTATTTAGAACTATTGACCACCTGAGTAAATTGACTATCCTCCTGAGACCTGGGCATGTTTTCCCGAAAGTACTGATTAAGACCTGGCGTACTTTTAAAAGTACATGAAATTTTCAAAAATTCCCGACGGTTTTTGAGAAAAGATAGTGGTGTGAAGTTGGTCGGAATATTTTATTCAGCTGTTTTGAATTGTAAACAAAACAATTTTGTGGAAAAAATCTTTTCATTTGTAGTTATGATTTGGAGCTAAAAACATGTCTAAGCGTCGCCAGAAAACGTCAACCCCTATGAAAAGCAGTAAGTGAATGTTATTAAATTTTTTGACACGTTGTCATTTTTATGCCCTTACTTTGGACCTTATCCTAAAGTTACATCATGGTGTTTACTGTTTGTTTCCTTTGCAATAACAACGACCAAAGTTGGGTGTACTTTTTAAAGAACATTGGGATTCAATCTAGTAATCAGTAAAGAAAGAGTGGAGCCAAACACTTGCCTATTGTTGAAGACGAACAACACAGGTGCCGTGGGGAAAAATGCAATCAAAGAACAAAAATCAAATGTACACAGTGCAATATCTTTCTGTGCTTAACAAAAAAGCACAATTGCTTTCTAACATTCCATCAAAATTGATGTCAGTTCCCACCTAATGATTATTTAGAAAACTACTTCTATACTTTGTAGTTCTATAAGTACTGATATGTTTATTTACAAAGTTCTTAAACTTTAAGAATAGGTATGGAAAAAAATCTATAATTTTTCTATTTTCTATGAAAAAAAATCTACAGAAAAAAATCAAAATTTATTGTTTCTCACTGTTTCAGTAAGTAGGTTCATTTAAAGTTTAAATCTTGTCAAAACCTTAAGTTTATATAAAAGACCAAACACTTTTTTTTATATGAAAATTTGTGTTTTTCTTTACTCAGCTGTGAGAGTAATAGTAGAAAAAAAACACTGCATTGAGTCCTTATGTACTTTATAAAGTACATTGATATCTCTTATTTCAGGCCGTATTTGATAATTTTATATGTACTTATACACTTATAATGACTTCCTTAATCATTATGAACAGGAATAAAAATTAAAAAAATCTCAGGACTCAAGCAGTACCTGCCTCATGTACTTTTAAAAGTACATCCAGGTCTCAGGAGGCTATTGACCACCAGACAGGATTTTCATTTAACCAATCAATGCCCACTAATTTTATTATTTTCATTTAAGATTCATTTCACGCGTTTGTATTTTTTACAAACGCCTGAAAACTTTCAGTGTATGCAATGTGTCAACAATTTTGCGAAAATACTCTACTTGTCCGGATTAATAATTTGTAAGCCTAATAATACCCACGTGTTATTACAGTTATTATTCAAGCAGAGTTCTGGGAATATAAAGGCGACGGACTTGTAACCAGGAGGTCGGTGATTCATGTCCCGGTTTCAGCATAGATATAGTAAAGCTAGTTTGAGTAGTTGCGATATCACAAAAGTGATTAACACAAATATGATAACTAACTACCAGATCTGGACTTCTAGCTGACTAAGAAATTTTCGTTGCTATATTAAGTTATTATATTTGTGTGAATCATTTTTGTGATATAACAATTACTCAAACTCGTTTTACTAAATCTACGCTGAAATCGGGACTTGAACAACTGACCTCCAGTTTACAAGTCCACCGCCTTATCGATAAAGCTACGAAGGTTGGTTGAAATTTTAATTGCTATATTATTTTCAGGCTGGGTGTTTGACGTGACACAAATCTGGGACTACTCCTTTTTCCTGGCGGGATTCTGGATAGTGATCTCCGGTCTCCTGATTGCCATCATCCCCTTCACCGAGAACCGCAGAATCTGGGGAGATGGTCCGCTGGAGAACGAGAAGGAAGAGAGCATCGTGTGAACGGATCTTTATTAGAAGAGAGCATCGTGTGAACGGATCTTTATTAGAAGAGAGCATCGTGTGGCCGGATCTTTATCAGAACAGAGCATCGTGTGAGCGGATCTTTATAAGAAATGAGCATCGTTTGAGCGGATCTTTATAAGAAATGAGCATCGTTTGAGCGGATCTTTCTTAGATAAGAGCATCGTGTGAACGAATCTTTATAAGAACACCTCATCAGCCCCTCATGTAGGTATTTAAGACCTTTACAGACCACAAGAGAGCAGGTATCATGTGATTGTGTCTTTCATATAGTAATTATAGGATCAAAATAAGATTATATAAGTAGCTTAAACTTGAGATTTAGGGTCGAACATAGAACAGGATTAGATTTAATCTAAGTGGACACTATCAGGCTATAGTATGCTTTGAGTTTTTGAAACTTATTTTAAAGTCTTTAAGGCAGGATTCTCCATCGTTTGTGCTCTTCCACCCAACCATAATTGAGGGTAAAACTCCGACGTGTCCAGCTTAGCTTAACTTTAATCCTGTTTCATAATGTGGCCCTTACTCTTGAACAAAGTGTCGAAACATGTTTATTAACTTTTAATTATCTAATAATAATTTATTAATTAACTGTCCAATTTTGACAGTAAGCTCTTCATATAAATCTAACGTTAGGAGTAGAGGCAACAGAGTAACAGTCCTTCGGTTTCATAAGCAAGGCGGACTAAATTACAATACAGGACTCAAGGCATGGCGGAACTATGAAGTTATTTTAGTCCTAGGAATGTCATAGGTATTATTCTATAGATATATCACTGTTCTAACCGACCTCAGTAGCTTGATCGATAAGGCGGTGGACTTGTAACGTGGAGGTCGGTCGTTCAAGTCCCGGTTTGAACGTAGGTTTAGTAAAGCAAGTTTGAGTAGTTGTGATATCACGCAAGTAATTAACACAAGTATGATAACTTTATATAGTCAACGACACAAAAGGAAGAGACTTCCGAGTAATAATAATCTTTAGTAATGCTATTCATGAAAATTGTCTCGGTCTGGAAGTGAAATCAAAGATAGTTTTGTTTTTGTGATGAGTTTATTCAACAAGTATTTCAAGTATCATGTTGATTTTTTTGAGCTTGGGCAATGATTTTTCTTGCAGATTTTTCTTAGAAATTTAATTAAGAAAAGAGTCTGATGGATTCGAATGATCTGCACCTAATTGCATGATTGCTTATGGACAGATTTTATCATCAATTTAATTAAATTTCACAATTAAATGACTAATGGCGAATTAAGTTCACGATTAAACCAGTCCGTTCTTGACAGTACAATATCTTTGCTTTCTTTCCTTCCCTATCTATCACTGTTTATGAGACCAACAGGACCAGTAGAAGCCGTCCGAATCAAAACCATATATATTTATGTTTGATCTCTCTTATGTTAAAGTAGGTATAATCATAGTTTTTGTTTTAGAAATTGTACAACTGAAGCGATTGTTTTCTGTCATTTTTTTTTTTTGAGTAGATTGGACCTCAGTTGTGATTATGATGACAATGAATCTTAGCCTCATATTATGAATATATAATTGTTACATATTGGATGAATGGACACTGCTGTGGTGGCCACTGTTACTATAGTATGGGATTTCAGCAATATGGCTGGCTGGCCATATGAAACAGGAGCTACTGTAGACGTTTGTAGTCTGTGTTGTAGCTTGCCCATCCCGTAGTATACCTCCCCTCTGATGGGCGAGAAGTGGTAATAACAACATTACAGTAACAGTCTCTGCTATAGCGTAGTTTTTAGAACAAGACCATATTTACTCTATGACTCCATAGGCATAAAAAAGCAGAAAACAGTTGGTTTTTCTGTTGTATACACATTATGTTTATTTTAGGTGCTATGTAGTGCATTAAAGTTGAAATACATTTAAATTGAACACATTTTTTGATCAATCTCATTTGATCAAAAATGTGATCCAAGATTCAGAGTACTTACGGCTAGTTTTGTAAGAATCGATTTTTGCTTCCATATTTACGTCACCTATGTTTTTTACGTGATTTTTTCTTCTTTCTTTTTGATGACAATTTCATTGTGTACCTACCGACACTGTTGGTTTTAAAAACTCAGAATTTTATTTTTGATGTAAATTATAAAGTTACTCTATTTTTGTGTGAAGCATAGAATTATTCTGTTTTTCGTGTTAACGATAGAAATACCTATTTGTTTTTTTAGTTGTTCTGAACAACTAGTGTTTTATAAATTAAGTACAAGTTTGATTTGAACACAACTTGTCAAAGAAAATAATTACATATTTTTTTTATACAGAATTTGAATCTGGAAAACAAGTTTTTTTTATGGAAACATCGTTTTTTCTCCAAATTATATTTTATTGAATAATATTTATTGAACAACAAAGAGATTTCACAATACTCTGTTTATAATATATGTACTTACATTGGTGTTCACAGAATTAAATATTAAAAGTAAACAAAATTGTAAAAAAAGAAATTTTAGGAATGTTTAAATTCAAGAAATACATTAATAATTTTTTAATAGATAGTTTTTATTGAGAAACAAAAAATATACATTAAATCATGCCCACCACATTAATTTTTCGCTCCTTCTCTCGAAATATATGTTTGTAGGTATTATACTCCATACTTGAGATTGCTTTCTTATTTTTCGAAATTATTTTCAGTTTATAATATTATATGTGCTTGAGAGAGACACACCCATCTTACGGGGGTGGAATGGACACTCAGAGTCTACGTAGGGGCTCCGTTACTCCTTTCACTGTCAGATAATGTGAGATTTTAATTATATCTTAAAGAAATTAATTAAAAAAAAGAAATATAATGTACCTCTGTATACTAACTTGGGATATTCGAAGCACATTTATGCTTTGCGAGGAAAAATGAGTAGCTACTTGTGTGAGTGGAGACTTTGACCGAAAATAATGGTACCACAACAACTTCTGTTATAATGAGACTTGGCTGTATGGAATGGCCTTGCCTACCAAGGCAAATATGTACTTACCATAATATAGGGGAAAGAAAAAAGGGACTTTTTTTCATTTTGGGCTTAACCTAATTTTCAACTACATGGTCATACAGGACGAGGCCAGAGGGTTTCAACCACCATTTGCTGGAAACTCACAGACCAGCTACTCAAATCAACCTCAAACAGCCTGAGTGGGGCCAAGAAGATCCAGCATCACGAGGAGTTGACTTAAGGTCGTCCTTGCCATTTTCAGTGTTCTCACAAACTGTTTTTTTATTTGGGTTTAAAGTCATTTTCAACTTCATGGTCATTTGGTTATACCACGAAGGGGGTGTTACCCTCCATTCGTAGGAAACTCACAAACCTGCTACCCACATTAACCGGACCCAGCCTGGGTCTTCACCTCGCTGGACGATGCTTAACTTCGGTGACATTACGAGAACCGGTGCGCGCCATTGACGCTGGCTAAACTGATTTTCAATATTTCCCACAACTCTTTCTTCACCGTTCATTATTCTTACGCTTTTTGATTCAACATTTCCCACAACTCTTTCTTCACCGTTCATTATTCTCACGCTTTTTGATTCAACATTTCCCACAACTCTTTCTTCACCGTTCATTATTCTCACGCTTTTTGATTCAACATTTCCCACAACTCTTTCTTCACCGTTCATTATTCTTACGCTTTTTGATTCAATATTTCCCACAACTCTTTCTTCACCGTTCATTATTCTTACGCTTTTTGATTCAATATTTCCCACAACTCTTTCTTCACCGTTCATTATTCTTACACTTTTTGATTCAATATTTCCCACAACTCTTTCTTCACCGTTCATTATTCTTACGCTTTTTGATTCAACATTTCCCACAACTCTTTCTTCACCGTTCATTATTCTTACGCTTTTTGCTCAGCCCTCGTGTTTTATCAACGACCTTTGCTCCGGCCACGTAGACCCTCTCCACATTCCTGTCGTCCCCGGAGAAGAAGAACTTGAGGAACTGTTCCTGCAGGCTGCGTCCACACGAGAACTCCACGGGAGAGCAGGGCGCGTCCACACTGATCACCAGAGCGTCGAACTGTTTGCCCGCCGAGAAGTTGCCGATTTGATCCTCTAGGTTCAGGGCTGGAAAAAAGAGAACGAATATTTTATACTGTGATTTTTCATGGCAATGTTGTTGTTGAATTCTTGTAAATTTTTGTGCCGGAGAATAATAAGTAGTCTAGTTAGGAATTTTACCATTGTTTATTATTATTATTCAACACTTCATTAGATAGGTACATATAAAAAGACATAATATGTACAATACAAATAATTATTATAAAGAATTAAAAATGGAAACAATATAGGACGTGATTATCGTCTGAGATAATCTCAGCCATCAAACCCATGAAGTGACCTCTGAGAGCTCAGTGATCGGCTTTCTGGACATCTTAACCAATTATCTTCATAGTACTTGGCTTCGATTTCAAGGCTCTCAAAATAGTATTTTACAATAAACTCAGTACAATTTTGGGGCCCCGCGCCTTGAAATGCGAGGGGCCCCCGGCAGCTTTAATCCGACACTGAATATGACCATCCAGTTGAAAGCGATGTTGAACCCAAAAAAGAAAAAAAAAGTTCTGTCAGACATAGGATGTTTACCGTTCTGTAATCTACGTCCTGCTTTCGCTGTAATTTATGCAGATGTATTATGCCCGTCAGTAGGAGAACGTGACGATATATCGCTCTCTGTTTAACCTGCACAATTCATTTAAATAATACTCGCTCTGTCTCGAAGGGTTTTCACATATGTATACTTCTACATTATGAACGAGGCTATCTCTAATAAACATTCCTAATTGGGCGAGGTTTTTGCCTATCCTGGTGGTGGAAATCGATACTAAGGGCGGAATTAATAGACGTTTTTGTAATACCTCTGTGGCGCTAAGTCACAGATTGCGTACTGTGCAAGATAGGGAAAACCGACACTTACCAACGACTTAAGTTATTGATGTTGTCTATTAATTCCGCCCTAAATCTTACTAATGTCTGCACGATTCAATTTGTCTTTCCTAATTCTCGCATGACTGACCTTTCGCTCCTCCCATGGTAGCGTAGTAGAAAGCACGCTCGAAGTTCAGAGGCACGCCCTCAGCTTCAAGGGGCGGAGCTTTACCGGTGGATATCTCATGGTGGGCGCCATCCCGTCTGGCGAAGTTCAGAACTGACGACACTTCGAGGGATCGACGCGCGACCTCCAGAATGGAAGGTGAGTAGCCTGCTCCCATGTCCGTGCCGAGACCTTAAGTAGTTTAGGAAAGTCATTAGAATTGTAATGTAATGTAAATAGCTTTTATTTGTACAATTAAATTTACACATTTTAACATAAATACCTTGAACACAATTAAGTGTAGCAAATCAGATTGGTATCTGAGGCCTCTCCTCATAAAGAGGCATGTGACCAATTGGTCCAAACCCGGGCTACAGATTTAAAATAAAATTAAAATTACTTTAATTTAGATGTAAATTAAATAATTATTTATATTTTTCTCTTTTCTATCTATCTTTTACACACACACACACACTCTCTCTAAATCTAATCTCCTCCTCATCCAATTCCCTTTGAATCTCTCTCATACTCCAACCATACTTCTCTATACACTTTCCCCATTCTCTTCCACTCACTTCTCTCCTCAGCTACTCTCCTCCATAGTACTCCTCATTAGAATTAATAAAATATAAAAAAGAGAAAATATTTGAAGCGTCAAAAAAAAAAAAAAAAAATCAAAGAAACAAGTACATATTTTTTTTTATTTTTTTTTTTTTATGATAACACATACACGACCAGTTGTGCCACGAGGACTTATGAGTCCCATCATTCCAGCAATAAGCCTAAGACGTATTATTTTGTGATTAAAATCCCAACTTGCTGGGTTTCAAACCCGCAACTTCTGGACTACTAGACCGACACCTTGACCACTGACCTACCGGGACAGACAAACTATTCTTACCAATGTTCACTCCCTTCCGAGCAATCTTGGCCGTATCGCAGGCGCCGCTCTGTAGGAAGCAGTTGGAGCTCGGACAGTGGATGATGGAGCTGCCTCGGCTGGCTATCACCTCCAGCTCAGCCTCTGATAGGTGGATGCCATGGGCCAGGATCGTCTGTTGGAAAGATGAGTCAGTCAATGAGCGGAAGAAAGATGTAAATAATATAATACCTAAGAAACTATGACAAATTAATACAATACCTATGAAACCATGACTAAACAATACAATATCTATGAGACCATGACAAAACAATAGAAAATCTATGAAACCATGACAAAACAATAGAATATCTATGAAACCATGACAAAAAATACAATACCTATGAAACCATGACAAAACTATACAATACCTATGACACTATGACAATACAATACAACACTCCTCTTATCTTGTAATCTCATTTCACAATTTGCATTTTACTTTCTAGAGAGCGTATGGCCGCTGGCTGAGAAGTGCTGGAAACAAAACATACGTGAGTCACTAATTTGTCCTTTCCTCGATTGTACCTGGAATACCTGGATGGTTCTCCGAAACTGGTGCAAAAATAGACCACAATTAGGAGAATGATTATTATTTTTCTCTCCAAAATAGGTTCGTTTTCAACACTAGATCCGTGTTGAATATTTCTTACTGTTCACTGTCGTGATCCAATAATTGAGAGCATCAAAAATATCAACATGCTTACCTTCTTTGTTAGTAGCCCAGCACGATCATATACCTCCGTGTAAGTCTCACATTTCGGGTTCATTCGTTTGACTTCGGCTATTTCCGCCTGGTTCTCCGACAGATGGGTCTGGATGCGCAGATCGTACTCTTTTGCCTTTTGCGCAAGTCGTGTCAGCGTGTCCATTTCACAAGTGACGGCGAAGCGAGGCGTAATGATGGGCTGCACCAGAGGGTACTGGAAGGAATTTGATTCAATCAGTCTAATGGAGGTCAAACATGAGCGGGTGACATCTAAGCAGTCAATATGAAGTATTGTATGTAATGGAAGACGAAACAGCCAGCGCCCACGGGGTACAGCCGAATTTTTGGCTATGCATGTATGAGAATACCGTTAGCTTTAGAACCGCCCTTGATCAAGTTTTGTTTTATTAATTTCAATTTCTATGTATGTATATATTCTATGTCATTTGTAAATAAAACTTGATCCAACATGTTTAATAATGTATATTGTCCCATCGAAATCAATAGTTCATATTGACTTCTTAGGTATAGCTTCATAGTGGGTCACCTCCCAAAATATCATCGTAAATCTAACAGAGTAAAACTCTGTTAGATAAAAATTGGCTAACATCAAAGGCTCATTCTATGATATTATAAAAATGTTAACCATGTCTTGGGATTGCAGTTTTAGCTGTAAAGTGCAATCAGGCCTCTCAAGCACGACCAATACGCAAAAATAGGAAAAAAATAGTGCCATGAGTCAAGAAAAGTATTTAAAAGGATTCATCAACATAGAAGTATTCACCAGTAATCATGGAAATTGGAACTAAACTTTAATACTGCGGAACCCATAAATTTATACCCAACGCAAGTAATAATGGCACAGATAAACAAAAAACTCAACTTATCTGAAAAACTAATGCCACAAATTTGGTTTTAACTTTCATTTTAAAAATGAGGATTTTTCTATGCATTCGTTCGTTCAACTAATATGAAAATATCTAAACTTTTTTTTCAGTTTGTGCATATTTTAATGTGCACCCATCAGGAAAGAGAAAAAGAAGAAGAATAAACAGATTAAGATTAAGAGGAGGAGGAGAATAAGCAACAGGAGGAGAATAAGGAAAGAGAATTGGAAGAAATTTGAGAAGAAAGGATGTAAGGTAATTTATAGAAAATAATGTGAATGAGAGGGATATAGGAAAGACTGAGAGAAAGAGAGAGAGAGAGAGAGAGAGAAAAAGAGAAAGAGAAAGAGAAAGAGAAAGAGAAAGGAGAAAAGAGAAAGAGAAAGAGAAAGAGAAAGAGAAAGAGAAAGAGAAAGAGAAAGAGAAAGAGAAAGAGAAAGAGAAAGAGAAGAGAAAGAATGAGAAGAGAGGGAGAGAGAGAGAAAGAGAGAGAGAGAGAGAGAGAGAGAAAGAGTTGGGCGCTAAGTTATGGATATGGAGTGACCTTTTGTTTAGGTGACGGGAGATTCACTAGATGTTACTTAGGGAATCTGTAGGGAAATTTGTAGGCAGTGCCTGTATGACGTTGCTTAAGAAAGTAAATGAGAAAAGATACTGAAGGGTGAATACACGAGTATTTGAGCGGTGTATTCGCTACACAAGCAGCCAATACACATGAATTTCATAAACTAAGAAAGAGAGAGAGATTAAAGAGCGAGTAAATGAGAAGGATAGTAAGGAGGAAATAAGAAAGAAGATTTAGGGAAATAGAGAAAAGTGAGAAGAAAATAGAAGGATAATAGGGAGGAAAAAGAGATGGTAAGAGAAGTAGACGAAGAATAGCGAGGAGACAATTTTAAGGATCAAAGTTTTACAACAAATTTTAAAATAAACAACAACAAATATAAGGGAACAATTATAGTTAGACATTCCACCAATCACAGAGCGGACAGCGCAGCGCCCCATATTTCGAACCTTAATCGAATCCTATTTCATAATTTGGCTCTAGGTAGACGGCCACAACGAGTACCCTGGGCCTATACCCTACACCCTAGATCCTCGACCCTGGTACTGGTACTTATAACTCGACTAGCGGGCTGTCGCCCGCTTTGCGGGCCGAGGTATGGCCGTGAAAGCAAAAAAATCCTTTTTCGTCAATGGCAGGTGTTGTAGTGGGAATTTCGAAAAATCCCTTCTTATTGCACATCTAGACTATAAGACAAAGCTACCTACCAAATTTCAGCTTCCTAGGACTTACGGTTTGGGCTGTAGAGCGATGATCAGTCAGTCAGTGGTCAGTGGTCAGTCAGTGACTTTGACATTTATACAGGGTGGGGCAAAAGTCTGGAAACCCCTGAATAACTTTCGAATAGCTTCTTCGGTAAAATTAAAATTTTGTATGGTAAACTGGGCTAATAAGACCTTCTTTTAGAGTCGGGTCGATTTTTGTTACCGGCCCTCATGTCGGGGCCAGGGGGGCCAACTTCATTTTTTTAAATACGAACCCCCACCTTGCGATACATTTTTGAAAAGGTCTTAAAATAACAAATACATTGGTGCAAATTTTATTTTTTTAATATTAACTGTTTACAAATGGCGTCCAACTTTGTGTATGCAGTAAAGTCTGGAAACCCCTGAATATCTTTCGAAAGGGCTTTCTCAGTAAACTTAAAATTGTGTACGGTAATCCTTGGTAATTAGACCTTATATTAGAATGGGACCGATTTTTTTTTACCGGCCCCCATGTCGGGGCCAGGGAGGCCAACTTCATTTTTTTAAATAAAAAACCCCACCTTGCGATACATTTTTGGAAAGGTCTAATTACCCCGACTTACCGTGCACAACTTTAAATTTACTGAGAAAGCCTTTTCAAAAGATATTCAGGGGTTTCCAGACCTTACTGCATATACCAAGTTGGACGCCGTTTGCAAACAGTTAATATTAAAAAAATAAAATTTGCACCAATGTATTTCTTATTTAAAGACCTTTCCAAAAATGTATCGCAAGGTGGGGGTTCGTATTTAAAAAAATGAAGTTGGCCCCCCTGGCCCCGACATGGGGACCGATAACAAAAATCGACTTATCTTTAAAAGAAGGTCTTATTAGCCCGGTTTACCATACAAAATTTTAATTTTACCAAAGAAGCCATTCGAAAGTTATTCAGGGGTTTCCAGACTTTTGCCCCACCCTGTATATTAATTCTTAAAGGATAATTAGAGTTCTGTATTGTAAATCAACACTCACCGATTTCTTCTTCATTTCCACCACAAACCTCTCCGTCGCGGCCAAAGACTCCTCGCCACTCTCCCCATAGTACTCTTCGCAGTTCACCGTCATGTTCACCTTGCCCACGAATCCCCTCTGCCCTCTCCTCTGCAGGGCGTCGGCCAGGACCAGACAGGCGTCCGTGTGGATGGTGCCGAAGTAGGAAGCGGTGGTGGTTCCGCAGGACAAGGTTCTATTCTGAGAGAGGAAAGCACAGGGGGTTTACATCTATTCTGAGAGAAGAAAGCACAGGGGGTTCACATCTATTCTGAGAGAAGAAAGCACAGGGGGTTCACATCTATTCTGAGAGAAGAAAGCACAGGGGGTTCACATCTATTATGAGAGAAGAAAGCACAGGGGGTTCACATCTATTCTGAGAGAAGAAAGCACAGAGGGTTCACATCTATTATGAGAGAAGAAAGCAGGGAGGGTTCACATCTATTCTGAGAGAAGAAAGCACACACGGGGTTTTCACATCGGTGAAAGTCACCGGAGAAGCAAAGTTGAACGAGTGCCGGGGCTTCGTTTCAGAAAGCACTTTCACTCTCAAATTTCCAAAATCTTCCTTTCAACCGAAGTAGGACGCGGTGGTGGTTCCGCAGGACAAGGTTCTATTCTGAGAGAAGAAAGCACAGGGGGTTCACATCTATTCTAAGAGAAGAAAGCACAGGGGGTTCACATCTATTCTGGGAGAAGAAAGCACAGGGGGTTCACATCTATTCTGAGAAAAGAAAGCACAGGGGGTTCACATCTATTCTGAGAGAAGAAAGCACAGGGGGTTCACATCTATTCTGGGAGAAGAAAGCACAGGGGGTTCACATCGGTGAAAGTCACCGGAGAAGCAAAGTTGGACGAGAATTCAAATCGTGGATAAAATTTCAAGAAGAGATAGGTGCCATAGTATATTTTCGACGCGGGATGAAAGTATCCCAATAAATATCAGTACACTACCTAGGAAAAAAGAAAAGAAAGTTGGACGAGTGTCGGTGCTTCGTTTAAGAAAGCACTTTCACTCTCAAATTTCCAATTTATTTATTTATTTATAATAGCCTTTATTTGAATAAATTTTTAATACATATCAAAATAAACATAGACAAGCTTAACCTTAGAGTACTAATAAAAAATAATAAATGAATACATTATGGAAAAATAAAATAAAACTTATTCAAAATCAGATACAGTATCGAATTTCCAAAATCTTCCTTTAAACCGTCCAAGTCTGTTTAAATAATGTATTCAGAGAATGCGTTATTTCAACAAATTTTCACGGTTGGAACTGAAACGTAAGAGTGAGAGTTCCCCAAGTCTCCCTTTCAACCGTTAAATTCTGTCTAGATAATGCACTGTCTAAATAATAAATTAATCATTCAAACGGAATTTGACGGTTGGTAGGGAGATTTTGAGAGTAAGTGCTTTATGGAATGAGGCTCTGATACACTTGAGAGGGAAGCTCCACTTCCAAAGGGTATTGTTCCCCAAGAAAGGGAGATCATATGTTGACAAGTCCAGATTCATCAAAAATTCTCGCAGGCCACTAACAATTCTGTCTGAGCTCGTCTATTTGTGGGAGATCTCACCCAATGTGAAAAAGGACTGCCATTAGTTTACTAATATTATTTATTTTAATATTGTTGTCATTGGGGAACATGCACTGGGTGGGATTCAAACCACTAGGTGGGATATTATCCCTAAGCTATTTGGATCACGAGAGTATCTGCTTAACCACTATATTTGTTCTGGGCTTAAGAGCTTTACTTATAAAGCTTTGCCCAAACTCACCATAAACATTTTTTTAGATATTAAGTTTTTATTGTAATTGTATTTTATGGCAACCCTTTGTAACATAATATTACAAATAAATACATTCAATTCAATTCAACTCACCACAACCTTCTCATACACCGACTTGGCAAAGTCCAAATCCTCGAACCGTCTTTCCAAGTTGAAGATGTACGTCTTGAGCCAGGTCAGCAGAGGCAGGTCCACTCCGAGGCCCAAGTTGGGGTACTGGGGGGCGTGCACGTGGGCGTCTACGAAGCCGGGGATGAGGAACTGGTTGGGCGCCAGGTGTTGGGTGAGGGGGGAGTTACCGTTTGTGTGGGCGACGGGGGATTCATTGGTTGTGACTGAGGTGATCTGTTGGGGAACAAATGAGAATAGGTGTTGGGTGAGGGGGGAGTTACCGTTTGTGTGGGCGACGGGGGATTCATTGGTTGTGACTGAGGTGATCTGTTGGGGAACAAATGAGAATAGGTGTTGGGTGAGGGGGGAGTTACCGTTTGTGTGGGCGACGGGGGATTCATTGGTTGTGACTGAGGTGATCTGTTGGGGAACAAATGAGAATAGATGTTGAGGAAGGAAGGAAGAAGTTTCATACTTTATTTTGTTTCATATGACAGTATGTATCTTCATTTCAAATACCTTTGAGGTATAATATCTTTTGTAATTTTAGGGGGAAAGTATTACTAAAACAAATATACGGGAAAAGATATTACAACTTAAATACCTAGTCCCTCTAGTTTTGCTATTGGAAAGAGGTGCCAACGAATGTTGAGAATTGTGACATCATGTGCTAATTTTAATGGTTTTAATCAATTATTTTTATAGTACTCATGGAATAGCTCAGTGGTTAAGCACTCGCTTGCCATGCGGAAAGTCCCAGGTTTGAACCCCCACGCCGACAAAAATTTATATTCAAAACTTGGTTACAGTTGTTTGTAAGGGATACCTTCCGGTGCGCTCATGTTGACCCAGCACCTAAATGGGAAGTACTGTGTCACTTCTCGCCCATCAGAGGAGAGGCATACTACGGGATGGGCAGGCTACAACACAGACCATAAGAAGCGTCTACAGTAGCTCCTGTTTCATGGCTACGAAATAAAAAAGGCTGTGAAACACTCATACGAGGTCCGACAGTAAAGTTCCCGGATGACACCCATAGCTTCGGCTCTGATGTACATAGCTCAACAAGTTTTTGCAGGAATTAACCATAGTTCCTCATGTCCATATTTCATTAACTTTAATTTCTTTCTGTGTTTGATTATGACTGAGTATTTGAAAACTACCGATCAGAAAGAAATTAAAGTTAATGAAATATGAACATGAGGAACTATGGTTAATTCCTGCAAAAACTTGTTGAGCTATGTACATCAGAGCCGGAGCTATAGGGGTCGTCCGGGAACTTTATTGTCGGACCTCGTATTTACAAAATAATAAGATAGCAGGTATTCTTCTTAGATTGGTTTCTTACTTTGCCGTTAGTGACCTCTATGCTACACTTGTCCAGGTACTCCATACAGTCACTCTCCGTGTTCCAGTGGACCACAGGGCCAGTGAAGATTTGGGTCTGAAAAGTAAACATTTTTACCATAAAAAAAAATAAATATAAATAGCCAGCTAGAAATCGGATAGGATTCTGGAGCATCTCAACTGAGGTATTGATTCTGAACCTCAAAATGTATAAAAATTTCCGACGACTTGATTTATTTCCCTCTAGTAACTGTAAGCATGTACCTATTATGTCGATTTGTAGATGGTTTTTTCTTTAGATCTGATAGAGATCCATTGCTTAAAAAAAGATGATTTCTTCTATCCTGTTTGCGTCTGCCTGAGCGGGAATTGAACCCAAGGTTCAGAATGAGGCTCACTAATTTCTGTCTCACTTATGTGAGCTAAGAAGACGCCAGGCCTTCATTCCAAGCCGACCTCCGTGGCTCAGTGGTTAAGAGCATTCGTTACTGACCCGGAGACTGCGGGTTCGAATCCCGGCCGGAGCGGAAATTTCTGACCGAAATTTTCCGTTTCCGGAATGGCATGGATGTAAAGGTAAAGTGCCCTGAAGTAATGCGAAAGCGCTTCCGGGGCACACTTACCTTTTTTTTTGTTAAAAAAAGGCCTTCATTCCAGGAAGCACTCTCATAATCCCCAAATATTCTTTTCAACTTCACTCTGATTGGGTTATTTGGGTAAACAACACAAACACTCTGATTGGTTTATTTGGGTAAATAAACCAATTGATAGGGTTATTTGAACGAAATTAGACGGTTCAAAGGAAGATTTTGAGAGTGCTTCCTGGAAATATGAGGCCCTAGGGCTTTTATGTTGTGCTATCTGCATTTTCTTATTAGGTACTATGGTCTGGAAGGGAATAGGTACTATGGTAATACTCGTAATTATCACAACCCTTGATTAGTGGTTCAAACATTATGTTAACTCAACATATACAATTTATACATTATTAATTTACGCTCTATACATAACTGTTACTTACCATAACTGCGTTTCAGCTTATTTCTCGGTACAAATTGAGACAAATTATGGTTCAAATAAACCAACTATAAATACATATACCTATATTTGTGTAGTTACATGGTACTTTTGATTATCTATTTTAAAAAACTTCAGTTCCGAATTGAAGAAAAACCACTTATTTTTCACTTTTCGACAATGTATGTAAATTCAATTCTCCGTTTATCCTGCAAGAATGAGACTGAGTCTCTTTACTTTCACAGATAGTTAAAACAATGTATCTCTCTTCGAAAAATAATGACGCGTTATTTTTTGGCGAACAAGACTAACTTTTTATGTATCACCGATTCAAAAAGAGCAATTAAATACGGCTAGTATGTTTATTTCTAGGAATCACACAGCTTATTTTACGTTCAAACGCTCGTGAAAGAGAAAAGAAATTCCACGTGCTTTCAGGAACAAAACTAATCGTTGACTGGAAGTCGATACTCGAATTCTTATCTTTCAACCATGGGCCTGTCTCATGAACACTTGTACAGCTGTTGTACACGAGGTTTTTAACGGTTTCGGTTACCATGGCAACAGCATATTATGTACATAGCGTCTACACGCTATGATAATATGTAGTGTAGATAGAGGTAACTAAACATATTATTATTATTATGCTGAGTAAAGTGATAATAGCCAATATAGTCAGTAAAGTCATTCATATTATTATTATTATTATTGCTATATTGAGTTAGGTGATAAGATGAGTGCTGATATTATGTAGTCATTCAATACAGATGTTTACATTATACATCTGGTACATTGTAAATAGGTATTTGATGAAATAAATATACATTCCTAATGTCAACGATGTGCTGAATTGATATTGAAGTGCATTGGTAGTCAAGTGGTTAAGGCGCTAGTCTGGTAATCCAGGTAGCGTAGGGATCCGTTGGTTCGAATCCCATCCACAGCATGAATTTTTCCTCATTTATTTGAGTTTGTGACCACATAATAAAAAGACTCTGAGGGTTGGGTGGTAGAAAATGCTTTGAACATTAACCTCGCCTTAGACTCTGAGAGTAAGGTTTAGGTGGTAGAAATTCTTTGAGCATTAACCTCGCCTGGTGGTTACCTTCCACTAAAAACTATTATTATTATATTCATACATGATACAGTGATACCTACACAGTGCCGGGTTTCATCTGATCAAGAATATAAATAGGGGAGGAAAAGAGAAAGAGAAAAAATCTGATGTGAAACCATACGACTTTCCTTATCACCCGAAAATAAGTCACATTCCGCCTCTGGTGACTCAACGGTAAAAGATTTTTTGCTTAACTTGGAACTCGAACCACCGACCTCGAGATTACAAGTCCGCCGCCTTATTCATCAAGCTACTGATGTCGGTGCACGGCTAGTTAAAATATGAATTATAATAATCAATGAAAAATGTCGGATCCCGAGATAAATCTAACTTACGTAAGGACGAAGTTAACAAAGAAATAAGAAAGAAAATTACAAAGTTTATTAATTAGGAAAGTAAATAACCATGTAATGAACAAGATAACATAAAGTTAACCATGTAATTAACAAGATAAGATAAAGTTATGTAATTGCGCATGTTATTATTGTATATTTTTATAATAATGATTAGGTATGTACATTATCTTGTAAGACCGACCTCAGTAGGTCAATCGATAAGGTGGCGAACTCTTAACTTAGAGTTCAGTTGTTGGAATATATTTGTCAAATACCAATTTGGTAATATGAGTCTTAGATTATCTATTTATACAATACATAGATACATAATATAAATAGATACATAATATTATCTCTATATATAAAACAGAAAAAAGGACTACCTATGTTTGTTTGTCCGGAGTTGTTTAGCCAAAACGGTAAGAGATAGCGAAAAAATGTCTCAGAATTGACCCCCCCAAAACCATTATTGCTTTGTCCAGAAAAATTATAAAAAGTTCAAAAAGGCATTGCTGTCCAGCAGTACGGTCAAGCCTTAGTAAATTTGAAATTTAGTCCTGTTGCAAAGCACAGGCAAACGGCTAGTCTATTTATACAATAAAACAGCCAAGTCTCCTTTAGAACTGGGTCACTCGATCCTCTGACCTTTCGACCCAGGATCAGTCTTGTAATTAATTGCTATCCTTGATCCGCAGGATCCTTGGTATGATTAATTTAACCTATCCTATACAAGTCTACATTCATAGTCCTACAGACGGCATATTAATATTAGACAAGAAACTAATATTGGAAAGCAATACTTAAAAACTATACGATGGAGACAATTTTAAGGATCAAAGTTCTACAGCAAATTTAAAAAAAATAAAACTACAACAAATATAGGGGAACACCTCAAGTCAGACACTCCACCAATCACAGCGCGGACAGAGCCCCATATTTCGAATCCTTATTCGAATCCTATTTCATAATTTGGCTCTAAGTAGGCGGCCACAACGAGGACCCTGGGCCTATACCCTACAGCCCTGCACCCCTGGTACTTATAGCATAATATAGATGATTTTCGGAACTTCGTTGTGGGCGCTTGAATTAAATTTAATAATCTGGTTGGATTATTTTACGTGGTACTGGCTCTACCCCCAGGGTTCAGGGTATAGGCCTCCGTTGTGTTGGTGCATTAAGTTACAAGTCAGCCACTTTTTTTTTTAACAATGTCTCAAGCAGGTTTTCGTTCAATATTTTATATTTATATAAATAAACTCTCTCTCTCTCTCTATTACTCAAGTCCTAACAAAGACTCTCCACTTCTGTATCTTCTTCTTGTCCCTCGTACACACATGGTCGTCGCTCTTACAATGCTTATTCCTTTGTCTTTATAAAGTCCTGTAAGTATAAGTCCTTCATGTAAGTATAAAGTCCGCCACTTTATACTTACATGAAGGTACTGAGGTCGAATGATAACTAGAACTAAGGACATGCTAAGTACTAAGGTATGTTTTATGTCTATTTGGGCTGATCCTTTGTCCCAGCTCTCCGCATTAAACTCATCCACCCTGAGAGAGATAAGATTCGCAACAAAAATTTGCATATTGTAAAATGTTCATCACAGCGGAAGGAAGTTTTGAACTCAAGACCAGCGTCTTTTTTTTTTTTTTTTTACTTCTACTATATTATGACAAATATTATTTAGTATCTATTATAAATGACCAATGATCTTAATCGTATTGAATGTCTTAAATGAACCTTATCAACAAACAAAAAATATATTAATCTCTTCTGTTTGTTACTACTAATTTGCTAATCTTTCGCAATTTAATTGCAATCCCATCCTTAATAATCATCCATTAATTCTGTTTAATTGTAAATGTCACTCAACATAATTATGCAAATGTCAGAAGACCATTGTCTAGTCTTTTTAATCACAAGAAAGTTACCATAGGACCCAGTCTTTCCTTGTGGATTCTTGATGTGTGAGATTAGTGTAAATCCGGGATAGTGCATTGTGGAAATTTATTTGTTTGCTTGTACAAAAAATAAGCATTTACACAATTTTATTTTTGAGGTACTTTTGTTCTTTGAATAATTTCTGTTCCGAATTTTATTCGATTCGTAAAACTTAGTCTAATATTTGATTAATAAATGTATTTAATAATACCCAAATATTCATAAACAAACAATATTATATTTTCATTTTTGAAGTTTGATTATAGAATTACCAATCGACTATTAAAAAAGTTCATCTATCTAAATGTGAAAAATATATTTTTTTTCTCTCATAAGGGCATGATGTGCATCTTTTGGTAAGTGGCAAGTATTCGAAAGTAGGTATAATTTCTGTGGAAATTATGTGGATAACTGGTTTGAGAGATATAAAGAGTTGAGGAACACTAATAAAAAATCAAAAAAAACTTTTCAAATCTTCCCATGTGAGCTGAAAAAATTGAGTCGAGAAAGTCTATAAACTTCAGAACTAGATAGACATATTATCAGAATATATTACTAACAGTAATATACATCTTCCATAGTAGCACAAACTGGAAGTGTGCCCAGCACACTAGCCGCATTCCCGCGCTGTATTGCAATGGACAGTCTTTCAGAAGTACTTCAAATTTCAGCAGTCAATACCTCACTCTCCATTGTCAATGGCTGACTGAAAACTGACATACTTGAGATTAAAGTTGAAACTTTAATAAAAAGCATATATGAATATGAAATAAAAAAAGTTATCGTATTTGTGTTAATCACTTTCGCTATATCACAACTACTCAAACTCACTTCACTAAATCTACGCTAAAGCCGGGACTTGAAACACCGACCTTCAGATTACAAGTCCGCCGCATTATCGATCAAGCTACTGAGATCGGTTAACTGAAAGCATTTACCTTTTATATAGATGATTTCTTCTGTAGATCCGATAGGGATCCATTGCTTAAAAAAACATTGCTTAAAACGCAAAAATGTATAGTTATATATTTTATATTCCAGCTTTCACCTCTATCTCCCCCTGCTCTGTCTATTGCTGACTCACTCTTCGGGCCAGGACCAGAATGAAATAGTTGTCCCTCTGACTGATGGCGGTGCTGATAACTCAAGCATGGACCTGCTGACTGAAGAGGTGGTGGACATGAGTCAGAAGAGTCAGACGAAGAGGACAGGTAGAGGAATCAAATATCTTTTTTTTTTTTTTTTTTTTTTTTTTTTTTAATACCGCTATCTTTCACTAGCTAAAATCCGGCACTTTGTCGCCGTTAAAGTTTTTTCCCGTGGTTGGTGTCCTACTTGAAAATGGTAATGATGTTTTAATTTTGATAATTTTCTAGGGAGTTTGACGGTGGTTAAGAAATGAGTGTATAAAGAGATTGCTATTATTAAATTCTTTATTAGATATAAAAAGTCAATTGTACAGTACAAATTAATTATTACAAAATTAAAAAAATGGAAACAATAAAAATGAAAAAATAGATAAATATATATTATACAATTTATACACATTTGTCCTAACTAAGAGAGAGAAAGAGAGAAAAAGAAGAAGAAGGGGGAAAAAAAATCGGATCAAGTCATGAGCGCACGATTATCTCAATGGAGAGATACTTGCTTGCCATGCGGAAGGTCTCGGGTTCGATCTTCAGAGCCGACAAAAAAATATGCTTTCAAAATTTAGTTTCAGTTCTTTATAAGGGATACCTTCCCGTGCGTCCGTGTTGACCCAGCACCTAAATGGAAAGTATTGTATCACTTTTAGCCCATCAGAGGGCCATACTTCGGGATAGGCACTGGGACAAGCTACAACACAAACCACAAGCGTCTACGGTAGCTGCTGTTAAAAAAAGTCCGTTAAGTTGGCCCTGTCTAATATTAGATAAGTATAGGGAGGACGTACAATAACATCACAAGAGTTATGTTGAGTTAAATGTGTTCAAAATACATCATTATTTATAATAAAAAAAAAACATAATGTGATTGAGACCATTAATATAAAAATATTTTATTTTTTAAAAAATAAATAAAGCTGGTAAGTAGAATTCGCAATACTTTTGAAGCCATTAAAAAAAAAAATTAATGGGCCAATTTTCAATTCTCAAGCCATAGGCAATAACCCGCCCTTTAGTTAGGACATATGTATATATTTTTTATTTTATTTTTTTTTCCTTGTTTATATTATTAATATTGTCAATTTTTATATTTCATTTTTACCATTATTTGTCTGTATACAATATGTTTTACTAATAAAGAGCTTATAAATATATAAATAAATACTGTGTTGGTGAAAGCCGACATCACTGTTTCTTTACCTGACCATTCCTCTCTCACTGTCTCCCTCCCCCCAGACGCCTCCTCCCTCCCCCTAGCAGACGGACACTACCCCCCCCGCGCCGTCTGCTCCGACCACCGCTACAGGCATGGCCGGGACGACATCGAAGACTTTGACTTCATTCGGAACTTCCAGCTGGATCGGGGGTCCCAGTTTCCGGGGGTCTACCGGATCCGGGGGTCGAACGGGGTCCAGATTGCGTACCGGATCCCCGAGACTGGGCGGCACCTGCAGATCCCCGCCTGGTGAGTGGGCGTTGTATTTCGGGGGGCGATAAGACCTCATTGGAAAAGTTTAATGTATTGTGATTATTGTGTTTATCAATTGCCACACTATTTTTATCAATGGCTAAATATATACAATGCACAACTTCTAAGTAATAGCCCCTAGACAATGAATTATTATCATCAATTTTTTTTTTTTTTTTTTTTTTTTTTTTTTTTTTTATCAGGACATAATTATGTTCATAATAATATAATAATATTTAATATACAAAATTGATGTAATGTATTACTTCCGAGAAATTTCTAATATTAGAAATCGGAAGTATTGTGTTCGTTTTTGTAGAAAAAAAATATTTTTTTGCTCCGATTTCAAATTTTTTCATATTTCTGGACGTTTCATAACCTCCTGTTTTTATATAAAACTAGGATTCTCATTATTACATTTTAAGCATTTCAGTATACACTCTTGTATGTATGCTATACAGCCAGCCTCCGTGGCGTAATGGTTGTGACTACTGCCCGTGGTCCAGAGTTCCCGAGTTCAACTCACGGTTGGAGCAGACTTTTCGAAGAAAATTCTGTTTCATCCAAACACGTGAGGCTGGCATTTCCGGCCCAACCCAGGCTGGGTGAGGTTAATGTGGGTAGCTGGTACGATTCCCAGCGAATGGAGGGTAAAACCCCCGTCCTGACTATCTATCTCAGTCAGGACGTTAAAACCAAATAGAATCAACTGGTCACAATAGATCTAATTAGGTCGCAGTGTTAATTGTAAGGGTTTCACTGAAAACCCTGCAACCAGGTCAGATAATAAAATAAAAAAAATGTATGCTATATGATATAAAAAATGGTTCATGATATAAATGAATGAATGAAAATTTATAAAAATACATTAATAAAACCAGGTGGTAGATAAAAGTAAGTGATACATTTCAGGACTAGCGGATTAAAAAAAAAAAATTGTAAACCCTGCCCCTCCTCAGGCAAATGTTTCCCCACGGTCTCCCGTCCGCTTTCACCTTCCTCGTCACCTACCGCAGCAGGTCGCAGGTTCGAGCCCCGTGGCGGCTCATTTCTATTCAGGACCACCAGGGGCGGACATCCTTCGAGATCTCTGTCGAGCCGGACTTCCGTAGAGTGAAACTGGCCATGCCTCAGGTGTTCAACCGAGCGGTGGTGTTTGACAGAATAGAACCGAGTGTGAGTTGTAAAACAGAAAACGTTAAGAAGAAGTTATGTGTAAGTAATAATAATAATAACACTCTTTAGTGGAAGGTAACCACTAGGCGAGGTTAATGCTCCAAGCATTTTCTACCACCTAGCCCTCAAGTTCGTAGTAAAAATACAAGAAATAAAAGAAATGCAATAATTGATGAGAGCGGAGTTAACACTTAAAGGAGTCACCAATATTACTTCCGATAAATTTCTAATATTAGAAATCAAAATTATTGTGTTCGTTTTTTTAAGTTTATGTATGTGATCTATGTGACCACTGATTTGGTTTTCAAGATATTGAATTTCCAATCCCGGTTGATTTTTTCTGACAGAGAGAGAGAGAGAGATAGAGAGAGAGAGAGAGACAGAGAGAGAGAGAAAAGAAAGAGAGAGAGAGAGAGAGACAGAGCGAGAGCGAGAGAGAAAGAGAGAAAAATATTCTCTAAAATTTAAAATAATGAACAAGTGTGTATAAGTTGTTTTCAGCCCAACTCAGGCTAGGTGAGTAAGTTGATCTTCGTAGGAATACTAGATCATTCAGTTCAAGTTTCCATCTCACCTCCTCAGCTGTTTGACTCCCAATGGCACAAAATCCAGCTTTCGGTCTCCAACTATCAAGTCCGCCTTTTCATCGACTGTGTGGAGCAGCCTTACCGCTCGCAGTATGGACTGAATCAGCACTTCAAGGGAGCGTCCGCACTAAACGCAAGTGGCACGATCGGGCTGATGAGCTATGAGGCTCAGGAAACGGTTCCTGTAAGTTAACCTTTGTTATTTATTATAAAAAAAATCCACATGTTCATCCGAAGTTTAAAGTCAGCTATACTTTAAACCACGAATGAATTTTTTTCAACCTGTGATATTTATCGTTATGCCTACAATTATGCATACCTACATTTATATTATTTTATACATAGCATAATATCTCTTGATAACGTAAACCAAATCAAGGATTTGGGTATCGAACTTGATAGGAAGCTTTCATTCATTCCACACATTTCCGCCGTTTGGATGAGATGTCACCGTCTCCTAGGGTACATCTTTCGATCATCTCTAGGCTTATCTTCCGTTTCTTTAAGACTTCTTAACATTTCCCTTGTTCGTTCACTATTGGAATATGCATGCGTTGTGTGGTCGCCATATTACAATCTGCATGAGCTTTTGTTGGAGAGGGTGCAGAAGAAATTTATTTCCTACTTCAACTATCGTCATCCGAATTCTTCTGCTGACCTTGATTCTCTTAAACAGCGCCGTCATCAAGCTGATTTGAGGTTTCTCCAAAAGCTCATCTCTTGCGAAGTAGATTGTAGTGGTTTGTTGAGGCTCATTCCTTTCGATTGCCACCGGAGACTGAGAAGAGCCAACACTTTCTACGTGACTTTGTGTGACACAAATTATGTATACTGTGCACCTCTCAACAGAATGTTGAGATCCGCAAATAACGATTCTAAGTTTGATTTTTGAGAAGTAGTTTTATGTTTTGTAAAAAAGTATTCAGAAATTACGATTTTATATCCTGGTGTATCCATTTCGAACAATATTGTACCTACTGTATGTTATATTCATGTAAATAGAGCTTTGCTCGTTTAATAAATGAACCGGTAAACCCGGTGATATTATTATTAATATATTATGTAAAAATGGGAAACCCGTTAATTTATAAATAAAAAAATATTTGATAATAAAATTATTCTATTATAACAATAATTATATTCACTGTCAATATCCCAAATTATTGAAAAACTTTTTTCTTTTATCCTGAAAAAAAGTTTTTATTGTCTTTCAACAGGTCGATCTCCAATGGATGAGCATCAGCTGTGACCCCCAGCGACCTTCGCGAGAACAATGTGACGAACTTCCCAAATCCTCCACCACTTACCCCTATCCACAGCAAGCCGTCTCCTACCCGCACCCCAACCAGCCAATGCCCTACCCTCGCCCAACTTCCGCCAAAGGCCCAACCATCGCCTGCCCTGGCAACTGCCTCGGACCTCCGGGCCCAAAGGTGACAGAGGTGACTCCCATAGAGGTTACTCAGAGAAAGGGGAGAAGGGTGAGAAGGGAGACGCCGTGGTCAACTATTCCTACCCCGGCGTCCGAGGAGACAAGGGGGACCGCGGGCCTCCAGGGATGGACGGACGCCCGGGTCAGAAGGGCGAGCCTGGACAAGGAGGATTCTCCGGCGTTGGAGGATGGTCCATCCCTGGCCCGCCCGGCGAGAAGGGCGCCAAAGGAGACTGCGGAGAAAGAGACCTTCAAGGATTCCCGAGGTCGAGGGGTGATAGCTACGCGGGACAGAAGGGGGATGCAGGAGCCCCTGGGTTTCCAGGGCCAGTAGGACCCCGAGGGATGCCAGGGGTGCCAGGACAATGTGGCTGTGGGCACAACCCGGATCAGATGGAAGAGGGCAAGTTGACGGGACCCCCTGGGAGACCTGGCTATCCTGGCCCTCCAGGAGAGGTAAGAAATATTTTGGTTTCCTCTTTTCGTACGGCATATATGAAAATTTTGATTATCAATAAGTGAGTGACAACATTATGCACTCTTTATTAAGTAAACTCACCTCCTTAGCCATCGTTGATGGCACGTTTCATACACCAGTTCTTGTGTTGTCACTGAAGCCAAGCAACGTTCAGCGAGGTTAGGTTTTGGATATTTTTGGTTTTGGATGACCATTCAAATTCGAGCCCACGTTCTGCTGGCTATTTCCGGCCCCACTCAAGCTTGATGATGCTAATTTGAGTAGATCTTTTCGTAAATTGTGAGTTTCCAGTGATTGGAGGCTAAAACATCCGTGGTGATATGACCATGTAGTTGAAAGCGACATTACACAAAAAACCTTACAAAATGAGGTGAATAGGTAATGAGCGAGATTTGTTGTGGCATGGGACTTCTATACTGGAGGACATAGGTGTGAATCTCAAGTGCGGCAAATTTCAGCATATTTTCAATTTGTAAAAGATCATGTACTTACCATTATTTTTACTTTCACGTCACGGTAGGTCCATTCATTATAGAAACGTTGGGCTTGTTTTTATTATTGAAACACTTCTATAATTATGTTTAGGATTCAAATTTTGATTACTTACTTTCCCGACTCATGTTTCGTCTATTTCATAGACATTACCAAGGAAACTCTCTCCTAATACTTACCTTCTCTTGCTTTCATTTTATATTTCCTCTGCAGAAAGGGCACCCGGGAGAGAGGGGTGATGACGGACCCACAGGAATGCCAGGAATTCCTGGCAAGGACGGAGCCCCAGGTATTCCAGGGACCATGGGACCTCGCGGTAGTTCCGGGGCAAATGGGACCACCTGGCCCCCCGGTGAGTAGGCTATGTATTATTATTATAGTATGATTTATTAGGAGAACAGAGTACAATGGTAACAGTATAAAATCAAGAAAAACAAACAATGACAAATAAATAAGTAAAAAGAAGAAAATACAATAATGTCCTACTAAAGGGCGGGTTATTGTCTGTGGCAATCTCTTCACCCAATGTAGGGTAGGATGGGAAACATTATTAGGGCCACTTATGAAACCGGACTACAGTTAAGCTTAGCTTAGCTTTCAAACAATCACAGCGCACTATAGTCCGAGTTAAGGGATAGTGTCCACTTAGATTATTTAGTTTTAGTATTTTGAAATTTTTGATACCTAGTTATAATTTTAACTGTGATACTAATATGATTTTGCACCTTAAAAAACACAAAGTTCAAGAAATATAATACTCACCCACTCTCTCACTGATCACCTACGTCATATAACTATTCTACTACCTTCCTACCTAATTGTTGTTGTTGTTGGTATATTTGTGTTGATCACAGTAGTGATATCACAACTACTCAAACTAGCTTTATTAAATTTACGCTCAACTTGGGACTTGAACCACCGACCTCAGATTACAAGTCCACCGCCTTATCGATCAAGCTACTGAGGTCGGTCTAGTTACCTATATTTTAATGATTTATATACAATTCCAGGGTGAGCCCTTGTTACGTGAACATGAAATCAGAGACATGTGTGGGGCCATGATAAAAGGTAAGTCGAGTTATAAGTTCATAACCCCTTCAAAATAATTTAATTCTGTGTTTTAAGTAGCTACTATTTTGATACTAATTAAACCGGTAATTATACTGTGGTTATAACACTTAGACGACGGGTGTACCACCTGGTGGTACACGCACGTTTCGTACGGAATGGACCGGTGTACCACCGGTGGTACACGGTCGGTAAGCCGCATTATCGCCGGTCCACAAAGAATTCACGAAACCATGCCGGTCGTCTAAGTGTTGTTATTTGATCCATTTTTTAAATACTTTTTTTTTTTAATTTGGGTTTAACGTCGCTTTCATCTGCATGGTCATATAACGACGGGGGTGTTACCCTCCTTTCGCAGGAAACTCACAAACCTGCTACCCACATTAACCACACCCAGCGACCCAGCTGGGTTAGGTCGAAATGCCAGCGTAACAAGTCGTCATCTGGCGGGATGTTGCTTATCTTCCGTGATCCTACGAGAACCGGTGCATCCAACGCGCCATCGACGCTGGCTTAAACACTTTAAAAATAGTTTTTAATCTTTGGATATTCTGTATAGGTACCTACTTTTTCTGTATACCATGTAAAAATCTCAACTTTTTAAATTATTTTCGATTAAGTACATGGCTTTAATGATGGTATTAAAAATAATAAAAATATTTGCCTTCCTTATATTTGACGATGGACACGGCTTTAATGGTCGGTATTTTTTTTTTTTTTTTTTTTTAATATTTGCCCTCCTTGATATTTGCCTTAATTTGGTGTTCATTTTCAGAGCATCTAGCAGACCTGACTGCGAGTCTATTGGGCCGCCCGGGCTTCCCGGGCCCCCGGGCCCCCCTGGTTTATCCAAGCCTGGGAAACCAGGCCCCCCCGGCCTCACAGGTAAAGCGAAGCTATTCCGTTTTTTTAACAGAAATGTGTAAACAGAAATTCAAGTGGTTTCCCACCTGTAGGTGATTTCAGATTTTCTGTAACTACCATATTTTTTTTATTTGGAAACTCTTTATTAGTAGAACTTATTATATACAGACATATAATTAAATATAAAAATGGGAAATATTAATAATATAAACAAGAAAAAAAATAAACAAAATATATACATATGTCCTAACTAAAGGGCGGGGTTATTGCCTATGGCAATCTCTTCCACCCAACTATATAACTTTACATACCTACTTCTGGTAGGTAGGGACCCTACCTACCAGAAGTGGACTCTCTGCGGTGGACTGTTCCCACTCAGCGCTTCGAGTACACGATCCCTGTGATTCGAGATATTCTGGCGGGCCGCATGAAAGTTTTGGGCGAGATTCGAAGGTTCCGCAAGATAAATTCTTGACGTTTTGAGATACAGTCAGTTCTAACATTATTAGGTAAATTTCTGCACATTTTAATAGGTTATTTACTGAAACCGTAGAGTTTATTAATCAAGTAATTTTTTTTGTGGGTGAACTATCTTAACGTCTCTTCAACATGAAAGGTCGTTTAATAGTGGGGTTTGATTGAGTTAAGAATATCAGCAATACGAGGTTTCGTACTAGAAAAAAATCTTACTCGAAAAAAAAAAAAAAAAAAAAAAAAATGTTGGGCTTTTTAGTGCTCAGCTTTTGGTTTACCTTCTTTTAAAACCAAGAGCCTCGACATTTCAATAATTCTTGAAACTTTGTTCCTTTCCTTCCAGGTGAGCCAGGGGCACCGGGAATTCCTGGAGAGAGGGGCTATCCCGGCTTGGCGGGACATCCGGGGCGCCCTGGCCAGGATGGGACACACGGAGAGAAAGGGGAGAAGGGGAGGCGGGGAGAGATGGGACGGGATATGAGGGACCACCGGGAGTGCAAGGGCCTCCAGGTAATAATTGCTACTTTGCCTTTTGCGCTAGGGTATTAAAAAACAACCTGTTTTTTTCGCCTAATGACCCAATTATGAAAAAAGGTTACTTTAATCTAAGTGGATCACTTAACTCAAAAGCACTTTCTTTACGATATTTTATTTACGACTTTTACTGTCGATGGTCCATTTTCAAACGCGAATCACACAAGAATTTTACAACTTTTTGCGCAGATTTTGCAATGTTTTTGGATATATGAAAAAATGGCACTTTTAGGCTTCTCTGCCTCGACATGGACGATATATTAATATGTAAATAAAAATCATGCATAGCTTTAGCTTTGTAATTATCAGACATATAATATGTGGTTCTGATATTTACATTACCTTGGAAAAGTGCAGTATTTTTAATACTGAGTCACGGAATACCTATGCATTAAAGAAACAATATTATTATCGCAAGAATTTTCTTCTGTCTCCAGGTGCACCCGGTATTGGTTCCCCAGGCCAGCCCGGGGAGAGAGGAGAACCCGGTATACCAGGGTCGATGGGCCCGCGCGGCCCCATGGGCCCTCAAGGATATTGCGAGCCCTGTCAGCCCCATACCGTGTACTATCATGACCAGGGGAACGAGAAGGGTTAATACCCAGCAGGGCTAGGAAGGGTTAAAGTGAGGCAATTAGAGGGAGAAATAATTTTAATTCCAACAAAAAATTTTTTTTTCTACTGTACCAATTATTAATTAGTTGTCAAATACATGCATTATGTATGCATGTGCTTTCTCTTTACATTTGTCAAATACATCAGCATTACAAATAAATTATTTTAATCAATATCCATTAGCCATATTGCTGCCACAGCTCGCTATTTATACATATAGCTACTCATTTTTCCTCACGAAATATGAGTGGACCCAACAGGGCAGAAAAAATGTCTGCCCTGTTGGGAATCGAACCCAGGTTACCTACCGTGCGTGCAAGCCTAGTGCGCTTCAGAAGATGTTAAATGAATTATAATTTCCATATGACATGTGCTTATTCAATTATTTCCAAAAAATATAAATATTATTCTTTTTGTTATCAGATTGTTTTGGCTATCATGATTTATTTTTTGTCTAGGTCATTTTTGTTGTAAAGAATAACGGTTCTTTTTTTAAATTTCACAACGGGGGTGTTACCCTCCATTCGCAAGAAACTCACAAACCTGCTACCCACATTAACCTCACCCTTCTAATGCCCACAAAACAAACAAAACAATATCTAAAAATGAAGAGAAATCAAAGAAGGCACACTTATTTTGGGTAAAATTATTTCGCAACTTTATTGATTAAATGTAATTATTAATAGTTTACTTTGCATTAATTTATAAATTATTATTTAAATACTTCAACACAATCTTATAAAAAATATAAACTTAAATGTAAACTTAATAAATAGGCAAAAGTATTTACTTTATAAAGTATGTATCTAAAAACCTAAAGTTTTTCTCATTTCTATTTATTTATTAATTTAATGAATTAATAATAATTAGCTATTAAAAATAATAGAGAAAAGCAGATCTACAATACGAAAATTAAATTATTTGTATAATATTTTTTGAAGGACTTTAAATTTGTTTAAAAGAAACCTGTAAAGACATGACTTGTAACCTTTCTATGCCTATCATGATCCCTACATACCTTGACCTACATTTGATGAACACATTTCTCACCATAAATTAAAGACATGAACATTAATTTACTACATAAAAATCGCACCTCTACCTGGGTTGAAATTTACAATACTTTTAAAAAGTTTCAATTTATTTATCTCATTATTTTATTCATCATTCTATACTTATATACTCATTACTATAATTAGTATTACCACAATATTATAGCTCGTACAGTAAAGGATAGGTAGTAAATACTTATATATGTAATATAATAGAAATATAGTGGCTTTGAAACTAAGATGGTACAGCCTGAAAGCATTGAAACACCGGAAATCTAATGTCACCTTGGCATTAGGCAGTATTACATGTACTCAATTTATCCTTCAAGAATAATTATACTAAAGAGTCGTACAATTGAAAACTGCGGTAATACATCAATAATAAATGTTTGATATACATACGTACAGCAGATACATTATTTTGGAATTAATATTTCAATCAAGCTACAGATACAAACTTTTCAAAAATCCATCAACAGAGAACGGAAACAAAAAACAAGAGAAAAAATAAATTTATTTTAATTTATGAAATAAAGCTTTGTAAAGATATAATTTTTTGGGCTCAGTTTAAAAATTATATCTTTAGGTAAAAAATATTTTAAACTATGTTTTTCTTTAAACAAATCGAATATTATTCTTATTCGACTATTAATTCAAGGAATTTCTTCCTGATGTAATGAAGGAGTGCCTTTTTCTTTATTTTCCTCAATTTGAAAATATTTAATGTTTGTTACTTCTTCTCTGAAGTATCACATGTATTCTTTTTTGGTACCAAAGAAACCATGACACATTGTGAGTTAGTCGTATACTACTATAATAATTATGTATTGAAACTGCGGTATACTGTTTTCTAGCAACCCTGTTAAAAAGCAGAACATTTGTTTGTTTTAATAAATAAAAAAATTTCTCTCTCTAAAATATTAATTTAAAAAATTCTATAATCCATTTCCTACAAAGATATAAAAATAAATGGATTCATAAATTGGCTTGGTTGAATTTCAAAACTCTTCAAGTTTGACTTTTTAACCTGCAAAAATGTTTAACAATTTTTTTATAACTCTTTATAGTATTTTACAAGCGTTCTTAACTTATGATTAAGAACTAGTAAAATTGAGAAAAAAAACATTCAATAATAATAATTGGATATAAAAGTACATATATACAGAAAAAAACAACGAGTTTGACCACTAATTTTTTATCAATAATTTTGCGGGCAACGGGGAAAAAGATACTATGTTTCATTAAAAAAGCTTATGTAAGGAGAAAAATAGATCAATGAAAAAAAAAACAAGTCTCTGTAAATATCAATAATATTTAAATTGATACTATCTTTGTACTAATAATACAAACATTATAATGGTAAAATAATAGGTTCAATTCTTATGAGCGCCGTATAACTATTTTGACTCTGTAAGTATGTAATGTGCAATACATTTATAAATTCAATTCTAGGTTGTTCAGAGCCCTCCATCCTGCAATAATGGCAGTTATTTATGTATCCAACAACAACACGAATTTAGTACATTTTACGATATTATACAAGGTTATATGACACTAAATTTTGTATAAAAAAAAAAAAAATCTCTCTTATTGCCCATATTCACCATGAGGGAAACCTTCAAACATTGTCAATTTTGCTGCTTTAGAAAGAAAAAAAAAGTGTTACTGTTTTAGAAAGAAAAACAATAATCAGTCGGCCAAGGAGTGATTTCACGTTTATGAGAGATTTCATAGGCTAAATTATATTTAATGGCTAAATTGTCGAGGTATCTAACAGTTTTTTTAATGAATATAAAGATGGCTGTATGGAATGGCCTTGTCCGTCAATGCCGAATAAATCCCAATATAAAATTTTTGATTACACGCCTACATACATTTTGATTATGAAGTCATAAATTATTATTTAATTTTTCGTGTTGAATAATAACAATTTTTTTATCGACCTTTCACCTATCAATTGGGTACTTTTGCTATCCATGTCTAACGGTAGGTACACTTAAAACAATGTATGTATTTTTACAATTTTTGGAAATGAAGCCGTCCAATATCCATGCCAGATAAAATATTTCAGTTTCTCGCGTGTTATGTATTCATTTTTTTGCATTTGAAAAGAGTCCAAGGTATTCAGTATTCAATTACTAATTTAGTTTCATCAGAAAACTTGAGATTGTCCGAAACTCTGGTTCCTTTATCACTTCCATTCTCTTCTTTTCTCTCTCTATCTGTCTTTCTCTCTCTCTTTTTCTCTCACTATCTCTCTTCCCTCTCTCTCTCTCTCTTTCTCTCTCACTCCAAAGTGTCAAAATGGATACGCTATGAAATTTCTCACCCGACCTCTCCTGTCGGAAAGTTGAGATTATTTCATTTTTCATGAAAGAAATAGGAGAGTTTGAGAAGCAGGGAGGGAGGGGAAAGAAAAAAAAATAGGATGATAGCAAAAAGAGAAAGAGAGAGAGGGAGAGAGAGAGAGAGAGAGAGAGAGAGAGAAAGAGGAGAAAGAGAGAGAGAGAGAGAGAGGAGAGGGAGGGGGGGGGGGGGGGGGTATGTGAGAAAGGAAAAGGTAAATATAATACGTATTATTATCAGATGAAAAAAGGAAAAACTTAAAGTAATACCTTTGAAAAATACCAAGATCGAAAAGGCAAGAGAATTTCTCAATAAAAGATTGAAGGATCGAAAACTTCAGAACAGAAATATGTAGACAGCACAGAAATTGGTCTAGTGGTAGCATGTTCGGCTTGCAATCCAGGTGACCTGGTATTCGGATTCCGGCGGAATTTTTTCGCCTCTGTACTTTGGATGTCGGGGCTTATCTTAGCCTCGTGTGGACATTTGGGTTAGTTATAGATTGGGCAAAGACCATTGATATTACAATATAATGATGGTTGGTTGGAAATATGATGCATTAGCATTTAGTTCTGGTAATGTCGATGCTACCGTGATACGCACTAAAATTGTGACATAATAATAGAAATAACTAGCTCTTTATCTTTTTATGTACAATTGTACATATACGGATACGTAGTGTGTGATAACCCAAAAGTAATGTTCTTATAAGGTTTTCTCTACTTCTTATTTTAGAAGATAAATTCCGATGTTGCAAAATTATTAAACTTTTAACGCAAAAAAATCACGCGGTAAATCTATGGCTAAGGTTGGATGCGTAGCGCTCATAGTTTTGTAACTCAAGCACTTGATCACTACCTATGTCTCTATTAAAAAAAAAAAAAAAATGTTCCAGGTTTTTCCAGAGCTTTTTCAAAATGACGGAAATAAAATTCGGGGTGAATAAGGTACTTTTGAGTGGGTTTTACTCAAAAGCATTGCATTTACAAGCGCTGAACATACACTCCTTACATCATTAATATTCTCATTAATGTTTTCGCTTATATGATTCAGCTTTTCCTGACTCATTCTCCCATCTTATCGTGCGCCTTCAATTCCCAATACGTTGCCCCTTCATTTCCTCATCACTCTCATGATACTCCGCCAGCCTTCACTTGTAATGTTTTCTCTACTTGGGAATCTATCAATCATAATCTTTGTGTTACCCTTCCTCTCCCTATCCCTCTTCCTGTGTCTTCACGTTTTCCTTGCAAGTATTTTTCTCTTGATTTTTCCGGTCTTCTTCATCTTCCTTTTCCGTTTATTTAACTTAAATAATTTCCATCAATATCATGTTCACTATCAGTATCATTTACGTTTTCTTCATCACCTCAGTGTCATTATCTTCTTCTTCAATTTCTTATTAATCTTCCTCTTTGTTATCACTCTCTTCTTTTTCTTTTTTAACTTCTTATTCATCATCTTCTTCTTCTTCAATTTCCTTTTCATTATCATAATCATCATAATAGTTTCTTTCATATCATTCTCATCATTTTATGCGATTTCTTTGTCAGTATCATCAGAATCTTCTTTTTTTATTCTTCTTATCATATTTTCTTTTCCTTCTTGTTGCTCCTCTCCCCCTTCTTCTTGAATTACTTTCCTTATTAATTCTTCTTTGCTCAAGTTGTTAATCTTCTTGTTCGAGTCTCGTGACAATCTTGTTTACCTAAGCATGTTTCACCTTTCTTTGAGTGCAATGATGTTGTTGTTTATTTACTTTTTCATCGCATTTTCCTCAGCGTGCTTCTGCTGGTAGCTTCTCTCTTTTCAATTATTTCTTTCTTTGTTACCTATAATGTGAACATGTGTAATGAGATTTCTTTGGGTTGGTACTTATCAATATCTTTTTTTATAAATATTAACATAAAATAATATTCGTGCAGTATTTTAGATACAACAGTCATAGTAGGCTATTGAGAGGTTGTATTTATTTTTATTTTTATAATACTCTCTTTAGTATTAATCATGTTAGATTGCGACAAATACATATTTTCCACACAAGTATTTAGAAAAATCAAACTTTTTTCTAGTTGCTTCGCAATTAACACGTTCGTTACCAAGCCAAATTTTTCAAGTTTTACGTAGGGACCAGGCGGTAAAGTTGCTGTTGCATCCTGGGGACCAAATTTTGGTCCCCAGGTTTTTTTTTGCATATTTGGCATCGTATTGGTACAAGAATCGATCCTATATCTGTTCTAATACTAACAACCTACCTCCAAAAGGCCATATATGGATGTCCGGTCCCTCGTTAAAATTTTGATAGCAGCCACATGTGTGTTTTCGGTCCCAAAGAAAAACACAAAAACATCCACATATGGCCGTTCGGTAACGAACGTGTTAAGGCCTCTTCTATGGGGCGGATTTAATTTTCACCTATGTATGTGCAAAACTTTTTACTATAGAATAACTAATAAAATGTTTTTCTCTCTGAATTCATACATATTATCTGTTCCGAATCCCTCGGATTAAAATTTAACTTCTCCAACATTGAAACCACTTCGAGAGTAGAAAGTTTTCAAATGTGAATTTCCTGAAACTAGAGAAATTGAAAAAAAAAAAAAAAAAAAAATGTTGCTGCGATAGGTCTGCGGTATTAGAGGTAAAAAAGTGAAATAAAAAGAAGAAGAGAAGAGATGAAAGAGAAAGAAAGAGATCAGGAATAAAATGAGGAAAGAAAAGAAGAATAAGAGAAAGACAAGGTGATGGAAGAAAGAGTTAAAAGGAGGAAATAGAGAAAGAGAGGAAGAAAAGGCAGTAGAGAGAAAATGGAAAAATGTACAAAGAGAAGAAATGGAGGAGGAAAAGGAGAGTAAGAGAAGAGGAGGTGAGGGAACAATAGAAAGATGAGAAGGATGTGACAGAGGAAAAAGGTTGAGGTTTCGGTTCGAATCCATGCGGTTTGAAAAATAGAGATTTTTGTGCAGGTATCTATGGACCATGGGATAAGTGTTTGACATTTTTGCAGTGTAGAAAACTAGTGACAGGACACCAATAGTTTGGAGACTTTGTAAACTTTGCGTGGGACAAGTACTTCATCAATAGATTTTCAACTTTTATTTTTACTTTTAAAATACTCGTATGAAAATGATGACAAAAATCTACTACAGTGAAAAAAAAGTTAGAATCTAACTAATGATTCATATGTACGTGTACATAAACTCAAACAACACCTTACTAAAAATTTGCTATACTAAGGGCTCGAACACCGAACCTTCAGATTGCACGTCCACCGGATTTGCTCGAGCACATAAGGCACTTTCAATACAAAATCTGTGCCTATATTAAGCTCCATAAATCATAAAAGTCAAGCGAGGTAATCTCAAGGGAATAAATCTTTAAGTTTACCTCGGAAACAACTGTGTCCATAAAAAGGTAAGATTGAACCTAAAAAAAAAAAAAAAAAAACATAGAAAAGGTGAGGAAAAGTAAATGGAAAAATATTTTATTAAATTTTAACTTTTTTTTTGAAACTCGGTACTTAAAGCCCTCAAAATTTCCCACCCTGAACATAGCTAAGTTCTCAAAATATTTATTGCCCTCGCTGTGAGGGGCTGCAAGGTGCTTCCATCGCCTACGTCAGCTTTATGGTGCTCCATCCTAAATCGAACGGAGAAATAATATGAGAACAGGTGGAGAAGGAGAATTAGAAGAGACTAAGAGGAGGAGGAGGAGGAGGAGGAGGAAGAGGATAAGAAAGAGGAGGAGAAGAAAGGAGGAGGAAGGAGAAGGAACAAGACGGATAAAGAGGATGAGAATATAATGGAGATAAGCCGAAAGAAAAACAGGTATCATGCATAACAATTAAAAATAATCAAAATTTAGAATAAGTCAATGAAAAGAAGAAGTAGAAATTTGAAGAAAAAAAAAGAGAAAGAAGAAGTGGAATGAGAAAGAGACAAGAATAATGACAAGCAGGAAAAAGAAGCAAAAATAAAAGAGTGAGAGAAGAATATGAGAGGAAAAATAATGATAATGGACACTAAAAAATATAATAATTATAATTCGGTGTCCGTGAGACGTATTGATACCTAAATCACCTTGGTGAGAGGATTATATGGACGCCCAGATCCAATGTCCAGGCTCCTTTCATGGCCACTAAATATTACTGTCCGATCAGGACTTCGCCGTTCTATTATTCGAGCACTTGTTGTGGAGAAAAACTTATAACATCCCAAATAAGTTGGGAAAAATTCATGCACTGGGTGGATTCGAACCAATGAAGTCCTACGCTACCCATTTAACCAGACTAGGGCCTTGGACCCTTCGACCACCGATGTATTTTGTGGAATAAATGGAAAAATAAGGACTAAGGGGATAAGAAGGACTTCTCCCTCAAGATTAAGAAAGGAAAATCAAGTAAAAAGAAGAAGATGGTAGAAGAACAAGAAGAAAATGAAAAAAAAGGTACAGAAAGGAAATAGGCGATAAACATTTTTACGTTCAAAACATCACACGGTTTTCAGGAAACATAAAGTTCCAAGATTCAACATCATACAGGGTCCAATAGAGTTTGCTCTATTCACTGTCACAGGGTCTGCAAAAATCTGTTATTTTCAATAAAAGTTATCTTTATAGTAAGGACACTGTTGGGGTTTTATAACATCTATTTCTGATTTCGAAGGAAAAAAATAGACCAATACTGTCAACATGAGCCAACTTCAGTAAACCTAGTTGTATCATAAAAAAAAGGTTCAAAACAGGGGGATCATGATTTAAAAAGATAAACAGAAGTGTTTAAAGGACTCAATACCATTGTGTTAAAAGATACATTACTCAATACCATTTAATATAAAGATGTGTCTACTCAATACGATTGAAACCAAATTCTCATGAAAGCGGAAATAAATATAACAACTGTTGCAAAAAAGAAACACTAAATTAACAAAAGAAGTTTATAATGAAAAGTTAGATAAATTAAATAAATAATTACGTATGTACATTCATTAACACAGATGAAGCCAAGTCGATTTGATTATCTTATAATATTAATTCTAATACTTATTGTATCTATTTTTTTTTAATTTATCCTAGCTATATACTTAATTAAATAATTACATCAAATAAATCAAATTATGTAGTGAGTGAATTATACAGTTGGGATGAAAAAAATCAAGCTAAAGGTTTTTTTTTCTTCCATCTCTTAGCTACTCAATGAGTAGCAGTTACTACACTAAGATGTTTAGGAGTACTTAAATAATATAAGTTTAAAGTTATCATATTTTTGTTGATCACTTTCGTAATGCGATATCTACTACTCAATCTCGCTTTACTAAATAAATCCACGCTGAAACCGGGACTTGAACCACCCACCTCTAGGTTACAAGCCGCCGACTTGTCGATCAAGCTAGTGAGATCGGTCACATGAACAATAAACCTACATCATCTATGTCAAAAAACTTAAGACTCAGCCGGTGGTTGGACCCAACACTTGTAATAAACAATCTTAGTTAGGATTTTGTGAAACAAAATGTCACCAAAAGAGTTTACAATATTTTTTAAAAATACTTCTCATACACTGAAGGATAACTGCGAGCTTAGTTTGATTAATATCAGATCTACTTATGATAGTATTTTTTTGTATTTTTTGACTCGGAAAACAAATTAATTAGGTATAAGTTATGTCTTATATATTCTGTATATATTTTATTCCTTCAGTTATATATAAAAAAAAATCCATTTCCAAACCACCCCTAACTGAAAGATTAATATTCATTTCAATTAGATGAATATTATCAATCTATCATCTCACCATAGGTCTCTAATACAATCGTCTCACCTGTTTCTACTTTTCTTTGAAAGTATGTATTAAAATTAAAACTTTTTATTTACAAAAAATATGATAATGCAAAATTTATTTGTAATTAATACACTGGAAGACCAAAATAAACACGAAAAGATCATAATTATAAAATATTATACAATTTCTGTTTCAAATATGAAAATTTTTTTGAACAGAAAAGTATAAGTATAATTTACTAAACTTATTATATATTTCACGATCTACTACATGCTCAATGTACATAATAATATACAGGGTGTTTCAGAAATGTGTGCCTTTCTTTTACCAAGTGTTAAATGGACCAATTTATGGGGGTCAATTATATATCAAAAAGGGCGAAAGTGCTTCATAAGATACACGCCTCTAAAGGCCTTACCTGTTAGAGTTATTGAAACGTGGAAAAAAATCTACTCCCAATACAAGATGACGCCGTTATTTTGATGTGGAAATCGAGGTCATTGCACTCTCAGGGGCGGCCACAGGAGGGTTAACTCAAAGAAATTAGGCCATATTTTCGCCCTTTTTGTTATGGACTTGACCTCCCCTAAAACCATCCATATAACACGTGGTTAAAATAAAGGCACACTTTTCTGAAACACCCTGTATATTTTAGATTTAATTTTGTATGTAATACATCCTTGAATATACATATGATCAACTTTTTGAAATTTCTAGATTAGTTCCAATAACAATAAAAAATAGCTCAAAATTGAGCTATCCTATGTTTTTCATAATAGTCAAAAGATCATTAGTGATGTGGTTAGATATAAGGACATGATAATGAACATTCATTATTAGATTTTATGGTTAGAATAAGATCATATATGATTGAGAAAAAAAAAAAAATCAATTAGGTGTCGATATTCGAGTTTTTTTTTCTCCAGTGAGTGATTTTTTTTCTTCTCATTATATGACAAGGTAAGTTTGTTACTAACAAATCACTGAAGAAACCTGTCATATTGATATTCAATAATTTTATCTATGACTGTTACTTGGATCCTGAAAAAACATAGTATCTATTCTAAATGACTACAAATTTTCACTTTACTTATGAAGTAACAAGTGATGGCTACTCTTTTAAAGCTCTCCCAAAAAATTGATAGGTTAATTGAAAAATAAAAGACGTTGTGTAAGAAGGTAATAATTAAAAATATGGTATTTTTACAAAACAAAAGAGTTTTCTACTCTAATAAAGTTGATGAATTTGAAAATGATTTAAGTCTAATTTTCCGGTCAGATGAAGCAAAAATTTCAATACTTAGACAAATTGGTATTTTTTAATTGAAAAATGGTAATGATTTCCTATGCCTTCCACTATAAAAAATAACTATTACAAGACTTCTGTCAGTATAATTTTATTTAATTTCTATAGTATATCTTAAAATCTGAGGGCGGAATAAATAATTAAAGTAAAAAAAAAAATGATAATAATATTCACAACATTTTCCCAAATAACATTGCTTCTAGTGATGCCGCTACTTAATGTCGATACTCATAACTATCAGTTTATCATATTTGTGTTAATCGCTTTCGTGATATAACAACTACTCAAACTAGCTTTACTAAATCCACACTCAGATCAGATTTATTCATACAAGCAACTACACACTTGTCCTCACGAGGTATAAGTGGATCGCGGAAATCCAAGTGCAGAGCAGAAAAATTTCTACTCTGCCGGGGATTGAACCTAGGTCACTTTGCGTGCAAGCCTAATGGCGCCACAGGACCACGGAAAATTCAAGTGTTTTTCATGTATTTTGTTGAATTTTACTTTCCATTGCCATTAAGATATACAGGGTGTCCCACAAACAGATGCATATATTTTAAGGGTAGGTTCAGCCCACCGTGGACAATCATAAGTTTAAGCTAAAGTTTGTTGCTTCGTTAAAGAGTTATGGCCAAATCACCGTTTTTCCACAGGTCTAGAGGTCACTTAGATCGATGCACGTTTTTAAAGAAATGATTGCCAGTAGGTAAGTTTTGACTTCATGTATGGATACTCTCGCTGGGGGACTATAAACAGAGAGTAGACCAGCATTGCCTTGGTTTTGGGGGCCCTTGTCAAGTATTATCCTCCTTGTAAAGACAGTGGTAGAAGTGCTGAGTCATTCCTCCACTGCCTGGCTAAACATCGTTCACGATGACACCACCCTATGATGACGATGGAAACTCATACATATTTTTCGAAATATGTAGATTTCACAACATTTCTGGACGAATTAGATTCTCCTGATTCCAAATTAAAAGATTTTTTACTCTCTATTACCTGGAAAGTATATGTACATAAAGAAAGTACATAAACATAATTGTTTTCAGTTTGTTTTTCACGTTTAACATTATGTACTTTTTTAGGTTGGTTTTGTCTTTTCTTTGGATAAAATATATATTTTTATCCTTCTAGGATGTTGGTGATGGTACACACATATTTTGTGCTCTGTTTAAATGTGGAACGCATTATGACGCTACAGACGATTGAGGCAAACCTCAAAATATAAAACTACATCCACTTTTACCTCTCTGGGAACGGCGCAACAAAACTAGCAAACGACATGAAAGGAAAAAGAAAAATTCTTTTTGATGTTCACTCATTTATCTGTTTACATAGCCCGTACAGGAAAACTTACAAAGGATTTAACCTCTTCGTTACCAGTGTCCTCGATCGAGCACATTCATATTTCAGTAGTTGACCAGGCTGGGTAGGTTGATGTGGGTAGCTGGTGCGATTCCCAGCGAATGGAGGGTAAAACCCCCGTCCTAATCCAGGACATTAAATCAAATAGACTCGTTAGCGTTAGGAAGGGAATCTTGCCGTAAAAATGTGCCAAAACCAACCAACCTCAACCAAGAGGTTGAACAATGTGGACCCTTCTTAAGCGGAATAAGACAGAGTAAAAGAAGAAGATGACCATTGTAAAATAATTTGGTTGGAATTTTATCGTTTTTTGGTTGCTTTTTTGAACGGCAATTATTATGTGGTACACACGGAATTTTTTATTGAAAGGATTCTTTGCTCTACGTTGAAAATATTATTGGAAAATGTATATGAACACTTAAAATTTGGTGAATAAGAGAAAGTTTTTTTGTGTGTGAAAAGTTCGAGCCATCAATATTCATAAAGCTACTGCTGAAACCTGGTAATGTAGAAAAAGTTTTCCGTGACCATAACAATAGTTTTAAAGTTGAATTTTTGGAATGAAAATTTCAAGTACTTGCATTTAACAAAACCCCCCTCCCTACTAAGAAAAACCAAGCCTCGAAAAGAGCCTTCGAAGAGTTAAAAAAATTCAAAGGGATTAAAAGATACAGACAGGTATAATGTACTTTATTTATATTTACAGTACTTGCTGTAACTATAAACAGCAGAGCAGTAACTTTCGTGTGGGGAGATTCCTGAAGCCTATGTACAGTTGTACATATCGTACATAGCAGCTGTAACTACCAGGCAAAGAGAGCGAGAGAGAAAGGGAATTTAAAAGTGGGGGAAATAATTAGAGGAGAGAAGAAGGGAGAAGTGAGTGATAGAGAGGGAGAGAGAGAGATTGAGAGGGAAATATAGAGAAAGAGAGAGACGGATAAAGGTAGTAAGGAGGAAGAGAATATAAAGAGAAGATGAACAAACCAGATAAAAAGAAAGGGAACATTACCCATTCATACAGGATGTAACAAAATGCCTGTTTAATAAAACACTTTCATCTCTTATAATTCCAAACTTTAGGCTCTTGCAATCAAATTAATGAATTTAGATCCCAACTAATGCTTAATTTTATCCTCTAATTCAGTAGTCACCGTGGCCGAGTGGTTAGTGCACTATACTTGCACGCACGGTTACCTGGGTTCGAATCCAAGAGGAGTCAGAATTTTTGCGCTCTGTACTTTGGAGGTTTGGGGGGTAATACCTCATAAGGAAAAATGAGTGGATGCTTTGATGTGACCAGCCACCAGAGGCGGAATTGTAGGCAAAATATGATATGAGGATATTAAAGAAAGGTACGGAAAAGTCCTACAATTGAACTAAAATTGTGATATAATATCACAAATACATTTTTATTACTACTTTACGATTGGTGCGCCTCAGAGAAGAAAACTTCCTGAACATTTCCTTTTGGTAGTCAAGTGGTTAACGCGTTAGTCTGTTAATCCAGGTAGCGTAGGGATCCGTTGGTTCGAATCCCACCCAGTGGAAGAATTTTTCTTCATTCATTTGAGTTTGTGACCACATAATAATAAGACGCTGAGGGTTAGGTGGTAGAAAATGCTTTGAGCATTAACCTCGCCTGGTGGTTACCTTTCACTAAAGAGTATTATTATTATTATTATTTCCCCGATCATGAAACACCCTGTATGCCGATAAGGACGAAACATATTCATTCTCCCACCCCGTACTCTTCCGCCCAACTCAAAAATCTCAAAATGTTAACTGAACATTAAGTATCATTTTCCGCTAGATATTTTATTTCCATGTCTCTCTCTCCCCTGTTGGTCTGCCATTTCTTTCTTTCTCTCTCTCTCTCTCTCTCTCACTCTCTATCTTTCTCTCTCTCGCTCTCTCTCTCTCTCTAACTCTCTCTCTTCTCTATTCTTCCTCTTTCTTCATTTCCCTCTAAGTCTGGATATCTTTGTCTATCCGTCTATTCTTCTCAATATTTTAATAGGAAAAGTTGTATCAGCTAATATTAAACATAAAATAGTAAATGACTAAAATAATACTTGTAGCTAAAAAGGGTTTCTTTGACCTCATACGAATTAAGCAAGTAATAAAACTAATATTATAAATTAATAATGTAATTTTAAATTACGTGATAATCTTATCTAACATTTATGTCATATGGAAATTAATTTCAAATGTATTATTTATGTACCTATCTACGTATTATAAATAAATGTATAGTATTTTTACAAAATTTAAGCACACATATTATATTATTATACTAATTATAAGTCCTGTAATATTTACATATTTACAAAACCTAGAATACTTATGAAGGTCATGGTTATTAAACAATTTACGGTAGGTTATCGCGGAAACCTGCATTAACTTAAACAAAATGCAAACTTATATACTTACATTAATCATTAACTTAAAGTAGTTTAGCTCATGGTACAAAAAAGTACTAAAATAATATTGTAGTATTGTCATAAACACGATTAGAACGTAGCGCCCTGCACCATTACGTCATGTGGAAGTCTCCCTTGAGAAGTCTGGACAGCGTCTTCTTGAACTGATGATTGGCCAGCGCGTAGCAGAAGGGATTGACCGGACTGTTAGCGTAGCAGAGGAAGTAGGAGAACAGGTAGAGGTGCTCGTTGGTGCAGGGAGGACTCTTGCAGAACCCCTCCACCAGAGCCAGCACGTGGTAGGGCGTCCAGCAAGCGACGAACGCCCCAAGGATGAATGAGATCGTGCGGAAAGCCTTCCGCGCCCTATTCTCAGACTTGGACTTCTGGCGGTTCAAATGCTTCTTCTTCCTGTTGACGGCTTTCAACTTCTTCCCTATGCTTTTCACGAAGTCCCCGCGGCGGGACGACCCTGAGTCCTTCTTCTCCAGGCACTTGATGCGGTCCTTCGCGTCCAGTGTATCAGGGTCACTTGTGATGGGGGCCAGCGTGATGGAAGTGCATGCACTGACGGGGGTGGCGACGATGGTGTTCGAAGACTCAGCGAGAGGGTTCTCCACAATGGTCGTGATAGGTTTCTGGTCTTCTATGTCGACGCTCACTTCTGTGTCCATTTTTGTGATACTGGTGCCTACGGATTTGGTGGCAACTTGTTGCACTGCTGAGCGGATCAGTGCAGTCTGCAAGAGAGAAGTTGTGCTTGTCGCCACATGCACGGGAGAGTTGGGCACGCTGACGGACACCGGGAAGGTCATGGAGGATGGAGGACTCTCACAGGTGGGGGATGCTAGGATCACGGAGCTTTCGTCCATGTATTTCAAATCCTGTGTGTCCATGCCTTTCACAACATCAAACGTGTGATGAGTGGAAAGAACCAAACTCTTCGGCCGCTTGATGCTGGTCAGACTGTTGGAGGGAGAGCTGGATGCAGGACTTGTCCTGAAGTCCGTCGGAGGAGGAATAATGGAGGTGGACTGTATGCTGTTTGGGATACTTGAATTGTCCGATATTGTACTTGGAGGATCCGATTGTATGCGATCAGCTTTAGTGTCTGAGTCTGAATGTTTGCCACTTTCTGATTCAGACTTTTTACTCTGGATAGGTGTCAATGTCTTACTGGACCCGCCATCGGGTGTCTTGCTGCGGTGCAAGTCCTCCCACTCTATTGTTCTCTTCTCACCTACATGCGCAATTTCTGGAACAATATTTTCTGCGTTAGCTAAATTCGGATTGGCAGAATCGAGAAGACTTTGCTCAGGGATTTGAGGTAACTGTGATTTGTCTTTGTTGATGATGTTCTCGATCAGAGGATTGAGAATGCCGTCAGGGGAGAGTTTCATAGGAAGCGCGCCGTTTGTGATTGGCCGTAGGTTTCCCGAGAGGACACTTTGCACGGCCATACCTACGATGGACTTTTTCCGCGTCTGCCAGTTGACCGCATTGTTATTGGTGGCAACACTGTCCTCGTCTGATTCAAAGGCCGGACTACTGGATCTCTCTTTCTCCACCTCCACTAGTTTGTCTTTCCGGTCTGAGTTGGTAAGTGTTGTTGCAGTGTCGTTACTCAATCCTAAGATAAAAATTGGACAGAAAAAGGAACAAAAATTCTGATTTGATTTTAAAAATTAACAGATAATTTTGTTTTATAACAAAACATGTAAATATTCTATGTATAATTAATATAATTTATTATCCAATGAAATTGAATAATTTGCCAGATTTTGCTTCCATGCCCTAGCGCTTGATTTGATATCTTATTTAACATCCCTTTCATCTGCTAAGGTCATAGCGAGACAAAGGTATAATATCGTAATGCTTGATTGAGTGGTCACTTAAACACTATGTGTCTAATGTGTCATTCAATCTTGCAAGTAGCCCACTTCTCTTAGAAGCCCTTCAAAGCTTAGGAAAAGTACCTTTGTATAAATGTTTCTTTATAAAGAAAATAAATAAATAAACTATTAATAAAAAATAAACTATTAAAAAAACTAGTAAACGTCCATTCACTTACCTTTATTGGAAGGAGTCTTCTGGCTGGAAGATGAATCGCCCACGGCGGGCGACAGAAGTGGTGCCGCGGGTTTTTCAGAGAGGAGCGTCGTGGGTGCCTTTGCAATGCCTATTCCGGCCGCCCGGCCCGAGATGCCACTCATAGCCCCGGCCGAGAGGGCCACCATGGATTGCATCTTGCGCTGCTTGGCCTCTGACTTCTTCTGCATGTCATAGGCCACTTTGTAGATGCCTCCGTAGAGGATGAAGAGGACGATGAGTGTGGTCCAGTAGTAGCCGATGATAAGAGCTGGGGGCAGAGAAATGTAATTTAGTTCAGTTATGGTAAGTCTGCGGTCAGTAAATTACCTGTATTGATTACTGGATCCTTGCAATTTATCTGAATGAATGATTTTATTTGTGGTAAAGCACAAGGCCTCTTCACAATTTTTGTGGGTAGCGCAGCATTACTAAGAGCCTCCTTCACATTTCGAATTATTCTATTATATTAATTTCTTTTTACTCTGGTAATACCGCCACTGGTCGTTACTCATACAAGTAACTACTCATTTTTCCTCACGAGGTATGAGTGGACCCCGAAAATCCAAGTACAGAGCAGAAAAATTCGTGCCCCGCTGGGGATCGAACCCAGGTCACCGTGCGTGCAATGCCTAGCGCGCTAACTCACTCTGCCACGGTGACTACTTCCTTGCAATTTATCTGTATTGAACACTGGATCCTTGCAATTTACCTGTATTGAACACTGGATCTGTGTAATTTACCTGTATTGAACACTGAATCCGTGCAATTTACCTGTATTGAACACTGGATCCTTGCAATTTACCTGTATTGAACACTGAATCCTTGCAATTTACCTGTATTGAACACTGGATCCTTGCAATTTATCTGTATTGAACACTGGATCCTTGCAATTCACCTGTATTGAACACTGGATCCTTGCAATTTACCTGTACTGAACACTGGATCTTTGCAATTTACCTGTATTGAACACAGGATCCTTGCAATTTACCTGCAATGAACATTGAATCCTTGCAATTTACCTGTATTGAACACTGGATCCTTGCAATTTACCTGTATTGAAGACTGGATCCTTGCAATTTACCGGTATTGAACACTTTTTTTTTAAAAAAAAGGTAAGTGTGCCCCGAAACCGCTTTCGCATTACTTCAGGGCACTTACCTTTACATCCATGCCATTCCAGAAACGGAAAATTTCGGTCAGAAATTTCCGCTCCGGCCGGGATTCGAACCCGCAACCTCTGGGTCAGTAACCAATGCTCTTAACTACTGAGCCACGGAGGCTCCTTGCAATTTACCTGTATTGAACACTGGATCCTTGAGAAACTGCACGGCACATTCCCCCGGCAGAAGGTCTCGGAACCCGATGAAATGTTCCCACCCGAATATGCTGATGAAGAAGAGTAGCATGGGAATCAGCCAGGTGATCCCCACCATCCACATCACCTGAGGGGAGACGAAAGATAATCAACATGGAACATAACTTTTTTTTTTAAAGGTAAGTGTGCCTCGGAACCGCTTTTGCATTACTTCAGGGCACTTTACCTCATGGAACATAACTTTTTTGTTGTTGAGGTAAGTGTGCCTCGGAACCGCTTTCGCATTACTTCAGGGCACTTTACCTTTACATCCATGTCATTCTGGAACATAACTTGCCATCGTATGTGAAGGGATACACACAATTTTCTGGTGAAAGAAATTTTATAGGACTGTAGACGTAGACACCTACAGGTTGTCTCATTTTAAGCGCACTAGGTTGATCCATTTAAAATGTTAAAGTTGACCTTGAAATAACCTTAAAGAACAACTTTGAATGATCTGCAAAGGTCATCATTACATTTATTTATTTAATTTACGGGGTTTACCCATTTAAACAGTTTCCCTAACAAAAATAAAAATAAAATTAAGGCTAAGATTAAATTAAATTTAAAGGATAGTGGACTTTCATTGTCCAGAAAAAGTCAAAGCTTATGGAATAATATTAAAGTCTAAGACCTAAGCCGAGTCTCTCCCATGGTGCAACGAACAAAGTTGTTTTAGTCTCAACTTCATCCCATCAACAGAATCAGCAAATAGGTCAAAATTGTTAGGTGGATTACTGATTACGTTTGCAAGATTTTTCATTCTGTTGATAGGATTGTTGTTACCAATATTAGTTTTATATGTATCTAATTCAAAAATGTCTGTATTTCGTGTACATCTGCTTCTGACTCGTAGATCAAGTAATGAGAGGAGTTCAGAGCAATCTATTTTACCCTGTATGATTTTTAGAAGCACTATAATGTCGGTAACGTCTCTTCTATGTTTTAAGTCTCTAAGACTGTTCCCTACATGTTCCCTTTTGAGCTATGAAAATGATCTCGGAATAGATTTTTTGTATTTTCAACAGAGGCCGAGTGATGCACATGAAATGAGACTGTATAGAAATAGAGGAGAAACTTTTTTTTTTATCCACAAAACGAGATGCTATTTTGGGTATAGATCGAACTCTAGTTAAGAACTGAAAAACCCTTTTCTGCATGGGAAATAAGGAAGTTCTTCATATAAGATGGCCAGAGAGCATTAAGAGTTCTTTATCTATTTATTGTCTTTAAATCTATGATTTGGGGAGGATCTTTGTTATGAATTCAGTAACTATTAGATTGATGTTAAAATGATGAAATTCAACCCTATACAAGGCCTCATTTTGCCCATACCTTGTTGGGTCTATATTTTCCATACTGTTTCCAGTGTTGCAGGTAACAAAGCTTCCATCCTTCCTTGACTTCTTCTAGTCTTGTCAATAATGATGTCCTTATGTTTTCCTCGTTGGGCTTATTTATACATACATATCGTGCCTATTTATAGTATTTATACATACATATACATACTATGTATACATATGGTGACTGATTTTTCTTTTCTTATCTCTCGTTTTCAATTGATGACTCTTTTTGATAATCTTTCTATTGTCAAGTTTTCTAAGAGTTTTAGAATGTCAGTCGGTCAATATGAACAGTAAAATTACAAGTTGCACTAGATGTACTTGATGTATTTTGATGTCACCTTGATTTACCTTGTCTTTGGTTCGCCAGCTCCGATACTTGGCGGCGATTTTTACCGAACAGAACCGATCGATGGTGATAAGGAGGACAGTGTACTGGGACACGAGACAGACGGTGTAGTCTACTGAGAGCCAGAGGTCGCAGAGGAGGGGACCCAGGTCCCAGTAACCCGTCAGCACATACACGCAGTAGAAGGGCATAGAGACTGTGCCTGGGGAAGAGAAGAGAGAGAATGAGTTAGTGTGTGTGTGTGAGAGAGAAAAGGAGAGTGTGTGTGTGTGAGAGAGAAAAGGAGAGTGTGTGTGAGAGAGAGAAAAGGAGAGTGTGTGAGTGTGAAAGATAGATAGAGAGAGACCGTGCCTGAAAAATCATTAAGTAAGACAGTTAACATGCAAATTTGGTTGAAAATACAGGATTCATGCTTTGTTTTTACACAATCAGTTCCATTCAGCTAGGTCTGCTACATCTGTGGCAGTGCTTTCCAAGTAAGAAGCTATAATATTTTCATATGCCCACATTGCCCACGTGTAGAAATATTTTTTATTTTAACATTAACTATAGGACAAACACATCATTCATAGAATTCGTGAAAGGGAATGAGCCCGCAATGATGGCTGCATTCCCCCTCAGAATGGCCAGGTTCATACGTTGGGTGAGGAAGCTATAATGTATAAACTTCCAATATCTGAAACAATACAGAATAAACTTTGCATTCCTAACTTTCACCAGGTTTGGGTGTCATGATTGAAAGAAAATAATCTCAAGGAAAAGTCACGAACAAACTCAATATCACCTCAACAAACTAGATAGAAAGTTTATGACGGAATGGAGTAAGATATAGAATTCGAAGAAGAAACGAGAGAGAAATAAAATTTATTATGGTTTTAACCATTAAAAGGGTTACAAATAAGGTTAGGTACAACTTTTAGATGAATATTTCATATGTGTTTTTTTTTTGTTACAATCTTGGATTGTCTACAACGTTACAATATTAACAAGACAGAAACCTTAAATGAGACATCTAAAATAAACCCATAAAGAGCGCGCAATTAGCTCAGTGGTTAAGCACTCGCTTGCCATGTGGAAGGTAAGATCCCCCGCGCAATAAAAAATTGTATCCTAAATTTGGTTACAGTTGTTTGTAAGGGAAACCTTCCGGTGCGCTCGTGTTGACCCAGCACCTAAATGGGAAGTATTGTGTCACTTCTCGCCCATCAGAGATCAGGCATACTGCGGGATGGTTAAGAAACACAGACCACAAGTGTCTGCAGTAGCTGCTGTTTCGTGGCTACGAAATAAAAAAGGCTGTCTTTAAAAAATATATATAATATAATATACAGGGTGGGGCAAAAGTCTGGAAACCCCTAAATAACTTTTAAATGGCTTCTTCGGTAAAATTAAAATTTTGTAAGGTAAACCGGGCTAATAAGACCTTCTTTTAGAGTCGGGTCGATTTTTGTTACCGGCCCCCATGTCGGGGCCAGGGGGGCCAACTTCATTTTTTTAAATACGAACCCCCACCTTGCGATACATTTTTGGAAAGGTCTTTAAATAAGAAATACATTGGTGCAAATTTTATTTTTTAATATTATACTGTTTGCAAATGGCGTCCAACTTTCTGTATGCAGTAAACTCTGGAAACCCCTGAACATCTTTTGAACGGGCTTTCTCAGTTAATTTAAAATTGTGCACGGTAAGTCGGGGTAATTAGACGTTTCCAAAAATGTATCGCAAGGTGGGGTTTCGTATTTAAAAAAATGAAGTTGACCTCCCTGGCCCCGACATCGGGGCCAGTAAAAAAAAATCTGTCCAATTCTAATATAAGGTCTAATTACCAAGGATTACCGTACACAATTTTAAATTTACTGAGAAAGTCCTTTCGAAAGATATTCAGGGGTTTCCAGACTTTACTGCATACACAAAGTTGGACGCCATTTGTGAACAAATAATATTAAAAAAATAAAATTTGCACCAATGTATTTCTTATTTAAAGACCTTTCCAAAAATGTATCGCAAGGTGGGGGTTCGTATTTAAAAAAATGAAGTTGGCCCCCCTGGCCCCGACATGGGGGCCGGTAACAAAAACCGACCCGACTTTAAAAGAAGGTCTTATAAACCCGGTTTACCATACAAAATTTTAAGTTTACCGAAGAAGGCATTCGAAAGTTATTCAGGGGTTTCCAGACTTTTGCCCCACCCTGTATGTACACGTAGAAGACTGATAGCTTCAATTTCCTTGTATCAATTCATAGCCAACTTTTGTTATTTTTTTTTTGATGCCAATTCACGGATCGGAGCCATCTCTTAGGAGACAGACCTTTTTTAAACATAAATTTTTATGGAGTGAAACAAAAAAAAATCTACAAAAGCTGCAAAAAAAACCCTGGAGGCATCAGCGTAAAACAAAAAGAAATCCAGTAGTTCCAAGAAAAGAATAAGTTTAGTAGAACGGGAATTCGGTGGAAGAAAATTGTACTGAAGACTATAGTGAAGAAACAGAAGAAGAAGGAGAAGAAGAAGAAGAAAAAGTAGGGTTATAAAAAAACTAAGGAGACGACAAAGAAATATACAAGAATAAAAGGAAGAAAATATTACTTAGGTAACAAAGGAAAGAAAATAGTCAGAAGGAGCGAGGAAGTCGTACAAAAGTTTGGAATAAAAATTCGAAATGGAACTGTGTAGAGAACAGTGAATGTTAAAGTGAAAGAAAATGTACAGGGTGGACAGAAGAAATAACTTAAAGGGGTGATTCATGGGGAAAAATGGTTAGACGAAACTAGGAAGCTATAGAGAAGTGTGGAATAAAAAATCGTAATGACAAACTTGAAGAAAACCTGAAATAATTTGAAAGTACATATGACATTTAAATTGTGAAAATAACTTTGAAAAAAATTCAAGTGTGATTCATGTGTGAAATGGTTAGACGAAGCTAGGAAGCTACAGAGGTGTGTGGAATAAAAATTCGTAATGGCAAAGTAGAAGAAAACCTAAAATAACTTGAAAATGTAATATTTAAATTGTGTTCATGTACTAACACATGTGAGTACAATATTGGAAACAATAATTTACAAGAAACTTGATGTGACACACAGACTCAGATAATAACTAGCTTACTCGCGTATTCAACACTAGAAGAGAAGACAATATCAGCAATATGAGAATGCAAGATACCATGGAAATACTAGATCTTAGCAAAGAATTCTGGCAAAACAAGAATTGACCATAAAAGATGGACGGAGAACAGGATAGAGTAGTGGAAGGGTTGGGTGGAAAAGATTGCCACAGGCAATAACCCCGCCCTTTAGGTAGGACTTTAGCTTTATTGTCTTTTTTGTTCTTGTTTCTTTATTCAATTTATTTATTTTTTCTTTACAATTTCATTGTATTATAATAATAATATCGCCTTATTTATACTGCCGGATTAAGACTATGAAGTCCCATTATTCCAGCAGTTTGCCCAATACGTATTATTACGTGGTAAATATCCCAAATGGGAGAAAAACTTGTCATGACCCGGCTGGGTTTCGAACCCGCGACCTCTGGAACTTCTGGATTCACAGAGTGCCGCCTTTACCACTGAGCTACCGGGACAGACATTGTACTATATATATTGAACTTTGTCTTTACCTAATAAGCTTAATATAATAATAATAATACCAAGGTAAAATACATGGAAAAGAAGACCACAGAAGACCAAATTGCTCGAAGAAATGAAGAAACATGTTGGAGTTCGTGGGTTCGAAACACAGTCCGGACAAAACAAATTAGCCTACCCTGTGTCATTTTGAGTACTTTTGTAAAAATTGGAAATTATCATTATTATTCATTTTTTATAATTTTAATATTTTTCCTGCAATAATGACTTGATGACCTAAAGAGTCCCTTTACCCTGCCTGTCTGTTGTCTAACCAGAGTCTCATGTATTGTTGTAATCTCATTCATTGATGTAATTTGACAGAAAAATAGAACAGAAAATATTTAGATGAAAATAAGTTTAGTAAATCCTTCAATCGTGTTATTTGATGTCATTGAAAATTTAAAAAGCAAACTTTTTTGACTCATTTTACATGAAATATGAAACGCAAGAATTGAGATCGAGTTAGATTGTTTTAAATAAGAAATCTCTTTGTAGATTCTAAAAGATTCAAATTCTATTTTCTATTCAAATTCTATACCTGTGGTCCTGTGTCCTTTCCTTCATCTTTTTCTTAAAAATATAAATAAAAAAAGATTTCATTGTTCAGTTCTTGTTCTGCCAGCGCCAATGGCACGTTGAAAATTGTTTAATAATAAAGTTCTCGTTGTGTCACTGGAGTTAAGTAATAACGTCCAGTGAGGATAGTATTTGGATGGGTGACCATGCAAATTCGAACCATCGTGATGCTGGCTTTTCCCGGCCCAACTTAGGCTTGGTGAGGTTAATTTGAGTTGCTGGTTTGTGAGTTTCAATCAAGCGGAAATATTTAAGCTGGGATATATATTAACACACTTAGAGCGTCGCTAGAAGAGAGGATTGGGTGGGAGAGATTGCCATAGGCAATAACCCCGCCCTTTAGTTGGGACATATGTTTAATTGTATATATATATTTTTCTATTCTTTTTCCTTTTTATTGTATGGACGGTTTGGAATATCGGACTTTTGACAGTTTTCCTGGAATTGTACGACAATTTTACTTGGGGTCAATTCTCATATTTTTGCAATCTCTTACCATTTCGTCCAAACAATTCGGACACACAAAGATACAAAGCCACAAAGCCCGTCCAATTTTTTCTTTTATACAAATAGATTATTTCAATTTTTAATTGTTAAATTAAAAAAATTAGAAGTCTTATTATTATTACAGGTTTCGAAACTCAGTCGGGATACGACAAGTTATGCTTCCATTTGCGGCAATATTTATATTAGTTGAACACAACGTTAAAATGACACCTACGGCTGGAATGGAAGTTATGCACGATCAATGAACTCAGCAAAGTAAGTCTTCAGAGAAGACAGTATGTAGGTATATAGACTATGTACAATTGTACATTTATATATGTACCGAGAAAACGTCTTATTTTACAACGTAACCATTTTTTAAACATGTCTCTCTCCCTCTTACTCAATATACCATCAATCACAATTACTATCTTTCTCTCTATCATCTTCTCCTTCTCTCTCTCTCTCCGTTTATTTCTCCTTCTCTTTCTCTCTCTCCATTTCTTTCTCCTTATGAAGATTATTCTCCTCTTAATCCATCCTTCCCTCTCTACCTCTTTGTCTATCTCCCTCTTTCAACACAATCCCTCCCTCTCTTCTAACTCATCCCTATTCTCCAAAAACACATCTATGCTTTACAAGAAATACTTCAATTCAATTAGTCATGTTTTGCTTCTCTCTCTCTCTGTTCTTAATATTATTTTACACTTTATTAATAAGGACATAACTATTATATACAACACAGATAATTACAAATTAATATACAATCTGAGAAGAAGTAAAAGAGAAAAAAATGAAGAAAAAATTAATAAATATATACATATGTCCTAACTAAAGGGCGGGGTTATTGCTTTTGGCAACCTCTTCCACTCAACTCTTCTTCTCACAGTCTTGTTTCTATTTTCTTTTATTCCTCTCTTTTTCTTCCTATCTCTTATTCTCTTCCTTACTCCTTCTAACCGATCTCAGTGGTTTGATCGATAAGTCGGCGGACTTGTAACCGGAGGTCGGTGGTTCAAGTCCTGGTTTCAGTGTAGATTTAGTAAAATGAGTATGAGAAGTTGTGACATCACGAAAGTGATTAACACAACTAACAACTGAATTATTCCTTAAATTCTTCCAATCTCTCTTTCTCTTTTCTTTCCTGCTAATTTTATTATTCTCTTGCACTATCTTGTTTCTTTCCCTTTTCACGCCTTTCTCTCCTTCTTTCTCAATTTTTTCTCTGTACCCTATATAATATTTATATCTTTCTGTTTACAACTCCCTCTATCTTTCACTCTCTGTGTCTTTTTATCCTCTCCAGCTCATAATTCTCTTTCCTATAGCCCTCTTTTACTTTTAAGCAATTTTTTTTGTATATTTATCAATTTATTTTTGAATTCCATCTTACCCCACTTTATTTTCCTTTCTTCACATTTCATGCTATCCCTTTTTTTCGCCTCTTTCATCCCTTTTTCTCTATCTTTCTTCTTTTCCCATTTCTCTCTCTCTCTCTCTCTCTCTCTCTCTCTATTTATCTTTCCCTACTCCATTTCTCTCTCTCCCTATTCCCATTTCGTACCCTAATTTGTTAAATGAGCGTAAACAGAACGTCAAACACGTTTTCTGAGTGTTTGTGTGTTAAATCTAGTGCGAATGGTTCGTTTATGTTTCGTGTTAAACCCATTGCATTATTATTCCAAAAAAAAAAATCGCACGCTGTGCAAAAAGTTGTGCATATTGACTGCACTAGGTGGTGGTGTGATTTGATCTCAGATCTTGTATGCCAGAGTCCTACCTACTTTACCAGTCTGACAATCCAGGTAGCGTAGGGATCTTGGTTCGAATCCCACAAAGTACTTAAATTTTTCCTCATTAATTTGAGTTTGTGACCTCAAAATAATAAGAATCTGAGGGTTAGGTGGTAGAAAATGCTTTGAGCATTAACCTCGATCTCAGGTCTTGTATGCCAGAGTCTTACTTACTTTACTCTGCGTGACCACGAGTTATGTCATGGTGGTGGCAGACTTGACACGTGGTATTCTATTCTCCTTCCATGTGTCGTAATTCAAGTGAAGACTTTCGTGTGTTGTGTTGAGATCATGTACTTAAAACTTTGTTTTTACTGTACATTACTTTAACCTCAAATACATAATTAATATAATGATACACAAATACGTACTTAAAACTGATTGTAATAGAAAATATTAAAAAAAAATGGTATCGATATCGGGTTTCGTAACTATTATTATTGTCCAAAGGAATAAGAGCCTTCTTGGTTTCAACAAATCCAATTAGCAGATAGTTTGTCTGTCTATTTGTGGAGCGATAACTTTAAACTTTAACAGATGCTTCCATAAATTTTGATGAAATATTCAGGGTCACTCAAAAACTTGTTGTGTGTGGTCCCCTTGACCAACCCAAAAATGCTTAGCTGCCATTTTTGGCTAAGAAAATCGAGTGAGATCTCCCACACAAAAAAAAATCAAATAACACAAGTCGTAATTAAGACTTCGAGAGTAAATAGACTCTCTAGTCTCATTCTTGCAAGATAAACAGAGTATTGTATTGTAATTATCGGTTTCTCTTCTAATGTACGTAAATTTTAGTTAGGTAGGTAGGTATACGAAAGAAAAGAGGCATGTTCTTTCTAGCAGGCGAGCGGTTTCATCCGTTATTTTTTATCTCAAAATAGCCTCTTGTATTTTAAAAGTTTAATTGGGATTACTGAACAACCCAAGAATTTAAAATTAGTTAGTCGACTGAATTTTTAATTTTATAAAACAAATTTAAACTCCTCCTCGAATTTGTGGTTTGCCGAAAGGAAGAACTTCGAGTTTTGGATTGGCATAGTGCCCAGTGTTAGCTGATACATCCTTAGGCAGAACTTATACCTTTGAATTTAAATGCGACTTATCTTATTCGTCTTGAGAAAGTTTTAAAATAAACAGGGTGAGATGTAATACATGTCCTGTCTTTTTTTAACCTCTTTTTGTAACCGTTGCTCTGAGTTTTTTACAGACTTACAATGGATTGGTCAGTTTACAACACAGTCCACAAGCGTCTACAGTATCTCCTGTTTCATGGCTACGAAATAAAGAGGGTATGAAACAATCATCTTTAAAAAAAATTCATACCTGGAAGATAAGTACAGATACCTAACTCAGAGTTCACAGTGATGGATGAATTATATGTCAGTGCAATCCAGGTAGCGTAGGGATCCGTTGGTTCGAATCCAATAAAGTATACGTACATGAATTTTTCCTCATTCATTTGAGTTTGTGACCACATAATAATAAGACTCTGAGGGTTAGGTGATAGAAAATGCTGTGAGCATTAACCTCGCCTGATGTTTACCTTCCACTAAAGAGTGGAAAAGGACTCGGAACTTTTTTTCATCGTGTAGCCACATTATGGAGTAGAGTCGAAACGTCTTTATATACTTTTGCACCCATAGATTTTCGTTATTTACCCAACAGAAATGAATTGTGTTGCTCTTATTTTGTGTGTTTTAGTTATGTTTTATTATTTTCATGCACCAACTTGTTTTAATAAAATAATAAGAAAAATAAAATTTCATTTTTTTGTTTGTTTCAGGAAGAGTTCTTGTATCTGGTGTTGAAGTTGCTCTGAAATGTTCATTACAAGTTAATTCGCTGCAAGAGATGGCGCAAAGTTGGAGCTTCTTAAAAAAATAATAAACAAAAGAGTTCCCAGTAATGGATCTTATTGTTCTACATCGCTGATTTTGTGTCATCGAATATTAGAGGGTAAATTGAATTGTGTACACCGAACTTGTTTTTTTTTCCTGATAAGGACTTAGCTGAGTTGCATACAAAACAAGCAAAAAGAATAAAAGAAACATGATTTTCAATAAATAAATATGAAAAAATATTATGTTTAGAAAAAAAAAATGGAACAAATACAAGTTAAAAAATTTCTAAAGTTGTCGTTGTCACCACCATTATCACAAGGTGGCTACATTGAAGATACAGAGGAATGTTAGCCCCAGGCGCGGTCAGTGGGAATTTTTTTTTTTGGTGGTTCTGCCCCTACATAAGCCGGACTAAAATGGAATTCACAGAGTCGCTGTTTTTAGTACCTGATTATAATAGTCTCTTTATTTTATCCTTGAAATTTGTATTTTTTTTCACCGTGAGAAATTAAGAGTAGAAAAAGGAGTGAATGAACACTGTTTTTCCATTTTCGTCTAGGGATGCTGCATTTTCGCAGCTTCTTATCACCAGCCACGCCAGGTTATAGCCCTAAGCTCAACTCCCACAGGTTTAGAGGATCGTTAAAATATACTCCGTACTCTTACCTATGAAAATATCCGTGCAGGCCAGAGAGGCTATGAAGTAGTTGCTTGGCTGTCGAATTGTTCGGTCCACGAAGAAAGCTAGCAGCACCAGAATGTTGCCTCCCACTGTCAGGATGATGCAGATGCCTGAAACAGAGGTGCCAAAGATGCTAAACAACTTGTCAGACATAACGCATGAAACTCTTTCAAGGTAGCGTCTCCTAGCATTCAAGTTAGTTTCTCCTAGCATTCAGGTTGGCGTCTCCTAGCATTCAAGTTAGCAAACTCCTGTGTCTGAATGTCTGAAATTGTAGTTTTTATGTCTCCAGTAAAATGTACCTCAGATGTCTCCACTAAATTGTACTTATGATGTCTTCACTAAATTGTACTTATGATGTCTTCACTAAATTGTACTTGTGATGTCTCCACTGAATTGTAGTTCTGATGTCTCCACTAAATTGTAGTTCTGATGTCTCCACTGATTGAAAAGATATTCAGTGCAGACTTATGTGGAATCGAAATAGGGACTGAAATGGCAACGACGCCAGTGGTACTTGCATTGCAGCAAGTACCACTGGGTACTACAAAGTACATTAACCTCACCCAGCCTGGGTAGGGCCGGAAATGCCAGCCTCACATGTACGGAGGGAACAGAATTTTCTGTGTGAAAAAGCTGCTCCGACCGGCGATCGAACTCAGGATCTCTGGACTACGGGCAGTAGTCACTAGTGATGGACGCGGTGCGGTGCGGTGCGATTTTTGGCTCTGATTCGCACCGCACCGCAAACTGCGGTGCGGTTAAAGATGAGAAATCGCACCGCGCCGAAATGCGCGGTGCGGTGGCAGTCTAATATCGCAACCGCAATAATTTTTAATCGCACCGCACCGCACACCGCGCGGTGATCACCGCATGCACCGCGGTGTAAAATTAAATACTATTTACCTCTCTAAGGTTAGATAATATCTTTAGGAAAAAACAAAAGCAATTATAAGAATATTATACTTTACTTTTCAACATAACAGCCGTTAAAAAAAACAGCCTTATATGGACAAAGTTTTCAACACTTCCTGAGTGGACTGTGGCCTAACGGTGAATGAACATCCCTTATACTGCTTATAGCCATTCAATATTTTTTTTAGCAAATAGAAAATATCAAACCTACATAAATATTTCAACAAGTTTAAAAAAATAACAACTGGTACATATTTTGGTAATTTTATAATGGTACTCTGCTTGTACCCTCTCAATGGTTTATTGGGCAAAAATAAAAATAAAAAACAAAAAAATAACACAAAAAAAAATAACTTGCAATCACAGAAAACAAAGAAAGCCAAAAAAAAAAATGTAAAGTAGAAGGGTTCTCTGAAAGCATGATCGAAAACATACTACAATATTACATCCTCAGGTTAAAATTTTCTATTGGCACATGATTCTCCGGTTTTTTTCTCCACTTTCATAGTCTAGTTTAGAATATAGATTCTGGGATGTATTTATTTCTCAAATTCATCATAATCAAGGTTTATGAGTAAAAGCACAAAAAACACAAGTAATGATATACAGGGTGAGTCAAATCAAACGATATATTCGAATAACTCAAAGAATATTGGAGTTACAAAGATGTTTTTTTCCTTACAAAATTCTCAACGATTTTTGGGGGAGAACTTGTGATGATTTTGAAATTCCCAACAACAAAAAAACTACTTTTGGGTCATAATCAATTTTGAACTCAAAAATACATGTTCATATCTTGTAGTGCGGTGCGCGGTGAAAATCGCACCGCACCGCATGCGATGCGGTGGAAAATCAAAAACCGCAACCGCGCGGTGCGATTAAATTTCTCAACTATAAAAACCGCGCACCGCGAGCGCGGTGCGATTTTTTTCCCTCGATTCGCACCGCACCGCAAGCGCGGTGCGATTTTTCACCGCGACTTTTCACAGCGGTGCGATTTTTTTGTCCATCACTAGTAGTCACAACCGTTACGCCACGGAAGCTGGCAATAGCTACCAATATTACCTACCAATTAAAACTCTCAAACGAAATTAATCTTGTTAATCTTCTACCTAAAAGCACCATCAGAAAACATAAGGACGTTTTATCCATCTCTCACTCACCTCTCTATCTATGTATCCTTCTCTTTTCTTTTTGTGTCTTTTTCTCTCTCTCTCTCCTTTCTTTCATTGTCGCTCTCTCTCTTCATCCCTCTCTTTTTCCTCATTCCCCTTTCTCTTTCCTATACTTTCTTCCTAGCTCTCTCTCCTTCTTCCTTTCTATAAATCTCTCCCTTTCTCTCTCTTGCTCTGTAAATTGACAATTTTACAGTCCAAAGTTTTAATTACCATCAAAAACATGGGGTCTACCTAACCTCATATTCGCGTGACACGCTACATGAAGTTACACAATATTTTGCACGATAATCAGTGCGACCCAGGGAAAAGGGAACAAGAAGGGTTTCCCAGAAACCAAAGTGCATAGCTGTCAAAATTTATAATTTAATTCAATGTCAGTAGATGTGTAAACTCTGAGTGCTTTTCATTTAGGGTTAATTTGGCTGTACCCGTGTGGGTAAAAGAAGAAGAAATAAAAAGCAGGATAAAAGAACTCGATTATTAGCACATTAAGAATTTATTTGATGTTTATCAATTTACATTGTTAACACAAGTCAGTATTATATAATTAGGTAGATATTAAATATACTTATACATATACTTAAATATTAAATAAAATTTAATGGGTATCGGCCAAACCCAAATCGCAGTCCAGGAAGTCTTTTGTCGAGTAATACGCTGAATTTTTCAAGAATGCAACCAGGAGGTTTTTAAATTGGTTATAAGGCAAGTCTTTTACTATGTGTGTGTTATAATTTTTATTAGGATGTATAAAAAATTCTGATTCTATTTTACTTCCGAGAAATTTCTAATATTAGAAATCGGAAGTATTGTGTTCGTTTTTGTAAAAAAAAATATTTTTTTGCTCCGATTTCAATTTTTTTCATATTTCTGGACGTTTCATAACCTCCTGAGCAAATTTGGTTTTGTGTCCGTCTGTCGGTCTGTCTGTCTGTTAAAACGATTCCTTGTAACGCGCAAATCTCGGAAACTACTCGACCGATTTTTGATGAAATTTTGTACACATCTAGGAAACATTCTGTAGATGGTCCCATTTTAAATTCATCCAATTCGTACTAGCGGCTCTGGGTGAAAGAGACCATGCGCCTGACCACTAACTTTTTACTTAAATGCTTTTATCTCGTGAACCGTACACCCGATTTTGATGAAATTTTGCATGTATATGCATATTATTGTTTTACACAGCCTTTTTATATTTTCTTTTTAATTTATTATAATTTGACTCTGATATTTAAGAAAATCCGAAATTTTGGACAATAAAGTCAATAAATAAGAACCACGACTTGCCGATGCAGAATTTTTTGTAGAATCTAGAATGTAGAAAAAACGGTTTTCTACCATATAAAACATATTTGAAGAAAATCGGTTCAGTCGTTTTGGAGATACAAGTAATTTAGTATAAAAACTCAAAATTCGCACGTGTACACAATGTGAAACAATCACGAGGAAGTATTGTGTCCATAATTGGCAGTGTTTTTTTTATTATTATAATTTTTTTTTTTAAATTATTATAAGAGGGAGGCATTATTACTATAGGAATGAATGAATATTTTTATTTTTTTTCAGATTGTAATACATAAAATAAATAGTACCTAAATCGTTATTATTTTCATAATAATTATTACCATCTACGATGCTGGGCACAGAACGTTGTTTCGTGGCTAGGCATAGAACAGCGAGAGCTGTGTTATCAAAAGCCCATGGGAACCCGAATGAAAATTAACATTTTAATTCAATAAATTTCAATTTGAATTTTTAATTAGCACCCTCGGTATCTGGAGGCCTCGCTCTGTTGATAACAAAGTAGAGGAGGGGATAGGTAGTGGAGGAGGGGATAGATGGTGGAGGAGGAGATAGGTAGTGGAGGAGGAGATAGGTAGTGGAGGAGGAGATAGGTAGTGGAGGAGGAGATAGATAGTGGAGGAGGAGATAGGTAGTGGAGGTGGAGATAGGTATTGGAGGAGGAGATAGGTAGTGGAGGAGGAGATAGGTAGTGGAGGAAGAGATACATAGTGGAGGAAGAGATAGGTAGTGGAGGAGGAGATAGGTAGTGGAGGAGGGGATAGGTACTGGAGGAGGGGATAGGTAGTGGAGGAGGGATAGGTAGTGGAGGAGGAGATAGGTAGTGGAGGAGGAGATAGGTAGTGGAGGAGGGGATAGGTACTGGAGGAGGGGATAGGTAGTGGAGGAGGGGATAGGTAGTGGAGGAGGAGATAGATAGTGGAGGAGGAGATAGATAGTGGAGTAGGAGATAGATAGTGGAGGAGGGGATAGGTAGTAGAGAAGGAGATAGGTAGTGGAGGAGAAGATAGGTAGTGAAGGAGGAGATAGATAGTGGAGGAGGAGAAAGGTAGTGGAGGAGGAGATAGATAGTGGAGGAGGAGATAGATAGTGGAGGAGGAGATAGGTAGTGGAGGAGGGATAGGTAGTGGAGGAGGGGATAGGTAGTGGAGGAGGAGATAGGTAGTGGAGGAGGAGATAGGTAGTGGAGGAGGAGATAGGTAGTGGAGGAGGAGATAGGTAGTGGAGGAAGAGATAGGTAGTGGAGGAGGAGATAGATAGTGGAGGAGGAGATAGGTAGTGGAGGAGGAGATAGATAGTGGAGGAGGAGATAGATAGTGGAGGAGGAGATAGGTAGTGGAGGAGGAGATAGATAGTGGAGGAGGAGATAGATAGTGGAGGAGGAGATAGATAGTGGAGTAGGAGATAGATAGTGGAGGAGGGATAGGTAGTAGAGAAGGAGATAGGTAGTGGAGGAGAAGATAGGTAGTGAAGGAGGAGATAGATAGTGGAGGAGGAGAAAGGTAGTGGAGGAGGAGATAGATAGTGGAGGAGGAGATAGATAGTGGAGGAGGAGATAGGTAGTGGAGGAGGGATAGGTAGTGGAGGAGGGATAGGTAGTGGAGGAGGAGATAGGTAGTGGAGGAGGAGATAGGTAGTGGAGGAGGAGATAGGTAGTGGAGGAGGAGATAGGTAGATCCATTCAAAATGAAAGGGTGTCATTGGCCCAAGTGATGGTTTTTTTTCTTAGATTTTGGGTCTATTGTTTGCCCATCTGATATGCAGCCCTGAACTTCAAAAGAGAGAGGAAAGTGAACTAGCGCAATAACTAAAATTAAAAAAATTGAAATCGGAGCAAAAAAATATTTCTTTTTTTTCAAAAACAAACACAATAAAAATCCTGAATTGAATATATTTTTCCATAACCTTCATTATTCTAAATGAACTCTCAGAATAACCCATTCCAGCACTATGCTGAAAGGGTTTCTCTCATTTTCATTATTTATTGGTTTACGTTTGTTGATGTTTTTGATGTGAAATTAATATTTGAACAATGTTAAAAAAAACTACATTCCTAATTGTGAGTTTAGTGTAAAAACCTCAACCACTGGTTCTTCTTCAACTCTCTTCTATCCTGATGGCTTTTCCAGCTACAAGTGTTAAGCTTAAGTTCTCTCCCTCTCTCTCTCTCTCTCTCTTCTCCAAATTATTCTCTAACCACTTCACACTGATCCCTTTACCTCCGCCAATCTCGTTCCTTCTCTATTTTCACATCTCTATCTATCTCTCTCTCTCTCTCTCTCTCTCTCTCTTTCTCTCTCTCTCTCTTACCATATTATCCTTCAATCACTTCATATTTGATGTCTTTACCTCCTCCCATTCTCTTCCATCTCTTATTTTACATCATCTCTTCTCTCTCTTTCATCTCTTCATTCTATAACCAACACCAATTCTCTCTCTCTCTCAATCTCTTACCATCGCAATTCTCTACCACCAGATCTTTCCCTCTCTCTCTTTCTTACCCAGTCACTAACATGAAATCTCTCTCACTCTCTCCCACCGCACTTCTCTTTCTATCTCACTCTTTATTCTGAGTCACTGACGTCAAATCTTTCTCTCCTTCTCTGTCTCTCTCTCTCTATCTATCTGGCTTACTCTATCATGCTCTCTCTCTCTCTGTCCCTCTCTTCCTCTGTCTCTCTCTTTCTTTCAGTCATTCTATCTTTCTCTCTCTCTCTCTGTCCCTCCCTCTCTCTCTTTTCCTCTCTCTCCCTCCCTATCCCAGATTTCTACCACCAGAAAATCCTATTAACTAGGTTTTAATTGTGTCGCGCTTACCACATAAAATCCTTTGCCACTTTGTAGATCCCCTCCTCTCTATCTATCTTTCCTTTTCTCGCTCTCTCCAACTCTATATTTTTTCTCAATCTCTTCTCTCTCTCTTTCTTAGTCTTCCTTTTCTTCTTTATTCCTTTCCTCTCTCTCATTCTCTCTTTTTCTTTCTTCCTTCCTCATTTTTCTTCCTCTCTCTCTCTCTTTTCTTATTTCTTCTTTTTTCTTCTCTATCTATTTCCTTCTTCCTATCTTTTTCTTCTTTTTTTTGTTTCCTCCATTATTTTCCTACGTTCTCTCTAGTTCTTTTTTACTCACTCTCTCTCTTACCTCAGGATCAAACACCTCGGCCGAGGAGTGAAGAACGCCTTATACAAAGAAAGAGACAGCACGGCAGAGTGTAAGGTAACGGAAAACATAGTTCCCATGTATTTCATTTCCTCTTTTAAAAGATTGATCCGCGTTAAAAGAGGATCAATCTTAACTATTGTCATCGATTCCTCACCCTTTTGTGGTGAAGAGGGTACAGGAAAGTAGAGAATGATACATTGGGGAGAAAGAGAGAAAATTTTGGGGAATAGGTCTATAGGAAAAGAAATTAGGAAATGATACATTGGCGAGAGAGACAGAGAAAGAGACATATGGGGTATAGGTCTATTGGAAAAGAAACCTAGGGAATGATACATCGAGGAGAAGAGGAGGGGAGAGAGAGAGAGAGATATGGGGAATAGGTGTATAGAAAAAGAAAGGTAGGTAATGATAAACTGATGAGAAAGTAAGAGACAGACATAGAAAGAAAGAAAGAGAGAGGGAGAGAGGTAAAAAAGGAAACAAAAAAGATAAGAATCAAGTTGGAGATATGTATTAAAAATAGAGAAAGTAACTAATAATTAAAAAGATAGAGGAAACTCGGGAAACGGTACAGAGAGACAAACATATATAAATAAACGGTTCATCTTTCTTCGTACTAGAAAGTCGACACAGCTTGAGAAAGAGAAGGATAGATGAGGAAACAGAGAGAGAATCGAATTGAATTGAATTGAATTTTTTACTTTATTGACAGTAAATTATTTATACAATATAGTTACCTCTAAAGCTAATTGAAACAGGGAAAGAGAAAAGAGAGAGAGAGAGAGAGAGAGAGAGAGAGAGAGAGAGAGAGAGTAAAGAAGGAAAGAAGAAGTGGAGAGGAAAGAAGAGAGGGAGAGAAAGACTGATGGAAAATCCAGGTACAAAGAAAGTATCGAGACTAGGTAAGGGTGTTAGATTAAATGATATTTATATATCATATACATTATGTACATTGTATGTACGTATAATATGATATGGGATTAAGAGGTGTGTGTGAGTGCGTTACACAAGAGATTTGTACTGGGATTGATAGAGATGGATGGTGCAAATAATACACTTGTGAGATGAATTTTGTGTGTGAGAGTCGTAAAAGAGAAGAGGAATAGGTAGGGAGAGAGAAAGGGAGTGGAAGAGAGAGAGGGAGAGTATAAAATAACGAGGAGGGAATATTCCCTATACGGTATCTATACGGTAGAGAGCGAGATAGATAAATCAAGAGACCAATAGAGAGTAATAGGTTATAGGACAATTTGATAAAAAACGTAAGCTTCTGAATCAAAATTACATGGCTTGCTTGCCATGTAATTTTGATTGTACAATATCTAGGTACATCATTTTGAAGATTATTATGTGTATTATTCTGTCATAGAATAGATAGAATAATACCTTATTGTGAAACCACTTTAGGTTAATTGAGAGGTTTTACACTAACTTGTGTCAATAAGTCTAGTTTTATAGTAAATAAACCTATGTAGGTGCTTTTCCGGCCCTACCCCCGTCCTTATCCAAGACGTTAAATTAAATAAAATCGTTGGCGTTGACCCTGCTTGAGCTGAATAAGACAGAGTAAAAGAAGAAAAAGAAACCTATGTGGTTACTCGTATTTATGGCTATATGAAATGGCGTTGCCAACCAATGCCAAAAAAAGGTACTCGAGTATTGAGAAAGATGATTGATAAAATTGTATTTCTTGTAATGTGAAAGCTGGGCTTTTTTGAGAAAATAAAGCTTACTTTTTGGTACGATCGTACAATTCAGGTTCGTTGAGAAATTTTACCCGTCAATTTATAGACCATGGACTTATAAAATAAGCCTGGTGTTATTGTGAATCGTTCTACTGTATTTTCCTAGAAAAATCTGCCCCAACCTGGGATCGAACTCGGGATCTCTAGACTACGGGCAGTAGTCTCAACCGTCATGCCACGGAGGCTGGCTTGTAGAAATGTAGCACACACATACCTCTACATTCAGAAAGATCATTAATAAATTTTAATTTCATGTTTGTAATGTGAAAGCGAAGCTTTCTTAAAGAAATAAATCTTAATATTTTTGTACAATCGTAAAATAAAGGTAATAAATTTAATGAGCTTTCATATTATTATTCTTTAAATGTATAAAAATGATTAAAAATTCAAAACACAGAAAAAGCTGACTCTAAAAGTTTCATATAAATTTCATTTTGGTCTGAATTATAATATTCAATGAAACATTATTTTTGAATATTTTAAGTTTGGCGGTAGATTACAGGGTGAGAGAGAAAGAGAATGTGAGAGAGAGACGGAAAGAAAATTGAGTGCTTAAAACAATTTTAAATTTATGTGCCAATTTTTCAAAATTGAGTTCGCCAACATTACTTAGACGCGTAGACCGATAAAAAAATCCGAGACAGTTTTTCATGCTTTCCTAAACACAACACAAGCATAAAAAAGCTGAGTGAATACGTCAAGTCAGATTAAAATGTTTAAACTTTTCTAATAATAGCAATAATAAAGTAAAACTTATTAAAAATGGGAATTTTGATTTTTTGCACATTTTTTAGCATAAATTATATGGATTTTTGCAAAAAATATTTCATTACCTAAAATGAATATTAATTAGTATTTTTATTCAAATTATTTTTCCGAATAAAAAAAGGAAAGTTCAAACCGCAGGATTAAAATCAGTCGCGTAGGACCCCGGTGGTGCTCCGTTCGCGTCATGGCAACTGTATTTTATTTATTTTAATTAATAAGCCTTAAAAATAATCTTTTTATATAAATTTAATGTACCTCAACTTAATGGATTCTACACTTGAGAGCAAGAAAAGCGAATCAAACTTTTTCCTCCACCAAATCTGCGATATCTTCGAAATTACTATTTCTATCGAGTCGTATGATATCTCAAAATGTTGTAAATTTTGTTTTCTACAATTTCATAATTTGATTGTTAAAAAAAAACCTACGAGAAGCCGTCAAAATTAAATTTTACCACAGGATGTCGAAAAAGAAGAAAAACATGATTTTTTTATTTTTAACAAACGACGTTATAACCTGAGAAATCAACAAGATTCATTCATAACAATGGTGGACCAGTATTTTGTGTTGCCTCCCCGAGCTTTGATCACAGCATTCATTCGATTTGGAATTGAGTGGATCAAAAAAACCACAATTTCTTGGGGCAACCTCTCCCTTCTTCGGTGAGGGCGATCTTGAGCTCTGCTACAGTCTGGGGAGCCGGTATTCTGCCTCAAACACTTCGTTTGAGTGGGTCCCACAGATTTTCAATCGGATTGAGGTCGGCACTAAGAGAGGGCTAGTCCAAAGTGTCAATATTCTCCTCACCCAAGAACTCCCAAACACAGTTTGCCACATGTGGGCGGGCATTGTCGTGCATGAGGAGGAACTGGTCGCCCATAATTTGATCGAGAAGAACCACATTTTGATTCGCTTTTCTTGCTCTCAAGTGTATTATAATGATTTATAAAGGACTGTGGCCGAGTGAGTTAGCGCGCTAGGTATTGCATGCACCTGGGTTCGATTCCCAGGGGGGTAGGATTTTTTTCTACTCTGTACTGGGATGTTCGGGGTCCACTTATACCTCGTGAGGAAAAATGAGTAGCTGCTTTGATGTGAAGCAGCGACCAGTGGCAGAATCATAGGCAAAAAAAATATACAAGGTATTGTAAATTAAAGTGGAAAAGTCCTATGACTCTACACTACCCACTAAAATTGTGACATAATAACACAAATAAAAGCATTATTTTTATATTTTAAGGGACTGGCAGAAGGAATTTCATATAAAAAATCTAGTTATTAGAATAAATTTCAGGTATCTTTTAAATCAGATTTGAGTTAAAATTGAATCATCCTTGAACAAAAATTTCTCAAATTGAACTCACCTAAGTATGATAATTGGAATTAAATCGAACGCTAGAAATTATGATGGAAGCTAGAAATTCAATTTGGAATTGAATTGATCGAAATGTGCTATGTGCAAAAAAAATTTAATAGGTGCTATAATGAGAGCGAAAAATATAACTGGAATTGTAGATGAGAGATATAAATATAATAAGGAATCGATTTGAACGCACCTAAGATGAGAGCTAGAAATGTAATTTGAATTGAATTGAACGTACATATCTAAGATGTGAGATAGAAATATAATTGAAATTGAATTGAATTGAACGCACCTAAGATAAGAGCTAGAAATGTAATTTGAATTGAATAGAACGTACATACCTAAGATGTGAGATAGACATATAATTGAAATTGAATTTAATTGAACGCACCTAAGATGAGAGATAGAAATATAATTGGAATTGAACGCACAGCCTAAGATGAGAGCTAGAAATATAATTGAAATTGAATTGAATTGAACGCACCTAAGATGAGAGCTAGAAATATAATTGGAATTGAATTGAATTGAACGCACCTAAGATAAGAGCTAGAAATGTAATTTGAATTGAATTGAACGTACCTAAGATGAGAGCTAGAAATATAATTGGAATTGAATTGAATTGAACGCACCTAAGATGAGAAATAGAAATATAATTGAATTGAATTGAATTGAACTCACCTATAATGAGGGCTATGAGGATGGACTGCCACAGCTCGAAGGGAGGGAGTACGGGGGTTATTGTCGGTTCCATGAAGCTCATGAGGGTGGTGTTGGCACTGGTCGTGTTGAAGGGGTGGCTGCTGTTTGGGCCGCTCAGATGGGGAAGCTCGAGGATATTGGCACCGTACTCAGGGGCCGATTCCGCACTGTTGCCCAGTGCCGCGTACCTGAAATATTGGATGGGCGCTGTCATGAAACTGAGACAGATAGAGGTTCATTAAGAAAAAAAATAATAATAATAATTAAAAAAAAAATAGAGGTTCATAGACCATAAATTATGGTTTGAATTTGTAAATTATTAAAAGAAATGGTTTTAACCTAAAGACCTATTCATATATAACCTCAAAAAATGGTTATAACCTGAAGATGGATATAATCTTCTAAATGAGGGTTATACCCGTCTACGGTTTACACGATGTAAAAGATGTCAGTGAAGCTCTTCGATAGTCAAAACGGTTAGAAATCAAGTAACAGTTCTACCTTATTATAATTTGAAGAATAAGTGTTTCCTTTGTGCCTGTGCGTGTTTGCATGTGTGTGTGCGTGTGTAGGGTGTGTGTGGTGTGTGCATGTGTTTGTGTGTTTGCATGTGTGTGTGCGTGTGGGCGGTTGCTTACCCATCCGCCGTGTCCCAGAAAGAGTCCACCTCCGAGGCATTGTACGTGAAGATGCACTGCTCGGTGAACAGCTTCTGATACACGTAGCGGCAGAGTCGATCCCTCTGCTTCTTCAACTTCCTGAAACACAAGGGACAGGTTTATGTGTTAGTTAGTTATCAATTTATCATATTTGTGTTAATCGCTTTAGTGATGTCAAAATGAGAAGCCTCTAAGAGAAGCTGAAAGGAAACTATGAGTATCAAATTGAAAAGTTATTTTTTTATCATATTTGTGTTAATCACTTTTTGTGGACTTGAACCACCGACCTCCTAGGTACAAGTCCACCGCCTTATCGATCAAATTGCGAGATTAACACTGTTATAATAACTTTTCAATACCTGATGGTAAGTTATCATATTTGTGTTAATCACTTCGTGATATCACAACTACTCAGACTCGCTTTACTAAATCTACGCTGAACTTGGGACTTGAAACATCGACCTCCAAGTTACAAGTCCGTCGCCTTATCTATCAAGCTACTGAGGTCGGTTGGACAGGTTTATGTAAAACATAAGATACACATAATAATAATTTGAATATACACAAATGATTTATTTTATTTTGCAACAATAATGTGTTTATTTACATGATATAATATTATATTTTAGTCTGTGTTGTAGCCTGCCCATCCCGTAGTATGCCTCCCCTCTGATGGGCGAGAAGTGACACAATACTTCCCAATTAGGTGCTGGGTCAACACGAGCGCACCGGAAGGTATCCCTTACAAACAATTGTAACCAATATAAGAATACAAATTTTTGTTGGAACGGGGCGGGAGATCGAACCCGGGACCTTCCGCATGGCAAGCGAGTGCTTGCCATGCGGAACCACTGAGCTAATCACGCGCTCACAAACGAGGGATTCGAACCATTGGTTCCCTAGGTTACCTTAGATACCTGACTGGAGCCTTGACCACTCTACCGCCAATACAAGAGAGAACTTGAAAGTTTCTATGAAACAGAAGTTAGAGGATTCGTGAGACAGAAGGATAATTTTCCTGTCCCTTGTGGCAGTTGTGGTAGGATATTTAACATGTCGAATACGTGACTCCTGTCTCGAGCTTAGTTCCAGGTATTTTACTTGCAGAGAAAAATAAGGGAAAGAGCTACGCAAATACTATGAAAGATAGAGGGAGAGAGAGAGATAGAGATAGAGAAAGAGGGAGAGAGAGAGAGAGGGAGGGAAAGAGTAAGAGGAGAGAAACAGAAAGAGGGAGGGAGGGAGAGAGAAAGAGGGAGAAAAAGAGAGACAGAGAAGGAATTATGTAGTAATGTGTAGGTAAGTTCCGAGTAATTTTTACGTACCCCTGGGATGTCAATGCAAGTATCTGATAATGTACCTTCTCTCTCTCTCTCTCTCTCTCTCTCTCTCTCTCTCTCTCTCTCCCTCTCTTTCTCTCGCTCTCTCTTTCTCTTTCTCTCCCTTATATTCAATCTTTAATTCTCTGCCTCTCCTATTTTCTCCCTAACTGTCTCATATTTAATCAAGTGTGATGGAGAGTAACGGATGAATTTATATTTTATATTGAAAGCAATGAGAGAAGACAGCTATTGGGAAGAGAGTGGATAATGGCTGTAGAAAGCAAAAATACCTTATGATATTGATGATTATCAGATTGAAGTACATGAAAACGACAACGATCCATGAATGCAGGTAAAATTTCACAAGCTATAAAAACCTAAAATAAACCTCACTTAGCCTGAGTGACGCACTGACGCTGAGAATAGTCAGTGTCACGAGGGTTCGAATTGAATGGTCACCAATCCAAAACCTAACCTGGCAGGACATTTTTGAACTTCAGTGACGAGAACTGCTGTATTCATCATGCCATAGACGCTGGCATCTACCTACATGCTTTTCGCTTTTTTCCTTAGGGTCATAGGTTGTATTGGTGAAAATTACAAAAAAAATTCTACTTCTTTCGGCAATATTCTTTCTTATTGAAATATCCAGTCTGCATACAAAACATAGAGAAAATAATATCAAAGTATTGCCCGGCTGAATACAAATATTTTTCTTTTTGAATTCAGTCAGTTTTTTATAGAAAAAAATTACTTCGTGCTTCAGTAGTACATAATAATAAGGGTATAATAACGTAAGGGTTCCTTAAATTTGGACCTACTACACTATGGTTCACAATATGGTTATTTTCTTTATGTCCCTTTCATAATTCAACAGACCTCATAGCTTGACTCCGAAACGTAGGTAATATTACAAAACCTTATATCAATAGTAAGTGCGGATTAAAAATGTTTTATTTATTGCGCATTGCATAATCTATTATTTCAAGGCGCTCATAAAACTTGGTAGTCTTTTTTAAATTGGATGTTACGTCGATTTCAACTTCATGGTCATATCACGACGGGGGTGTTACCCTCCATTCACAGTAAAGTCACAAACCTGACACATTAAAGCAGCTCCTCATTTGTCCTCACGAGTACCCCTTGGGGCCCGAACATTCAAGTACAGAGTAGATAAATTCCTGCACCGCCCCCACTATGTAGGTAATAGATTTCTATGCTCTTTTCTCGATTTTTATTCATCATCTTCTTCTGTTCTATTCTCATTCTTTTTCAATATCTCCTCTGTGTTCCCTCACTCATCTTATTGTTTCTTCATAATATTTTCCCTGCTATTTCTTCTTTTTCTTCATCTGTTATCTCCTTTCTTGTATCTGTTTTGCTGAAACATCTTTTTATTCTCAAAAATTGTGCTCATTTTCATTCATACTCAGGCGATACAAACTTTTCTCTGTACTTTTTAGGGCAGAAGGAAGAAGAAATCAGGAAACTTGTGGAGTTTTTTTATGACTTCTTTCTGTACCTCTTCTGTCTTATCTCCTCTCTCTCTCTCTCTCTCTCTCTCTCTCTCTCTCTCTCTCTCTTTCTCTCTCTCTCTCCCTCACTCTCTCTCTTTCTCTCTCTCTCTCTCTTTTCCTTAATATTATCCACTCCTCTTTCTTTCCTCTCTTATTTATATTTTTCCTCTTGATTTCTCCCTCTCTTTTCTCCCACTCTCACTCTCTCCTCATTCTCTTTCTCTTTTCCACCACTTCCCTCGATGTATCTTACGTCTCTATTCTGTACAGTCTTTCTTTTTTTTTTCTTCTTCTTTTTTCCTTGTCTTTTGAAAAGGAAAAACGGAGAGGAAACTTTTGGCTTGTTAATTTTGAAAAGAAATTTAACTTTTTCCCCCTCAGAAAAACTTGAATAATAATAATACAATTCGAAAAGTGCTGAATTTTTCAGGGTGGCACAGGTAGGTAATGAGTTGATTGCAGTTGATAATAAATTTATGTAATGAACCTAGATATGAATTTTCTTTTTGTTTTCATGAATATTATAACTCTACTATAATGTAGCACATTGTTACAGTTTAATCATTCTCATAATCCTCACAAATCACTCTTTCAACTACTAAACAAAATCAATCAAGTCTTCGGTTGACTATTGGTCTTCTTCCAATAGAAATACTAGATTTGAAGAAGTCGTCCTTACAAGACTCCGCATTGGTCACACTCGAATTACCCATACGTTTCTATTTCTCAAGACATCTCCACCCGTCTGCCAATGCGGAGAAATGCTGTCTGTCAAACACATACTCTCATGTAGAATCCATACTCAAATTCGTAAATCCCTTGCCGTTGAACCTTCCCTAAAAGACGATTCCGCATCTATCGACTCCCTCATGGAGTATTTAAAACAAACTAAACTGATTAACCTGATTTAGTTCATTGAGGAATCGGCGCGAACGACCCACTACATCAGTGGTGTTAAAGCGCCTAACGGAAAAAAAAAAAAAAAACTACTAAACAACACACTCTTTTAAACATTCAAAATATGTTGATCCAGCACCTAAGTGTGAAGTATTGTGTCACTTCTCGCTTATCAGAGGGGTGGCATACTACAGGATGGGTAGGCCACAACACAGACCAGAAGCGTCTACACTAACTCCTGTTTCACGGCTACGAAATAAAAAGGCTGTGAAACACTCATCTTTTTTTTTTTTCTTTCTTTTTTAAACAAAAAAAGCCGAAAAAATTGGACTCCGCCGGTATTCGAAGCTTAGCGCGTTATCTAGTCGGATAAGGGAAGCACCCAAAAGTTTATTATTATATCAATTTATCAGACATCAATTTTATTTTACAAAACAATATACATTTTTATGTGACAACTAGCCTTAGTTGGTTAATGGACAAGGTGGCAGATTTGTAAACCGGAGGTCAATGGTTCGAATCCCAAGTGCTACAGTGAGTTAGAGTGATAATATTATAACGTCACTATTGTGATTGACAAAAATAGGATAACTTTTTTTTTAAGGACATTTTTTTTTTTCATTTTCCCCCCTAATATTGTCCAGATTCAATACTAAGAATTATTTAAACAAGCATTTTTTTAAATTCTGTTCTATACACAGTTACACACATTATGACCCAAAAACGTTCAAAAGCCACCAACGAAACAAACTCCAATATGTCAGTAATAATAATAATGGTTAGAGATATAAAAGTTACATTTTTTTTATTGAAGTAAAGTAACAACAGGATAAATTTCAAGGCAAGTGAGATAAAATAAGAATAAAATTCACAAGGAAATTTTTATTTGAGTCTACCTATTATTTATTCAAGAGAAAAGTTATTCGAAAAATTCCTGGTTGTCTTCATTATTTCTTGAGATACATGGTAAACCACAATATTAGTAATAATAAAAATAATTATTATTAAAACAACTAAGGGTAGATTTATGAAACAGATATAGTTAATCTTAGTGGACACTATCCCTTAACTTTCACCTTGACAACAACTTTAGAGGTCATATCTAAGCCAGGAATTTGTAGTTGTGTATTATCTTTGTGCCTGTAATCACCGTTGCCGAGTGAGTTAGTGCGCTAGGCATTGCACGCATTGTGACCTGGGTTCGATCCCCAGCGGAAAAGGAATTTTTCTGCTCTCTACTTGGAAATGAGTAGTTACTTGTATGAATAACGACCAGTGGCGGCATTACCAGAGTAAAAAGAAATTAGTGTAATAAAATTCGTAACGTAAAGGAGGCTCTTAGTAATGTTGCGCTACCCACAAAAATTGTGGTGAGGCCTTGTGCTTCACCACAAATAAAATCAAGCATACATTATCTTTGTGCCGCAACAGAGCTGTATCGGTCAGCTAATAAAATCTAAGGATCGGCTTAGATTTACTAATCCTGTTTCATAATAGGACCTTGTAAATAATTGCCGAAATTTTTGATATTCAGATTTTTATAGATTTTTATCACAACGAGTAAAATTTACTAAAAATAAAATATAACATGAGACTCAAACCACCGACCTCCAGATTACAAATCCACCAGTTTACCGATCAAGACACTGAGGTTGGCTCAAGCATAAAATAAAACTGTTCGCGTTGATGCCCGTGAAACATAAGTGAATGTTTTGAAATCCATACCTTCACCACGCCCGGCGTTTCTTAACTTCAGTTACCAAACGGAGACAGTCAAAGTTCTTATTGTATCCACAATGTTGTTATAACTCAAATTTTGATACTAAGGAAACACAATTATTTATTTTTTATGTTGCAAATTTCATCCATTAAAAAGTTCATAGATCATCATAAATGCTGGTAACGATCTAGTAACAAACCCAGGGATTTACAGGAAAAGAACAGGTACTTGGAATAAATAAAAATTTAAACTTTTGCAAAAAAAAAAAAAAAAAATGAAACGTGAACTTTAAGCACGTTTTTAGATTTATAGCCTCGAAACTTTTGCCCCCTCCCCGCGCTGTTCTTCGCACCAGAAAACCAGGCAACTTATCTATCTCATAGGTGGGTATTATATTTCGGGGAAATTTTAAAGTCTCCACTTTCCGGAATAAAAAAGATAAAAACCGGGAAAGATAATTTATGGCGGACCCATCCTGAGGGAAACATTCGTTTTTCTAATATTTTTGCTCTCGATATGAGATAGGAGATCTCTTTCAAATTTGGTTTCAGGAGAAAGATTTTCAACTGCGGAATTATATAATACCTTAATGACAAAATAATATAATGTGTCGAAGTTACCAGCCTCCGTGGTGCATAACTATTGCCCGTAGTCCAGAGATCCTGAGTTCGATTCTCGGTTGGAAGCAGAAATTTTTAACGAAAAATTCTGTTTCCTCCAAACACTTGAGGCTCCCATTACCCGGTATGGGTGAGGCTAATGTGAGTATGTGGTACGATTCCCAGTGTTTCTCAGTACAACCCTCATCCTGACCATCTCAAATCAGGACAATAAAACCAAATACATATATAATCAACAGGTCACGATATATCTAATTAGGTCGCAGTGTTAATTTTGTTGTAAGAGTTCCACTGAAAACCCTATAACAAGCAGGTAGGTCATATAATAATAATATTAAAAAAAAATCAATTAGATGTCGCCAGTTTAATTTTATTGTAAGGTCCCACTGAAAACCCTACTACAAGCAGGTCATATAATAATAATTCTTCAAAATCCCTTTTTTTTATTAAAATAATATATAAAGTGTGATACAATCAAACAAGTAAAAGGATTTAAAATTTCCGTGATTTAAATACGTGCCCATGTTTCACCGCTTCCTAAGCCCCATAAAGCCGGGAACATTCCAAATAGACATGTTGCTAAATTAAAAATCACAAATGAGTAAATAATATCAGTGGTGTGTTTTATGTGATTTATATTTATCTCACAGAGAAATCCAATCATTTGAAGCTACTATCAAAAAATCCTCGCATATACCCAGGAGCTTGAGAGGTTTAACCTTGGTGGTCACCCACTAAATCTTGTACTTACTAGAAGTTGCTTAAACCTATGAAGAATGGCGTACTCAGGTAGTTATTGCGGGCTAATTTATTTTCCGATCCTGCACTAAAATTTGTCCATGGCAGAGAATTAACAAATATTCAGACATAGACCAGAACTCTACATTCCATATTCTAATACACATTGTTGATTTCGACTGCCCTGCTTAACCCACTAACTGCTGTGTTTTGAGTATATTCTTCCTTCACTTGTATGTCATTGGTAGACAAGTGGTTAAGGCGCTACTCTAGTAATTCAGGTAGTGTAGGGATCCGTTGGTTCGAATCCCATTCAATGCATTTTTTCCCGTTTTTCCTCATTTATTTGAGTTTGTGACCACATAATAATAAGACTCTGGGTGGTAGAAAATGCTTTGAGTCTTAACCTCGCTTGGTGGTTACCTTCCACTAAAGAGTATTGTTATTATATCACCGTCCCAGTATCCTCCCCTTTCTATTTTTTTATGTAACTGTGTCATTTAATATTATTATTATTTAATTCTTTATTAATATAGGACATAATACTATATACAAACAAGTAATGATAAAAATAATGAACAATATGAACAAGAAAAAGAAAAAAAAAGAAAAACTAAATAATTATATAAAGATGATCTAACTAAAGGACGGGGTTATTGCCTGTGGCAATCTCTTCCACCCACCCCTTATTAATAGTATTACAATAAAATAAACAATAATTTATATTTTTAAGTAAAAAAAAAGTATGACCGCGAATTTTTTGTGTAAAACCAGAAGCAATTAGCAGCGTTCCACTTCACCATCATAACACGTGCTACTTTTCACGCGACCGCGAGCTTTTTAATCCCCAAACCCTAGTAGGTTAATCCTCCCCTCCCCCTAAACCCCTACCTCCAATTTCCTTGTTCCCGCTAACCCTAGTTTCCTCCCCCTAACCCTAAATTCCTCCCTCCCCCCTTACCTCTTATAGTCGCGAACTTCCCAATCAATCGGTCTGTTTGACGGAATAGTATTGCTCCCAACAGAGTTCAACCCCTCCCCCTATATTTAATAGGGATAGAGTTCAACCCCCCTCCCCCTGTATTAAATAGGGATAGAGTTCAACCCCCCCTCCCCCCTAATATAAACAGGGATATGCGGGAAGTGTGCGGATAGAGATTTAGGATTTAGGAGGGATTTGGATTAGGAGTGACAGGGTTTGGGCCCTATAGATGTTAGGGGATAGAGGATTTGCTGGAGATGGAGGGTAGTAGTTAGGGGGTAGAGGAAGTTTTAGAGGAATGTAGTTAGGATATGGATAGATTTTCCAGAGACAGATGGTGGTAGTTAGAGGGTATAGACAGATGTAGAGGAATGCAGTTAGGGCATAGAGATATATGGCCAGACACGGAGGGTGGTAGTAAGGGGGTATGTAGTGAAGTTGTAGAGGAATGCAGTTAGGTCATAGATAGATTTTCCAAAACAGAGGGTGGTAGTTAGGGTTAAGGGAAGTGCAGAGGAATGTAGGGGGGTAGTTAGGGGATGTGTAGGGATTGAGAAGGGGATATGGAAAAAAGAGAAACTCAATCTCTGTCCTCTGAAATATTTGAGGTTCAATCTCTTTCTATGTAGTTTTACTATATTGTGTTGAATAGTTTTACTACTGAATATAAAGTATTATTTCGAGGGAAGGTCTCTTCCCCTGTCATATACGGGGTGCACAATTTTTTTTTTTTTTTTCAACATTTTTTTTTTTTAATGTCTTATGGTTGAATCCCTGGACCTGTCTGATCACTGAGATATCGTGCAGGTCTTCTCCTGTTCACATCACAAACACCAGTTTATTTATTTATTTAGTTTTCAATCATTGAGGTAAAATGATGTAAGGTGATTAATATCACCTTACATTATTTTATCAACAATTAGGGGAATGGCAGTGTACCGTTGTGGAAATGAACCCTTATAAAATGTTGGAGATTTTTATCATACTTAATAATATCTCATAATACTCTCTAGTGGAAGGTAACCACAGTCTTATCCCAACCCTACTGGGAGATGGTATTAATCAACCTCGTTGTCTTTTCCCAACCCTACTGGGGGGTTGGTATTCGTCAACCTCTTCTTTATTTTTGAGATTGGTTTGTTGGTACTGCCACACCTACTTGCACATACCTACTTACGACAGCATTAATACGTTTCCTAACGCCAACTCTGTTAAAGATACCATTGATTTTTGTTATTTTGGTCTAACAAAGGTGGTTAAAATAACATATCATTGGTTTTGTAGGTGCTTTTTACTTCTGAAAAAATTCTTATATAACAAATCTCAAGTATTCTTAGGTATGCTCTGATTTCAATATTTCGCAACTTCATTTTGTGTCTGTTTGTCTGTCCGTTTTTTATCTTCGTGTAAAGAGAGAACCCTGATACCCTGTAAAACAAGTCACAGGAATTTTGTCTCCCTCCGCGGGGGAGAGGCAGAAATAGTTTGTCTCTCACTCTACTGGTAGGGGGAGGGGGCAGGAGGTGAGGATTGGTACCCCCTTCTAATGGGTAGTTACAAAATGTACTCATTTTGTACATAGTTCAGAGAGGGTAGTTTTCTCCTACTCTGTTTCGAAAAAAGAGTGATGAGGGGGTGAGAAAAATCATCTCCTCCCCTTCGAAGGGGAGATACCCCCAACCACAGAGTTTGGGGAGGAGCAGAGGAGTGGCTGGGGGCATAGAATACAAATCCCTATTGTCTCGCAAACTGTTATTTTATTCATGAACTTGTGTTGAACTAAATCCGGCGATGCGACACTTTGTTGTGTGGCTTTTGCTTTTTATTCGCATAATTTTATTAATTATTATTATTAATGTTGGATTAAACAATTTTAATTAATTATTATCGCGTATGTGGTTGGTTCACTCGTGGCTATTGTTGCACGAGTCAGTCCGTTCTAGAGACAAAAGGTATTTTTATTGAGATTTTCGTCAAGTGGACCTTGTGTTTCTATTGACATTATGGTCTTCTGGCATTTAAAAAATTAATATTCTGGATCTACTATACATTAGATCTAAACCTGTAATGTTTATTTCCTATTGAAGAGAAGTAAAAGGTTTTTTTTTTCAGAGATTTTAGTTTTTTGGTTCAACGAAGATTTTTTTCTAGAGATGTGGTTAAAATGTTCAGCACCGTAAACTCATATGGGGGTTTTTTTAGAAATAGAGCTGGTACCGAAAACCCACATGGGGGCTTTATTGATTTTATTGACTGGTACCGTAAACCCCCCTGAGGCTTTTATACACTAAACCCCTATAGGGTTTTTATTTCAATGTATTTCTTATGGGACTATGATTGTCCTGGAACAGAGCTACAACTTGAAAACTTGTCAATTTGTAAAAACATGTCAATTTTGGCTGTTAATAAGTTGTTAATAAGTTGTCAACATGTTAATAAGTTGAAGAGTTCTTACAATTCTGTACACTACAGTTTTGTAAAAAATCTGTTTTCACTTGTAATTTTTTATGTGCAGGTACATAACTTTTTAGTGTGTTTTTCAATTTTGAAATTTTCAGTTTTATACTTTTGCAAAATAGATATAAAATCTAAGGTATGAACTTTTACTTAGATCAATATGTAATAGGGGTACAATGCAGATACAAGCCTGCCTATAATAATACATATATGAACTATGTAAGTAATGTAAGTATTTACATATGTTTCACAAGAAAATGCTTTTAAAAATACGAAATTGACATACTTCAAAGGCTCAAACACAGGCCTTAATTTATTGAGTCATTCTAGAAGGCCTTGCAATCTCTTCTAATAAAACATCAAAAGGAATATTTGCTTGCGTTGGATTTGTCTGGCATTATTCCTCAGATCTTATCCAGGGTAGAAAACTTTCGAGTTTTTTTCCTTGAAAATTGTAGTTTCTGGTAAATAATTAACTAGGAAGTCACGTGACATTATCTATGCGTTGTCATGGCAACCGTGCTCTACAAACAATTGGGAAACTAGTCAATGTTAACAACTGACAAGGGAGAAGAAGAAGAAGTAGACGAAGAAGAGAGCTGGCAAGACATTGGAATGCAAGGGTAAATACATGGTGAACTAGCAGTATATATAATATACTTCTATTATATATTTATATGTAAAACCTAGAAGTACTTAGTAGTAGTAAGTAAACTCTTTATTGAAATTTATTTACATAAATCAGTACCATGCAACCCATGATCTTGCACCACTTAGAAATTTAAACAGGAAGTTCAACTCTTGCTCTACTGGATAGCACTTCTCAATAAAATAAAGAAAAATAGAATGAGAAGACTGATAAAATAGAATAAGAAGACTGATATGATAATTATATGACAATACTCTTTAGTGGAAGGTAACCACCAGGCGAGTTTAATGCTCAAAGCATTTTATACCAACCTAACCCTGAAAGTCTTATTATTTTGTGTTCACAAACTCAAATTAATGAGGAAAAACCTCAGTAGCTTGAACGATAAGGCGATGGACTTGTAACCTTGAGGTCGGTGGTTCAAGTCACGGTTTCAGCGTGGATTTAGTAAAGCGAGTTTGAGTAGTTGTGATATCACGTAAGTGATTAACACAAATATGATAACTTTTCCAACTTTCCAACATCTTCATCAGTTCCAAAAACATGCCTGCTTTGTCTGTAGCGGCCCTGGGTTTAGGTTCCTGTCTAGGACAAAATGAACGAGGTGTGCCTGTCCAGGACAGAATGGATGAAGTCTGCATTCCACAGGCAAACAGAGTTAATTATTCGTGAGACACAACACGAAACGGCAACGCTTCGATAAAACCCAGTGCTTCGTAAACTAAACATCTCGGGGCGAATCGTAGAACAAAATGAATGTTAAGGAAACGTCCAGCGGAAGAAGACTTCGTGATGCTTATAGAACAAAATGAAAGTTTTTTTTTTGATTTCAACGTATTTACGGGGTTAACCCATGACAGTTAACACTTAGACGACCGGGTGTACCACCGGTGGTACACGCACGTTCGTACGGAATGGACCGGGTGTACCACCGGTGGTACACAATGTCGGAGAGCCGTATTACCGCCGGTCCCACAAGAGAATTCACGAAAAACCATGCCGGTCGTCTAAGTGTTAAGGAAACGTCCAGCGAGGTGAAGACTTCGTGATACTGGCTTTCCGGCCCTACCCAGGTTGGGTGAGGTTAATGTTGGTAGCAGATTTGTGAGTTTCCTACGAATGGAGGGTAACAAAACCCGTTATGATATGACCATGCAGTTGAAAGCGACGTTAAATCTAAAACAATTTATTGAAATCGGAGCAAAAAAAAATCTTTACAAAAACGAACACAATACTTCCGATTTCTGATATTAGAAATTTGTCGGAAGTAGAAGTTAATGTGTTAGAGCTAGACTGTCCCTCAATTTGGGTGAAAGTGCTCTTACAACTTCAAAACTTGACTTGACGAGTTTAGTTTTAGAGCATGGCATGAAAAATAGAAGTGCCTTATATATTTTTTTTTAATATTTCAATCAAATAAATCTCTTTAACACTTTGAGCCCCAGAGCTGGGATCGGCAAGTGAGCACGAGGGACCACAAATTTCAGAACCCAACACTCATACATTGCTCCCAAGGACTACTAGAACCTGTTCCCCACATAGAAACGAATACCATAGTGAGTACTCATGTCTTCCAAGTAAAGGAAGGTCGGGAATACCATATAGAGTACACAAGTCTACAGTGAAATTTTGGGTGAGGGTCATATATGGTACTCCTGTCCTTTGTGAAATGTCAGCTAAGGGTCATATATGGTATTCATGGGCTCAAAGTGTTAAGTAAAATAATTTTATAACAGTTTTTACTTCCATGAAGTTTTTAATATTAGAAATTAATTGGAAGTACTGTGTTCGTTTTTTTTTTGCTCCAATTTTTTTTAAAATATAACAATTCATTGAAGTTTCACATTGGTTCAGAATGGTGGATCCTATGATTCACTTTTAGTATGTAACAGTAAGAACAAAAATGTCAAAAGTTGTACTTGGATGTTCTGAAGTCTAAAGAAATCATTCATGTGTGACCCGGCCCCCATCAGGCTGGGTCTAAGAACGGCTGGTGTCGTGGAGGAAAGGTTAAACAAACACAAGGACACAATGGGAAACTTATAAACAGTTCTCTATCTCAAGAGAACATGCTGTTTATACAGACAGGGTAAATATGTATATAGAAGTGAATGTATAAACATATTATGTGCAATAGGAATATACATAATATATTATCTTTTCTTATAAACTAAAGAATAAAAATAGTTATAGTTATATATTGTAGGTATCAATATAGATACAATTATGTAATAAGTCTACATATTTATATAGACCAAGTACCTTAATTTAGTGTATAAATTTAAGGACATAAGTATTAAATCGTTATGTAAATTTATCTATACATATAGGCAGTGTAAGTAGATACACATACACATATTATACATAATTCGATACATCTAAGAATGTATCTCAAAATATAAAGAAATAGTGCCAACCTCAGTAACTTGAACGATAAGGCGGCGGACTTGTAACCTGGAGGTCGATGGTTTAAATCCTAAGTTCAGCAAAGATTTACTAAATCGAGTTAGAGGTTAGAGCAGTTGTGACATAACAAATATGATTTTTTTAGCAAGTAAACACATAAAATAACTAACTATAATGATACTACAGTAAATAATAATTTGTTAGAGTAAATAACCAACAATCTTCGTACGTGACATTGTAATGTATTTTTTGACATTTTCATGTCTTTGCTCTGGCACATAACCAAAATTATGTAACGAAATTAAGTAACGAAATTATGTAACGAAATTATGTGACGAAATTATGTAACGAAAAAAAAACATGAAAATGTCCCAATGGTTGCAGACTTGTATGCAAGCGTTTTTCCTTGTCTGGTTTAACCCACTAGCACTAGCCATTAGAAATAGGTCTGTTACCCACTGACGTCATCACTCAACATCTCATCGCATCGGTCCCGTCCTATAGGGACCGTCAGGGACGATTTAAGAATATAATCTTTCAAACTCTTGAATAGGATTGACTATGGCTTTATCCTTTGAAAACAAGTCTGTTACCCACTCAAAATTAATTTCTTTCTACTAGCTTCTTAATGTGATATCAGGGGATAAGTGAGAACTAGATGTAGGGGAGGGCAATATGAATATTTTTTATTATATAGAACTTGCTTTATTTCTGCACGTATCTTTATTTTCTAGGTCACCGTTACCTATTTGTATAAATTATTATGTATTATGTTCTCATGAAGCTATATACTTTATTTCATTTTATAATGTACTAGCGGGCTGCACCCGCTTCGCCAAGCCATCACACACACCACACCCACACACCACATACACACACCTCACACACACACCCATCCACACACACACACACATCCACATCCACACACACACCCATACACACACCCACCCAAACACACACACACCCATACACACACCCATACACACACCCATCCACACACACACACCACCCACTCACCCACTCACCCACACACACCACACACACACACACACACACACACACACACACACACACACACACACACACACACACACACAACAGAACCACACACAACACAACACACCACACACAAACCACACACATACACACACACATCACCACACACACACACACACACACACACACACACATACACACACACACATACACACACACACACACACGCAACCATCATCGCTGTAAATTTCAAAATCCCGAGCCAAATCTATCATAGCGGATATTGATAATGTAGCAAACTGGCCCATATTTCGAGAACGGTTTGTCAGAATATGGCAACAAAGGGCTCAAATAAAATCATGTGATGTTCTCAGACAGTTTTTACAATAAAAAATATAGGTCCTCGCGATAACTTTTAAGTTCCGTGCTGGAATCTGTAAAAAAAAACGTGAAAAGTCTGAAAAAATGGTCGAAATTTCGAACATTCTGGCTTCTATCTCGAGAACGGTACGTCAGAATGTGGCCTAATATAAATTAAATGAAAGCTAGTTTTGTCTAATGTGTTATTAAATAATAAAAAATATAGGTCCTCGCGACAAATTTTAAGTTTCGCGCTGGAATCTGCTAAAAAACGTGAAAAGTCTTAAAAAAAGGTCGAAATTTCGAACATTCTGGCTTATATCTCCAGAACGGTACGTCAGAATGTGGCCTAAAATGAATTAAATGAAAGCTAATTTTGTCTAATGTGTTATTAAATAATAAAAAATATAGGTCCTCGCGATAGATTTCAAGTTCCAGGGCAGAGACTGTCTTAAAATCGGACCCTTCCTCAAGGAAATACTTGAGGAAGGTCATAACTCAAGGACGGTTTGGAATTTCGGACTTTTGATAATTTTCCTGGTATTTTCCGGCAATTTTACTTGGGATCATCTCTCATCAATTTTTCGCTATCTCTTACCGTTTCGCCTAAACAATTCCGGACACACAAAGATACAAAGATACAAAGATACAAAGCCCGTCCATATTTCTCATTTATACAGGGTGGTCCAGAAAGTTTGCACCAAAATGATAGGGGTAATAAAAGAGACCATTTCCAACAAAAATATTCCCGGACGTTTTCCTTTATTTTTTGTCGTTTTCAAAATGGCGGCCAAAGCGTGTGTTATTCAAATATGTGCGTTCAGAACGTTGACAGCCTAAATGAGCATGATCATTAAAACATTGAACGGGTTAATTTAACTTATTTTAATTAAAATTTTATTTTCAATTCAAAAATGCAATCCGTTTTTTTCTAGGTGGTACAGAAAAAAATAAAAAAATCAAAAGCCAACCAAAGTCGGAATATTTGAAAACACACGTTTTGGCCGCCATTTTGAAAACGACAAAAAATAAAGGAAAATGTCCGGGAATATTTTTGTTGGAAATGGTCTCTTTTATTACCCCTATCATTTTGGTGCAAACTTTCTGGACCACCCTGTATATAGAGATTGAATTAATAATAAAGGTTACATATACTATGTTTATAACACACATACATGAGTAAGGTACTATAATTTAAATGTAGGTAATGTGAATATATGCAGTCAATATGAAACTACAAGTATGTAGGTATTCTGAGTTGTAAATTGAAAGTTATACAATAAATGTATGGGTATTATTTTTGTAATATTTCACGCTCCTCGTAGCATACATAAATTATTATTATATTTTATTTCAGTTCTCAAACTTGAAAGCTTCACTGAATTCAGGTTCTCAAATTGAAGAATATGAGAGTGATGCCAACATGTTGCAACAAGCTGTGTAGGTGTGTGTGTGTGCACTGTACCATTGTACCATGTGTCTACAGAAATTACAGGATACGTAGTTAGTTATAATGTTATAAGTATAATGATATGACAGTGCATAATTTTTAGGGAAAATAGATAAAGGAACAAAAAGGTAAGAAAAAGCTCACCCGCGCCAGCGAGAAAGAGAAAGAGAGTGAAAGGGAGAGAGAGAGAGAGACGGAGAGAGAGAGAGAGGGGAGAGAGAGAGAGAGAGAGAGAGAGAGAGAGAGAGAGAGAGAGAAAGGGGTACAAAAATTCCTGCCCCGCTGGGAATCGAACCCAGGTCACCATGCGTACAATGCCTAGCGCGCTAACTCACTCTGCCACGGTGACTTCTGATATGACCATGCAGTTGAAAGCGATGTTAAATTTTTGTTTAAAAAAACGCTTGCATACGAGTCTGCAACCATTTCGACATTTTCATCTTTACTATTCAAGGTCCAAAACCCAACTGACCAAATTTCGTATTGTGCGCATGACACACACTTTCCCTCTTCTCTTAGGGTTGCAATATCGAAACGAAAATATCGATATTAGGTATATCGATAATATCGAAACCATAATATCGATATCCGATATTAGAAGACTTCTCTCCCTTTACAATTCGATATTTCGTTACATAATATCGTTACATAATATCGTTACATAATATCGTTACATAATTTCGTTACATAATTTCGTCACATAATTTTGGTTATGTGCCAGAGCAAAGACATGAAAATGTCAATAGGTTATTAATTTTATAATTTGCTTTTCCTAAAATTCCAACATGGCACATGACAAACAACGACTACTACCAATTTTTATGCGCGCCTTGAAATAACTAGATATGCAATGCGCAATATAGTTCAAAGTTCCGCTAATAACTCGCCCTATAATTAGGTACCTATTGTACTTCTTTTTTTTTAAACAGTTTTATCAACGCTGCCTGTTTTTAAAGAAAATAATGTTACATTGATTTTTAATTTCTCCGCAGACTTGTATTGTTTTATTTATTAGCAATAAGTCAGGTACGCTGCAATAATTTGTTTCTGTATTTGAATCCCATAAACTTAGTTTACCCGCAGAAATGGGACCTTTGGAACGAGACATATATTTTATAAAGGTGAGGAAGGCTATGTTTCTCCTAAAGACATAGACAAAACTTTTGAAAATTCCATTAAACTTCTCACTGGAATGGTAGTTTGAATTCAAACATATTAGTTTTGAGGGTGTAAAATTTCAATATGAATGGTATTATTTTTTGAGGTAGCAATTTCATATACATGTATTTTTATGTATTCGAAACTCATATTTTATATTTATAGGTTGTTATAAAATAAAAATGTATACATAGGTAATATCATAAATATGTCAACTACTTCATTTTATGCCATAATAATAATATCGATATACCTATAATATCTTTTTTTAGGATGTAAATTCATGCGAGTGTAATGTAGTTTTACTACGCGAGTAGAGCAACTACACTGTGATATTTGATTTAGTCTCGATATAAAATACAGGCAAACAGATATATAGTACTTCCACAATTATATATTAATAAATAATAAATATCAATAACAATACAAATTCATACATTCATAGATAAAACACCTTCCGCATATCCGCTGTCCTCTTCATTGTCCCCAACACACTCACCGCATTCTTTGCTTTGTTTCTTCTCTTCTTTCACACACGCTATATGCTCTTTTAAAAACTTCATTCCATCTTTGCAAATTGGCCCCATGGTTTCAATATCAACGGGTATAAAGCGAAAATCACTTACAATTTGTATGTGTTTATTCATACATATTGTATAAGAAACTATTGAATATAGAAGATTAAGTAATCACCATACATTGCAAGTTCAAGAAGAATATCAAATTTAGATGCCTCATTCATCCGAGCTATACTGAGATGGGTATTTTAGGTATTTATTTCCTAACAGTGTACTACACCCTGAATGTCAAGGAAGCTTTCTGGAAGGCACTCAATAATTCAGTCTTGTTCCTCGTGCAGAATTTGAGTGTCCATTTCAGTTGCACGTCCTAGACTGCTGAAATCAAGCAGTCAGCATCAAAGTCCCACTAGTAAAAGTACAGGTGCATTTATCAATTACTACAGGGTAATTGATAAGCTATCACCTGATAATTAGTGCTGTTTTTCGTTTCTTTTTTCTCTCATATTAGGCACTTTAAGTCTGTGTCACAACAGGTCGTTCGGCTGGTAATTTTTTTTATTTTAATTTTATTTTTTAAGATGAGTGTTTCACAGACACTCGTAGCCATGAAACAGGAGCTACTGTAGACGCTTATGGTCTGTGTTATAGCCTGTCCATCCCATAGTATGGCTCCCCTCTGATGTAGGTGTGTAATTTTTATGTTCACAGAATTATTTAAACTTCTTTTTGAACGTCCTATAGCAAATCCACTTTTATCAGGGAAAAACTTGAGACACCCTAAAGCTGCATTCTGCAAGTAACTTCAAATAAACTGCATTGAATAAAATGATTCTTCAAAGAAATGCTCCAAGGTAGACTTAGCAGCATTTAGGTTAAGATAGGGATAGGGAGAGAGAGAGAGAGATAGAGAGGGAGAGGGAGACACAGAGAGAGAGAGAGAGATGGAGAGAGAGAGGCAGAGAGAGAGAGAGATAAAGAGAGAGGGAAAGAGAGACTTGCTGGCATTCAGGTTGTATTTTTTATGACATGTCAGAGAGGAATATAAAAAGAAAGAACATTGAGATGTAGTGATAGAGAGAGAGAGAGAAAGAACGGATGATTGTTCAATACGAAAATTAGGAAGATCAAGAGAGAGGGTGAGCGAGAAGATAGAAAGGTTAATACAGAGGACGGATCCCAAGCAATCTGGATGGAAAAATTCAGAGGGGAAAAATAAATAGAGGCAGGGAGAGATATACATAATTTTAGAGGTTGAAGACGTAAAGTGAGGGGGAGAAAGCGAAAGGGGAGATAGAGGGAGAGAGAGAGAGAAAGAAATAAAGAGAGGGAAATACCGAGAGAGAATCGTGGAGGTAGAGAGAGAGAGAGAAATTTTCAGGTTGACTTTTAGGGAGAGAGAAATAATGAAAGAGAGAGACAGAGAGAAATAAAGAAAGAGTAAGAGAGTGTAGAAGAGAAATAAATGAATATGAATTAATTGAATACCTAATGAATGAATTAATTATCTGTGGTGAAGCTAAATCAATTTTTTCATTTTTTTGGGTACGGTAGGATCCACTACTTTACAATTTTATTAGTATTTTATTGGCATTATCTTTCATTTTTATATTGGCCTCTCCATTTTTACTCGCATAGTAAACCATACAAGTAATTACTCATTTTTCCTCACGAGGTATGAGTAAATAAAATTTGATAATAATAAAAGAGAGAAAGGTGAGGAATAGAGAAAAAGAGAAAAATCTTAAAAGAGAAAGGGAGTTAAATAGAATAGTAAAGAGGAGAGAGAGTGATAAAGAAAGAGAGGGAGAGAGAGAGAGGGAGAGAGAAAGAAAGAAAGAAAAAGAAAGAGAGAGAGAAAGAGGAATAGAGAAATAGTGTAAAAGGAAGAAAGGTAAGAAAAGGGAAATACGTTAGAGAGAGAAAGAGGGGAAAGGAGGGAGAACAAACTAAGGACATGCAGATACTCGCTTTACCTTTAATATAAATTACTAGCGGGCTGTCGCCCGCTTTGCGGGCCGAGGCATGGCCGTGAAAGCAAAAAGTCCTTTTTCGCCAATGGCAGGTGTTGTAGTGGGAATTTCGAAAAATCCCGTCTTATTGCACATCTAAACTATAAGACAAAGCTACCTACCAAATTTCAGCTTCCTAGGACTTACGGTTTGGGCTGTAGAGCGATGATCAGTCAGTGGTCAGTCAGTGACTTTGACATTTATATATTAAGAAGATGTGCTCTCTTATATGAGGCAGGTTCTAATGTCTCCTCCTACCCTCCCTCTCTCTCCCTCTTCCTCCCTCTCTCAGTCCCTGATTTTCTATATCTCTTTCCATATCTCTCCCTCTATCTCTCTCATTCTACTCCTTGCTTTGTTTCCTTTCTCCCTCTCTAATTTTCTATCTCTCTTTCTATATTTCTCCCTCTATCACTCTCATTCTACCCTTTGTTTTGTCTCTCTATTCCTATCTACTTCCCCTCTCTCTCCCTCTCTGTCCCACCCTTCCTCTCTCTCTATCTCTCCTTTCCTTTTTCTCTCTCCCAGTCTTGCCTATACCTCTCTCTCTATATATCTTTCATAATTTACCTTCTTTCACCCTCCCTTTCACCCTTCTCTTTCTCCATTATATAACTAGGTATATCTTTTCTTCTTTCACATTATGTTTTCCCAATTTGTTTTGATTTGTTCAAGTGGCAATCCTACTAACACATCTAAGGCATGGATGCTCTTCCATCAACAAAGCTGTTATACCCTACCTGTTTATTGTTTAACTTCCCAATGCGAGAGAAATGGTTTATTCTAAGAATACTACCTGACTTTTTGTGCATAAACCACACGAAAGTTATCTAACGGTTGGGACATAATCCGTAATCCTTTAAACATAACAATAGATATTTACTGTCCACAAGTTTTAAGTTTTACTTCCTGAAAATTTTCCTTTCTTCTCTTTAGCCGTGGAAAAGTTAGCCATTAAATAAAGATTTATACTTTTTGTTTCTGCTCTCTCACCTTCCATTCACACCTTTCTCTCTCTCTCTCTCTCTCTCTCTCTCCCTCTCTATACTTCCCTGCTTCCGTCTTTTCTTTACTTTTCTCTCTCTCTCTATTTCATTATCTCTCTCCTTCTCTTCGTCTATTTATCTACTTTTCTCTTTCTTATCTTTTCGGAATTGGGGGTTTCATCTATGGTTTCAGGGGGGGTCAATTCTCTTACATTTTTTGATATCTATAACCTATTTGACAAAAACTACTATAAACCGCCAAAATATCCGCCACTGTCGTTTGCTCAATAAAACACCTCGGCCGAGATGTGAAGAACGCCAATACAAAGAAAGAGACAGCCGGGCAGAGTGTAAGGTGACGGAATAGCCTTGGTCTCTAAACTTTTGGAAGACCAGAATATCCAAATATTCGGCCCCACGTATTTGGAGGGAACAGAATTTTCTTCGAAAAGTCTGAAATTGCAAAATTTAAAATAGCTTTTTTCATATAATTTAGTCGTTATGTGAAGTTAGTAAATTTTGATACTCGTAAAGTAGAAAAATCACTTTTTTCTCAAAATGATTGAACTGCTATCTATGGATGTAAGCATTTTATCGTCCATGTTTTACTTTGGTTTCTAAAAGAGAGGTTTTTTATATTTAATAATAGTGTAGAGAAAGAAGAAAGAGAGACAGGGAGAGAGTAAGAGATGTGGAGGAGTAGCACGAGAATGAGGAATAGAAGGAGAAGAATGAGGTTGAGGTGCTTTAGTCAATAAAGTCACGGAAAATATTCAGTAAGTAGCTTACGGGAAAGCAAAATATGATTTTATCATTCTCGAAAAATTCAAAATACAAAAATATACCTTCCTTACCATCATATCAGATTCTCAATTTCTTTCTTTGCTCCGTATTTTCCTGTCTCTCTCCTTCACATTTTCCATTCAATCTCTCCATGTCTCTCCTTCTCAACCACTTTCATTACTATGAATGATTTTTTCTCTTTCAACATTCTTTTTCCTCGCCCAATTCCTTTTTATTTTTTGGTTACCTTTCTTTCTATATCCATTAAATTTCTCTCTTCAATCTCTCTCTCTCTCTCTCTCTCTCTCTCTCTCTCTCTCTTTGTCTCTCTTTTATCTTTCTCTTCTATCTAAAATGTAAGAGAGGAGTCTACCTTCCGATAAATTAACTTTGGACTGGTGAGCAATAATGATGTATATTTTATTGATGTAAATAAAGTTTCAATTCTATTCCTTCTCTTGCTCTTTACCTTTTTTTCTATTTGCATTTCTTTCTATCTTCATATTTTGTATTCCTCTTTCTTTCTCTTTCTTATTCTCTTTCGTTTTCTCTTTCTCTATCTTTCACCCTCTCTCCCCTGTTTTTATTCCTTCACTCTTCAACAGAGAATATTTAGCTCTTGTAAAGTTAACAACACGTGTAAAGTTTATTAAATTTTTATAAAATTTATTAAATTCTCTTCACTAACAATATTTTCTGACCTCCTAGACAAGGAATTTGAACAAATGAACAGCGTGCCTCTTGATCTGACGGTTGTGAGTTCATAATTATCTCCTCGGGGAACAAATTTATAAAGGCGTTTTAAGTACAACGAAGGACATTGCCTGGTTTCTTAAGCTATTTTCAAAAAGACACAGTACAAATTACTATTTCTTGTATGTATTTTTGCCTACCTAAAAATTTATATATTTATAATCTGATGTGAAATTAAATTTTAAATGTCAGAACACTAAGGTCGAAATTAATAGACAAAATCAATAAATGTTTTTTTTTATTTTTATTATTATTGATTTTGTACAGTACGCAATCCTTAGCGCCACAGAGGTTTTACAAAAACGACTATAATTTCACCCTAAATGAGTACAATTTGTTTTTAAAATCCGAATCCAGCTTTGTATTTTTGTGAGCCTTTTCAGCACCAGTTCAAAGAGTTACAAGGGAATAGGGAACTACACTGCAATTACTCTTTCTTTTCCACAAAGCCCGATTCAGCAAATTTCAGAGCAATTATTTTCTCTCCTCAACGCCACGGAAAAACTAATTCTTTCGAGGGTTTCGATGGTATTTCCATCGATTCTTTTGATGTCAGACTTTTCAACATTAGAAGGTAGTTGAGAGGGAGGAGCAGAACAAGAGAGAGAGAGAGAGAGAGAGAGAGAGGGAGGAGCAGAACAAGAGAGAGAGAGAGAGAGAGACGACACAGAGAGAGAGAGAGAGAGAGAAGGGATAGAGATAGACGGCAGAGAGAGAAAGAAAGAGAGAGAGAGAGAGACAGAAGGGATAGAGCGAGAGAGAGAAATAAGGTTCTGGGGTTTAACAAAGACGGAGGTACTCGTATGATAGTGTTTAGAGTTTAGACGTTTTGTTTTTCTTTTGAGTAATAACGGGAAACATGTTAATTACGTACATAACTACTTTTACCTATTTTAGGTTTTTACTTTCTATTGCCTATAAGGCATAGAAAGTATTGTAATCGGTCACTTATTTACAAATTGAGCTGATACGTCCAGAAATGTACGAATTAGAATCTCCTGATTCCAAAAAACCGATTTTTATCAATAATGGTCTATTCGTATGTATGTGTGTGTGTCTGTGTATGTATACAAAATAATTCAAGAACGGTAAGTGGTAGAGCGATGTAATTTGGCATGCTGCTTCAGTTTGTCTACAATTTGCACCCGGAACAATTTCATGAAAATCGGCCATTTTGTTTTTGGTTTATCTCGAGAACAAAAAAATTCTTATACGTATCTCGTAAAATACAGGGTCTTCATAAAGTCTCACCCAGGCCTAGGTTTCTCGAAAACGACTCAGAATATCAAAAAACGCAAAAACCCGTATTCCTTTATATTTAGGGGGATTGATTTCCAGCCAAAAATTTTTTGCCTACACGGCCCCAGTCAGGCTGGGCATGAACCAACTTTAAAATCTTAAATAGAATGGTATGTCTTGTGGTATATTGTTTTAAAGGTCTTATTGAGAGAAGCTCATTACAATAAATTTCAGTGTGCTACAACTTACCGTTCTCGAGATACAGGGTCGGACGTCCTGCGTAATATCCATATATTTTGACCTATAACTCGTTAACCGTAAATTATGGAGAAATTTTTTCTTGTTAATGTAATTCCTTATGATGAGAATTTTCGAACAAGTTATAACTCGACATACTCTGTTGATGTTAGTTTCTGGTCGGTTTCGTCAGCCAGCCGGACGAACAGTCGAAAAAAATTTAACGAAAAAACAAATCAAATTTTAACTTGTTCGAAAGTTCTTGCTATAAGGAGTTATTATTATCAAGAAAAATTTTCTCCATAATTTACGGTTAACGAGTTATAGGTCAAAATATAGGGATATTACGCAGGACGTCCGACCCTGTATCTCGAGAACGGTAAGTTGTAGCACACTGAAATTTATTGTAATGAACTTCTCTCAATAAGACCTTTAAAACAATATGCCACAAGACATACCATTCTATTTAAGATTTTAAAGTTGGTCCATGCCCAGCCTGACTGGGGCAGTGTAGGCAAAAAATTTTTAGCTGAAAATCAATCCCCTTAAATATAAAGGAATACGGGTTTTTGCGTTTTTTGATATTCTGAGTCGTTTACGAGAAACCTAGGCCTGGGTGAGACTTTATGAAGACCCTGTATAAAAAATGTAAAAAAATTCAATTTTTTTTAATACAACAAAATCATCTTATATGGTAATCTAAAACACATTTTACGTAGGTATTACAAATATCAATTTTTAACATTTTTGAATTTTTTCCCATTTCACCAGAAATCACCTATTTTTTTTTTAATTAAGGTGCTTTAACATCAGTGGTCATTCGCACCGTTTCCAAGTTTAGATTTTTCTAAATAAACGGGTTCTCTTAAGGTATAGCATCAGAGAATCTATCCCATTTTTATCATCCTCAAAAGAAGGAGGGGTAAGACCTAATTTTTTAAAAAATATATATATATATATGCAAATATCTCGTAAGGTATAAGATATATCGAAATTTTTACCGGAGTACAATCAGTTTATATGGTGATATTGCACATTTTTTTAATACTTTGAAAATAAATTTCGGAAATTTTCAAAAAATTCCCCTGAAATCACGGGTTAGTTCTTTTGTTTGTTGAAATTTTGGAATTTTTCATTGTAATAGAAAGTTGTGTGATGTTCACAGCAGTTTATTTACTTCATGCCCATGGAGTTATCTATCTTTTCAATATTTTGATCTGTTCAACTCTATCTCTCCCTTTATAACTCTCTATTACTCTCCCTCTCTCTCTTTCCCCTGCTTCATGCGTCATTCACTCTCTCTCTCTCTCTCTCTCTCTCTCTCTCTCTCTCTCTCTGTGTCTCTCTCTTGCCTACCTTTCGCCAGAGTTTGTTCTTCCCACAACTCTATATTAAAACTTCAAAGTAACTGCAAGTTCAAAGAACTTTGAAATTCTTTGATCGCTTCGATTAATCTTATTAGACCGCCCCGCCCCGTCCCCTTCGCTGCTGTTTTGGATGTGGTTAATATTTCATTGTTCCTGTTTTTGATGGGAACTCTCCAAGAATTTATATTATTTCCGTCCTTAGAATATTATTGCTTGTATTTATTGATATTAACCATGCTTTTGATTTTGCAAATATGCGAGACAAACTTATATAATTTTATTTTAGTTGATTTTATGAACTATTTATTTTAGCACGCAATTTTAATAAATATTGCAGCATTACAATATCTACGTTTCAAGTTTTCCTACTCCATAAAAATGTTATATTGCATGAGATTCCCCAAGGCACTATTTCTTTCATTAGATATCGTATGTTATGAAGGTTTGTTGTGGTTTATTTGCTACATGCTTGACACAAGGTGTTCTATTTCATCCAGAGTTTCATCTTGCACTTCTGTAAGTAGAACACGACCTCTTTACCTTGCTCTTCTAACACCTTGCACCTTTACTCTTTTTTTTAAAATAATTTTCTTCTTCACAATTTTCTTCTATTTCATTTTTACTCCCTCTGTACCTTTCTTTGTTGACTCTTTCTACACGAATTATCTTGATTTTCTTAATCTTTAAATAAATATTTATTTACTCATTTTCTCCCCTTTTTGAAAGATTTTTTTTTTGCATTTTATACTACCTTGATTATGTTTGTACTACTTTTTTTGTCGTACAGGTTTCTCCTCTTTTCCTTTATTTGTGCCTACAAGCAAAGTTTTTTTTTTTAAATTTGGGTTTAACGTCACTTTCAACTGCATGGTAATATCACGACGGAGTTGTTCCCCTTCCATTCGAAGTAAACTCACATACCAGCCAGCGTCGATGCATGTGAATACACCGTCCTTCAAACACGAAGTTAAGCGACATCCACGAGTTAACTGAATGGTGACCATTCAATCATTCTCGGACGTGCTTTCCGGCCACCGGCTGGTGAGGTCATGTGATAGCAGTTGTGAGTTTCCGCAATGGAGGTAAACCCGTCGGATGACCAGCAGTTGAAGCGACGTTAAACCCACTTAAAAAAAAAAAAAAAAAAAAAAAAAAAAAAAAACTCACATATGCTACCACATAACAGTACCAGCCTGTTGGGCGGAATCCAGCATCAGAACTTCACCTCGTGGACGTGCTACTCGGTGATCCTACGAGAACCGGTGCATTCAATACGTCATCAATGCTGGCAAAAAAATCTTTTTTTCATGAAGTTATCTCATTTCCCACAACATTATTCTTGAGGTGATCTCATTTCCAACTAATCTTCAATAATTATTCTTCACATTTTTCGTCTCATCTAAGTAATTAATTCTCTTTCAAATTGCTTTTTTCTTATGACCTCACACATATTTTTCATTTATATTTTTCTTCGTCTTCGTCCTCTACTACTGTTTATCGATTCTCTTTTAAAAAAGGAGTACCTTACAACTCACCATCTTTTTCTTATTCTCTTTATCTCTAAACTAGCTTTCTGTTCTTTTCCTTCCCAAACTACTTTTATCAGATCTCTGATTATTTTCTTCTTATTTTTTTAGTGCGATAACTAAACCGTCAAAGAGTATTCCATTATTCCCTTTCTCTTCCTTTTCCTCAATTCGAAACTTCTACATGACTGTATTATTATCTATATCTATACCACTTATTATTTTCCATCGTCCATTAGTCTTTTTCTTCTCTTCTTTCCATGGCTTTTACTATCAGTGATTCTTCTTTATCAACATAATGTTCTTCCTTTTCCCAAAGAGGAAGTTCCATCATCCATAACTCTATTGAATATTTGATACAATCAGCAACATTAGAACCCCAATGTTCCCCTACAGAGCGCTGTGTTCATCAAAAACACATTTCCTTACATTTCTTCTAACCTTATTTTCTCTATCTCTATGATGTTCTTCTCAATATTATTTTCCTATTTCTGTTTCTCAAACTTTATTCTATTTCTCTCTCTCTTTCACTTTGACTTTCAGTTTTTGCTTCTTCAAAGAACAAAGTTAGGCTGGTATATCCTGGTTATTTTGTATATCGTTCCTATATTTATCTACTTAATAAATGTAACTTAAAACTGCGTTTCTTCTGAGAGTTCTCAAAGAACTTTCAGAAGAAATCCGACTCTATTATAATCAAAGAAGTGAAGGAGTCCCCCGAGTATTTAAAGAACTGCATTTCTTCAACACTGTGACACGAATTAAAATAAATATTTCTATTATTTTAATAAATGGTGAAAATCACAACGTGATTCGACAATAATAATATAATAAGAGATGTCAACTCCTAAAAATAAAACTAATAGGAGAGTAGTTTCTTCTTGTTAGTGGTCCCTTTAAAAAAAAAAAAAAAATCGTAAATTTTCTTTCAATAAGTGTCGTAAAAAATACTTCGTCCTTGAACTACCAGCTTTGTAGCTGTCCTGATCAAATTCAAATTTAATATAAAAAAATTAGAACTTTTTAAATTTTTTCGTATTTTCGTCTATCTCAGCGGGAAAAAAACATCACAGTATCTAGGCTCATGTTGAAGAGCCCTTCGAACTTTTTCTTGTTGACCTTTGAAAGTTTTAATCTGAACACAACACTCCATGTCTAACTTCGTCGGTATCTGCTCGTGCCTTCTCGTAACATAAATAATTAGGTAACCTTTTTCCACTAAAATCAGGGCCGGAGGACCTCTAAAAATTTCAAGTTTTGGGGTTGAGAAGCCTGGGTTTTTTAACCTACATAAAATTTTAACCTCGTTTGTAGATAAAACAATCAAAAGGTTAAACGCTAAAGTGGCAAATTGATCTGGTAAATTTCAAGTTTTTTTTCTTCTATTTCGTAGGATTTTTATTTTTAACTTCAAATATTTTCAACTATTTTTTGCAGTTTTTCAATCGATAGTATAGACAGGGGATTGAGGTATCCAGCCCTGAGTTTACATTCCGTGTAGTCAGGAAAACACAATTTAGAAGGCACATCCACCGCTTGTAATTTCCTACTGTAATTTTTAAGGAAAAATACAAACGGAGAAAGAGAGAGAGGTTGTGAGCTGAAAGTGTGGAAATACAAATGGCGGTGGAGAAAGACAACATACAAGGAACAGAAAGAGAGAATGGGATAAGATAGAGAAAAGTCAGGAAGAAAAGAAGAAGGGTATAATGAGAAGAAGGCTAGAATTCAGGGTATGATGAGAAAAATGAGTGAAAGAGGGAGACTGTGAAGAGCAAAAAGGGAGAGAGAAAAGAAATCGTAAGAGGAGTCGGATTTGTTGTGGAGGAGGATTAGAGGAGGAGGGAAAGAGAAATGAGGAGTTGGATTTGAATTAATTATTCAAAGCTGGCTGGTGTGGAAAGCCAAGACTCCGGCCATATTTCAGAATACAAATGAGCCCACGCAGGAGTGAGTATCTATCTCCTGCTTTCTAATTGTCTTGAGGCGGAAGATGGACGAGAGGGATCCCTTTGGTAGGGAAAGTGGGGGAGTAACAGCTTCGAGCAAGGGGTGAAGAGGGGTTGTAAAGGATTCTACAAAAAGGGTGTGGAGGGGTTGTAAACGCTTCCAGCATTCCGGAGGCTGTAAAACGTCGGAGGGAAGACTTCTAGAGGGGATGTTTTGGAACGTGAGTTTGGCGAGGAGAGTGTTTCTGCTCGAGGTTGTTGCGGATGTGTAGGCTCTAGCAGAAGAGCGGAAGGCAGTGGAGAAGGGTTTAGAAGGGCTTATCTCGGAAATTTGATCTTTTAGAAATATTGGGTTGAGAAATTTCTAGATGTAGAAAAGATACCTCCATGGCTATTCGAGGTTGGTTTTGAGGCAGAATAAATAAATGAGAGGGGACATGGGTTGGGTAAACTCATTTATCAGAGACCTCAGAAGAAGATGCAAAGGAATGGACGGCTGCTCCAGGAGGATTAGGGTATTAGAGAAGGGCTTGAAATTGTGAGTCCTGAGAATAGAAAGGGTACTCAAGGGAGATTGGGGAATGGAAATGGTACTCAAGGGAGATTGGGGGATGGAAATGGTGCTGAAGGGATATTGGGTGATGGAAATGGTACTCATGGGAGATTGGGGGATGGAAATAGTGCTGAAGGGGGATTGGGGTCATTGAGGAATAAGTAAACGGTGGAAATATTGAAAGGATTAGGATTAGGGTAATGGGACGGTGGTGAAGGAGGATGTTGAGGTGATGTAAGCCTTTCAGAGGAATAATTAAATGGATGATAGGGTTGAGGCTTTAGGAAGAAAGGAATTTCAAGAGGACATTGCATTTAAAATACATGTTGTGTTGTGTTGATTTGATTCAAGCGTTATAAATATTCAATTGTTGAAAGTTACGAGTAAAACGAATCACTGACTGGCATGGATATTTAGAACTATTACCTGCTGGTGAAAGTCATTAACTCATTGATTCTGAAACTATCTGACCTCTGTATTTCTGAAAAACTTTCCCGGTAACCAAGTGCTCGACCAGAGCTAGTCCTATGTAAATTAAGATTCCTCAGAGAGAAATTCCCATTTGATTTGGGATTGTTTTCTCAATTGTGGTCAAGGGAAAAAGGAAAGAGGTAGGGGAGGTAAAGAGGAAAATGAGGAAGGTAGGGAACATTCAGAGTGGGGAAGAGTACAAGGAACAGGTTTACTGGTTGGAGGGTGGGAGTAATTAGGAAAAACGTTTTTAGAAACACTCTGTTTACATTTCATGCTTCTTTTTCTTACTCTTTTTTCTTATTCTTACTCTTTCTTCCTCTTCTTATTCTTACTCTACCTTCTGCTTCTACTTCTTCTTCTTACTCTTCTTTCTGCTTCTTTTTCTTACTCTTCCCTTCCTCTTCTTTTTACTCTTCCTTATGCTTCTTCTTCTTCTTAGTCTTCCTTCTGCTTCTTCTTCTTACTCTACCTTATGCTTCTTCTTCTTCCTCTACCTTCCTCTACTTCTTACTCTACCTTCCACTTCTTCTTACTCTACCTTCTTTTTCTTCTTCTTAGTCTTCCTTCTGCTTCTTCTTATTCTACCTTCCCCACTTCTTCTTACTCTTCCTTCCTCTTCTTCCTCCTTCTTTTTGTTCTCTCCTCCTACTCCATCTTTCTCTCTTTCCTTTCCTCGTTGCTACTCTCTGTCTTCATCTTCTCCTTTCTTTTTTTTCTCACAGTCGTCTTCTCCATCTCCATTTGCATAAAACATGATGTTTTCGAATTCCTTAATTCTCGTTTAATGGTTTCATTTAATGATGGCTTGAACGTTTTGAAATTTAAACGATTATCGTCAGGCATAATAGATTGCAGAGGGAGATTAAAAAAGAAAAATCAGGGAGATACAAATAGGTCACGAGATTTCTTGCGGAATATTAATGAGTAGATCGGATTGAAAAGGATTATTGTTATTGGACAATTGGAAAGAAAAAAAATTAAGAAAAGGATATTGAAAAATTGCGAGTTCAAAAATAATTACTTCCTTGCTTTGAAAAAAATCATTCAAGAACAATTTTTCTTTTTCTTTGCAGATGCCGAAAAAAACCTGTAAAATCGATGAGTTACATAAATATAAACAGAATAACAGAATATGGAAAAAAAACTTTTGTCTTCACAAAAAAAACCGGAAAGTTTTAGAAACCATTGTTTAGAATCAAAGTGAGAGATTTAAAAAAAAAAAATAATGTTTTTTTAATCTTTTGTAAAAGAGAGTTGGCTTTCAAAAAAGCGAAAACTAACTTACAAATTAATTTCGTCTTAGTGGACAAAAAATAGACGTGTTCCTAAAAAACCTGTTAACTTTTAAAAAATACTTTACTTATAAAAAAATTAACCCATTGACTCACCACTGTGTTATGTAGTCGGGCCCGATGGAGTAGATGGGCGTGGTCTTAGCCCATTCGGCACTGGTCGACAGGTTCCGGTAGGACTCGTCAAAGCTGTCCGTGCTGTTGAAAGCCTCCTCCAGACTTTCCTCGGGACCCACATCATCTGGGGACACGTCCTCCATAGCTATCTGCAACTGAGGAAGCAAAACACAGTTTGAAATTGTCAGTCCCGGTAGCTCAGCGGTCAAGGCATCGCTCTGCTAATCCAGTGGTCGCGGGTTCGAAACCCAGTCGGGACGCGAGAAGTTATTCACTCTTTTGGGGTTTGACAGTTTGGTCGCATAATAATAAGTCTTGGGCTTTCCTACACAGCTGGAATGGTGGAACACATTAGTAATAGTTTGGCAGTATAAATAAAGCGAGTTTCTTTTTTATTGTTTTCAACGGCGCAAAATATAGGTTTATGGCTTTGTTAAAAAAAGTTATTATTTGTGTTAATCTCTTTCGTGATATCACAACTACTTAAACTCGCTTTACCAAATATACACTGAAACCGGGACTTGAACCGGGTGATAAATTGAAAAAATAATAATAGGAATACACTGCCAAACTTGGGACTCGAACCACCGTCCTCAAGTTACGAGTTCGTCGCTTTATGGAATCTATTTTGAAATTTTGCCTGGTAGTTACCATGATAATTTTCTCAGACATTCACCCATTTCTAGGACACAGTGAATGTGTTAAACCCTATTTTATGCATATTTACAAGACGCACTGAGCGTGTTAATAAATCCACCTCAATCTACATCACAGACATGCTTTCAGCAAAACCTCAAACCCTCTCTTCACGAGAGATGAATAGAGCTTATGTCCGGTCAGTTGTAAAAAAAATAAAACGAAAAAAATTAAACAAAAAGATGACAAACAAAACCTCTCCTCCACTTTTATACCATCCTCTTCTTCATTCTTTTCTCTTCTATTCCTCTCTCTCATTCCCTTATGTTTCTCTCTTTCTCTTTTGTTTGAAGGATAAAGTGAGTGGTGTAACGGTTTTTTTAATCTCTTTCAAGAGAGCCGTTCTTCTTTGTGAAGATGGCTTCAAGCTGATGGGTTTTTTTCCCGTCCACACGTCCTTTAGCTCCGTGGGGCTGACATTGAATGGAAATGGAAGTGTCTGATGTGGACAGGTATAGGGACGGAATTAGGGATGTGTCTTGTTTAGGAATGTGTTTTATTATCCTTTGGACGTTTCTTTGAATATAAGATTCTTTAATTGTCTCATCTTTTAGATTTTCTATGAAATTCGTTTTTTCTTCATTTTTTATTTATTTTTTAATTAAGAGTTCAAAAAGAACTTCAAAGTATAGGCGATTTGATAATGTCCTATGTTTTGTGAGTAGGTAACTATACAATCTAAACATTTGTAACTAGCTACCCGCTACGCTGTATTGCGTTTGGGTTAGGTGGTATTAAATGCTTCTTCGAGCATTAATCTCGCCTGATGGTTACCATACGAGTACACTAAAGAGTATTAGGGGCAAGGACTCTGAATGTTACAGACCTCTCTTTAAATAAAAAAAGTTTATTATTATTGTTTTTTTTTTTTTTTCTTTAAAAAAAATAATGTTCTAAGTTCTTATCTTCGACTCTTGTCATTAGTGAGGTGCCGTTATTTAGTGTGCTCTTTGTTAACACTAATTTAATACAGCTGTGAAACCAAAAAGTGTTGGGTGGAAGAGATTGCCACAGGCAATAACCCCGCCCTTTAGGTAGGAAATTTGCTTTATTCTCTTTTTTTTCTTGTTTTTTTGTTCAGTCTATTTATTTTTTCTTTATAATTTCATGTATTTTACTGTGTATATTTTACGTTGTCTTACTGGATAAAACATAATATAATAATAATAAACCAAAACCGCCTGATTGAATTAAATGCCTTCTGACTTTAACGGTTTATGAATGATTTTGTTCCACAAGAGGCCTAGGCGAGTTAGTCTTACAAAACAATAAATTTATGTCATATAGGCATCTTTTCCGGTTCAAATGTGGAGTTTTAACATTTATTTTTGCAATATTTTACATTTTTTTTTTTTGCATTTGACTGAACTAAGATTGCAGTAGTATCTTTCCATTCGATCACTTCCGAGAAATTTCTGATTACAAATCGGAAATATTGTTTTAGAAGTCAACTAAAAATGGCTTAGGATGGGTCCTCTGTATACAAAATATATGAAAATAAAAGAAATAATTTATTTTTTATTATTATTATTATTATTGTGTTTGTTTTGTATATTAAAAAAATTGCTCCGAGTTTTTTTTAACATGATTTAATAAGACTTTTGTTTTGACTGGATCCGCAGAAGAATTTTTTCAATTTTTCATCTTCATCCTCAATTTTCATCCTCATGTTTCTGGACCTGACCGCCCTGGGGCCGCTTTGTTTGCACCGTATGGAGACGTTTGTAGCGTAACCACCGGCCCTTTGTTTGATGCAAGTTGAAAAGCCTTTAGTGTGTCGTTTGCATTGATTAAATAGGAGGAGACAGCGTAGAGAGAGAAAGATAGAGGGGAAGCAGAGAGAGAGACAGGAAAAGAGAGAGAGAGAGAAAAGGAAAGAGAGAGAGAGAAAGAGAGAGAGAGAGGGATGGAAATAGGGAGAATCTTAAAAAAAGAGAAGAAGACCCAGATACATTTGACAGGAGAGATAAAAATATTGAATCGTAAGAAGAGAGGTTGAAAATAGAAATAATAATGAAATAGAGCTCACGAATAGCTCAGTCGTTAAGCACTCGCTTGCCATGCGGAAGGTCCCGGGTTCGAACAACCTCGCCGACAAAAAAATTGTATTCAATATTAACAGGTTACAGTTGTTTGTAAGGGATACCTACCGGTGCGCTCGGGTTGACCCAGCACCTAAATGAGAGGTATTGTGTCACTTCTCGCCCATCAGAGGGGAGGTATACTACGGGATGGGCAGGGTACAACACAGAACACAAGCGTCTACAGTAGCTCCTGTTAAATGGCTACGAAAAAAAAAAACAAAAAATTGAAACCGTAGCAAAATAATGTTTTTTTTTACATTACAAAAACGAACACAATACTTCTGATTTCGAATATTAGAAATGTCTCGGAAGTAATTCAGAGATAATTTTGAATAGATTTTTTTATGTGTGTAACGGTTCTTTCAAGTTCATGGTTATACCATACTGATGGTATTCAAAGTACACTTTTTCCTTTAATTATGAAAATGGAAGAAAAGGGAAATTTATATATAGAAACCTCCATATACTGCAATAACGAAAAATTAAAAAAAATCTTCATATCGATGGTTAAGGTCCATGTTATGAAATAGCATTAAACTTGACAGTCCCTCAAATGGGAATTTCAACGAATCACAGAGCACCTTAGTCCGAATTCAAGGCCGGCCTACCTTAACGTCGCCCTGAGATGGGCAACCTCGTATGTGAAAAACACCAACTTTTTAGAAATGACAGAACTTTTTTAACTGGAAAAAACATCTCTTTTAATCCTCTTATAAAGTTGATCACTAAAAAATGACAAGTGTTACAGTAACTGCTACAGCACTTATCAAGAATGCTGTTTGAATACATACATAATATTATGTTTACTGTAATGAGAGCTGTCATTGTGAACTTTTTTATGAGCATTTACTTAAAGAGAGGAGTGAACTCTGAGTGAACGGAAGGTTCCGAGTTCGAATCCCCTCGCCGAGAAAAATTTGTATTAAAAATTTGGTTACAGTTGTTTGTAAGGGATACCGATGCGCTCGTGTTGACCCAGCATCTAAATGGGAAGTATTATGTCACTTCTCGCCCATCAGAGGGGAGGCATACAGGCATACTACGGGATGGGCACATGGGCAGGCTAAAACACAAGCCACAAGCGTCCACAGTAGCTCCTGTTTCATGGCTACGAAATAAAAAAGGCTGTGACACACTCACCTTTTTTTTTAAACTTAATGGAGTACCCATGTTTGGTTTAATAAATTTGACCCGTTCTCAGGAAGTAAAAACCATTTCATCTGAATGGAAACTACAGGAATACCGGAAACTCAATTTCCATTGATTCCCGACAGTTCCTCCTACAAACTCCTATGACGTATGAGTGAGGAAACTGCACCGGATTTCTCATATGCGAGACTTCACTGAATATAGGATGCATTTTACATGTGAGGATGCATTTTATATTGCAATATCCCTCTGCTCGTGGCCTTATCAAAGTTGATTGAAGCGAACTTAATCTTGACGCTCGTTAGAGCAGGGGTGTCTAACCTGTGGAACTCGGCGGGCTTTGGGCAATATCTCATAATTCCTTGGAGGAATAAGTAAAGTAGACCTCATATATACAGGGTGTCCGTAAAGTCCCACACCACCCCCCGCATCTCAAGATCGGCTGAAAATATAGAAAAACGCAAAAACCCATATTCCTTAACTCTTTGGGGGATTAAGTGTCAGCATATTTGCCGCCCCAGTCAAGCTGGGCACGGAGCAACTTTTTTTTGTTGTTGTTGTTTAAACGTCTCATTGAGAGAAGTTCATTGCAACAAATTTTAGTAAGCTACGACATACTGTTCTCGAGATACAGGGTCGGCCGTCCTGGCTAATATCCCTATGTTCTAACCTTTTTTTTTTTTTTTTTTTTTTTTTTTTTTTTGCCGATCGAATAATACTCTTTCGGTGGGGACTTCCCCCCGAAAGATCACTCGCGATGGTGTTTGAGCCATCGCTGAGCTCGGATGAATGGAGAAAACACCCCGGAACTACCAGGGGCATGACTTCAGGGTGTCATCTCCAGCGGCTTTATTCTATTTATTCAAAATTCAAGTGATACAAAATTACAAAATACATTACAAAATCTAGAGAAGAAGGTAAAATTTAAGTCTCATGACATTCCGTGTTGGTGGTAGGTCTATAGGAGGTTACGTTCATTGAGGAACCCATCCTTCACTGGATCCCTTAGTGGCGGCCACCACGAACGGGATTTGCGATTCCGGATTCCAACTCGTTTTCTTCTATCCTCTCATCTTCTTCTTTCCTCCTCATTATGTTTCCCACATATCTCTTCACCACACTCCAGTCTATTTCGCTGCGCAGCATAACCTTCACCATGCTCTCAGTTGTGAATTCCTCGCCGATCCTTGAATTCAGCTCGTCCCGCATTTGCTGCCATCTGTCACATTCAAACAGAGTGTGCTCGGCTGTGTCCTCCATTATGCAATATCGACACGCTGGGCTGTCTCTTTTTTTGAATCTATGGAGGTATGCGTTGAAGCAGCCATGTCCTGTAAGCACTTGAGTGAGATGGAAGTCGACATTACCTGATATCTTTTTTGTTACCCAGGTTGTGAGGTTGGGTATTAGCTTTCTAGTCCATGAACCGGTCGTTTCTTCGCCCCACCTCTCGTTCCATTTTCCAATAGTGATTTCTCGCTGTTCCACCTGCTGCTCTTTTCCCAGTCCAAAGGTAATTGTCCTTTCCTCTAACATTAATCCTATAGGAACCATTCCTGCGACAACTTGTAACGCCGCTGTAGACGCCGTCCTGTATACTGACGTTATCCTCAAAAGCATGTTCCTCTGCACTCTCTGCAACCTGTTCATATAGCTTTTTACATGACCAGCTTCTCTCCATACTGGGGCCGCATAAAGGATGGTTGACTCCACTACCCGGTACATGAGCTTCCTCTTGGCAAAACTTGGACCTCGCTGTCTCGGCATCAGCTTCACCAAGGCGTTTGCTCTATTGGTCACCTTAACTGCTACATACTCCACGTGTGGACCAAAGCTGAGCCTTCTATCCAAAAGTATACCAAGATATCTGACCTGGTTGCTCAGAATGATTTGATTTTCCTCCAACATAATTCGGACTGGTCCACATCTTTTTCTTCCTATCAGGAGTACTGCCTCGGTTTTTTCCGGTGCCATCTTCAAGCCGTGATCCACTAGCCATCTGCCAACTTTTGATAGTGCCTCATTTGCCAAGGTTTCTAATCCTACTGCATTTTTTGCCTTGATGATTATTGCCAAATCATCGGCAAATCCCACTAGTTCCACGTTTTCTGGCATTTCTAGTCGTAGAACGCCATCATAGAAGACGTTCCACAGTACCGGTCCAACGACCGACCCGGTGGGTACACCGGCACTCATCTTCATCTCCTCGCCGTTTGGTGTTATGAGTCTTCTGTTCTGGAAGTATGACTCAATAAGACGCACCAAGTACTCCGGTATTCTTTTATTCCGCATTGCCTGTACGATAAATCCCCAAGGAGCTGTTCCGAAAGCGTTTCGCACGTCCAGTGTAATAAGCAGGCAGAGCTTCCTTGTCCAACGTGTTCTTTTTCTCTCCGAATCCACTGAATCATACACCTTTCTTATTGCATGTATTGTCGATCTTTTAGGTCTAAAGCCATACTGACAATCAGATAATCCTTCGTCACTTAGCTCTGTATAGATTCTCCGGCAAGGATAGATTCAAACAGCTTCCCGCTAGTATTTAACAAGCAGAGTGGACGGTAAGAGGATGGGATGAACTCCGGTTTCCCAGGTTTGGGTAACAAAACGACTCTGGCAATCTTCCAGACTTCTGGGAAAATACCTGTTTTCAGGATATTGTTGTACACATCCAGCAGAACTTGAGGATTTGAAAGACCCATCGCTTTTAGCATTTCTGTTGTGACACAATCCGGGCCAGGTGCTTTTTTGCTCTTCATGGCTAATAAGGCTTCGGCCAGTTCATCCATATGTTCTAACCTATAACTCGACAACCGTAAGTTTCAGAAGGATGCATTTTGTTGATGTTAACTTCTTTTATCAAGACCTTTTGAAGAGGGTATAACTCGACCTATTCTGTTGATATTAGTTTCTGGACGGTTTCGTCAGGCAGCTGGACGACCGGCAAAAGATTTAAAAAAAAAAAAAAAATTATGGACAGCCTGTAAAATGTATATTTATCTCTTATGGATGAACCTGACACATAAAATCGGCCATTTTGTGTAGTTATAATACAATGGAATCACAACAGTAGCAAATTAATTATTTTTCTTTATATTCCTTTGAAGATAATAACGGTGGCCATATTGTGTAGTTCCTTAAGTGACAGATTTGAGGTATTTCAAGTTCTCCTGCATGGCTTAATCCTTCATGGGTAGTAAAATTCCTTGTTATTATGATCTTATTTGTATCTCATTAAATATTAAATCATATTTTTTTAATAATAATATTATATTATAAAATTTCAAAGAATCTTTTAGATTTATAATATTATTTTAAATATTATAATATTTTTTTAAATATTATAATATTTTTTTAAACGAGTAGTCATAACTAGTTTGGTTTCAAAAAATACCAACTATAATAACACTAATAATTTAATGACCTTTACTGTATGAAAATGAATACCTAAAAAATTAATACCTGAAAGAAAATTAAAATTTAATCTAAATTCTGATTCTCACAGCAGGTAACAACCTACATAATATGAAACTCAAACATAAAATATTATTTCGTGAAAATCTCGTAATATACCTACAACCGTATACCAACGTAAAGCTTACCTACTTCATATTACATATACATACTCAAGCGTGCCATCATAAATATTTTATCACCATTATAAAGTGTGTGTGTGTGTGTTTATATGTTGGTATGAGTGGTTTGTGTGTGTGAGTGTGTGTGCGTGTTAAGGGGGGGGGGATAAAGGAGGCAGGGGGGGGGGGGGTGAGGGAGGTTTGTATTGTTGAATCGCACAAAGGCTTTGTTGGAAATGAAATGGCAGTCTATTAATACAGGGTGTTGCGAAATCCAGGTATATGATTATCTAAATCACTGCGTCTGAAAATATTGGTTTTGCGTAAATTTTCAATATTAGAAGTCGGAAATATTATTATTATTTTTTTTTAATTTCTACGATTTCTAAAAAGTTCATATTTTTGAACATGAAATACGCTCGTGAAATACAATAAGTGTTTATTTATTTTTTTTCAATGGAAATTACAATAAAATGATACTTAAATATATCTTATTTCAAGTGATAGGTACGTAGCTAATTCACTGTATTTTGGTTCTGGGACCTATTTCAAAATAGGTACTGACAAAAGTGTACAGTATCTTGTATCATCCTGTATGTTGTTTGTGGAATGGTTTCCATCCTCACGAAGATTATTGCCATGATAGTGTTCTCTCTATTGTAGTTCTTCAAGTTTAATCATGCATTGTTGTGCCTATCAAACTGGTGGAAATATCATAATACATAACTATATACTGGGTGGTCATGTGCCTAGAGTAAGTGCTTTGTTATTCCTATCAAAGTGGTGGAAATATTATAATATGTAACTAAAAATATACTGTGTGGTCTTTTGTCTAGAGTAAGTGCAATGATGTTCCTATCAAACTTGTGGAAATATTATAATTCTATATAACTATATACTGGGTGGCCTTGTCCCTAGAGTAAGTGCACTGGTGTTCCTATCAAACTGGTGTAAATATTATAATACATAACTACATACTGGGTGGTCATGTGCCTAGAGTAATTGCTTTGTTATTCTTATCAAAGTGGTGGAAATATTATAATATAAATAAAAATATACTGGGTGGACTTGTGCCTAGAGTACGTGTATTTTTATTCCTATCAAATTAGTTGAAATACCATAATACATATAAAAAAATACTGGGTGGTCTTGAACCCAAAGTAAATGCACTGGTGTTTCTATCAAATTAGTTAAAATATCATAATACATAAAAATATACTGGGTAAACTTTTCACTAGAGTACGTGCATTTCTGTTCCTATCAAACTGCTTAAAAATCATTAATTATTCATAGTAGGTACTAAAATATACTGGGTGGACTTTTGATTAGAGTAGGTACAAAAAATAATTTGTAATTAAGGGACTAAAAACTTTGTATATCTGTTGGGCCTAGGAATCCCCAGTATCATTTTCTTTCGCAATCACATAACTTATTTTATTTAACCTGTCACGTGTAGGTATTCGTAAATATATGAAAGAGGGTGGAAGAGAGAGAGAGAGAGAGAAAGGGAAAGAGAGAGAAAGAGAGAGAGAGAGAGGAAGAGAGGGCGGGAGATAGAGAGAGAAAGAGAGGGAGGGAGAGAGATTGAGAAAAAGAGGGAGAGGAGGAGGGAGAGGGAGAGAAAGAGAGAGAGAGAGAAAAGAAGAAGGAGAGAAGCATACATTTCCCTTTACAAGGAATATAATGAAGAGCTCACTATTGTTAAGGAGGGAATTCCCTATCAAAACCACTTATACCTTTCCAGCATTCATTCCTTTATCCCTTTTTATACCTCTTTGTGTATTTTTATCTCCTTTTATCATTGTTAATACTTTTATCCCTTCCTGTATCTGCTTTTTCTATTTTTATCCCTCCCTTCATCTCTCTCTCTCTTTCTAAATCTACCTTTCTCGTTTTCTTTCTCTCTCTCACTTTCTCTTTATCATTGCTCTCTCTCTCACTCCCCCCATCTCTTTCTTTCTTCTTCTCATTGTGTTCTCCCTATCCTTTTTTTTTCTCATGTATATCCGCTATATCATTGTCCATACATCTTTCTCCTTGTAAATCAGTATCTCTTCTACCATCTTCTTCTTTATGTCTCTTTCTCTCATTCTCTTTTCTCTCTCTCTCTCTCTCTCTATCTTTCAATCCTTTTTTTCCTTTATCTCTCTTTTTTTTCTCTCTTTTCCTTTACCTGAACTTTCTTTTCCTTTCTCCCTCTCTCTCCCAATTTGTCTCTTACTCCTGTTCTTACCTTTTCTAGTCTCTCACTTTCCTCTTCTGCACCCAACTACTCATAATCTTCTTTATCTCTCTCTCCTCTCTCTCTCTCTCTCTCCTCTCTCTCTCTCTCTCCTCTCTCTCTCTCTCTAAATCTAAACCCTTTCTTTCTCTCTATCTCTCCTTTTGCTTCATTTCCCATCTCCTCCAAAATCTCCTCTTCTCTCCTCTATTCTTATACATATGGAAATGTTTTCTGCAAAGTCTATTATGTTGTTCAATAGGAGTCGGTTTCACAAGGGATAGAGATATGTGTAATGGAATGGGGAATTGCGATACTAGTTGAGATAGGTATAAAAAGAGTATTGCATTTGAGATGTTTGCTGAGATATAATGCAATTGAGATATTAGTTGAGATATAGGGATGTAATGTAATTGGGATATAAGTTGAGATAGGAAGATAAGTCCGGTATTATTTTTTTCTTTTGTGTAAGTTCATATTTGTGTTAATTCGTGATGTCACAGCTACTCAAACTTGTTCATCTAATTTTTAATGAACTTGGGACTTGAACCACCGACCTCCCAGTTACAAGTCCACCGCCTTATCGATCAAATTAAGAGATTTACACTGTTATGATAACTTTTCAATACCTGATGGTAAGTTATCATATTTGTGTTAATCACTTTCGTAATATCACAACTACTCAAACTTGCTTTACTAAATTTTCGCTGAAACCGGGACTTGAACCACGTACCTCCAGGTTACAAATTCGCAGCCTTATCAATCAAGCTACTGAGGTCGGATGCCTGATGGTATTTAATATTACAGGATTAGGAATTTAAAAGAGGGTTTTTATGACAATGTATGTAAGTACCCCTATTGAAAAAAATAAGGAGGTTAGCTCATGTTATGGATATTTGGAACTATTATCTGCTGATGAGAGCAAAATACAATCTCGAAACAGATAACCAGGTATGTACCTACTCATAATACTGATATTCATGTACATCAAGTCAAATTTCTCTTTTTCTTCTGGAGAGCATTATATATTTCAAAGGTAAAATACTTCTACGAACTCACTACCGAGAGGGTAGAAATATTAGAAATCGGAAATATTGTGTTCGTTTTTGTATAAAAACTATTTTTTTGCTCCGATTTCAATTCTTCATATTTCTGGACGTTTCACTTTTATGTTTATTCTGACAAATAGACTGAATATCATCATAATTATTATTGTTTTTGTAATTTTGTTGTTCTCTACTCAGCAAAGGCTCTGAGTAGAGCTGAGTTACACACGAAAATTGTCAAGAAGCTCTTGTTTAATACATAATGCATATTATTACTAATTATCATCACTGCTTAGCAAGGGAGCCACCTTGTTGTGTAGTGTGGCACAACTATAACTTCTCATTAAAATATTACCTTTGCTTCATTTAGTAAATTAAGTAGGAGGAGAGATAGAAATGATATATAGGAGACGTACTATGTTGTGTGTGAGTGTGTAAGAAAGAGAGATGGTAAATAGGAGAAGTAAAGTGTGTGTGTGTTTGTGTGTGTGAGAGAGAGACTAAGAGGGAAAATGAGAAATGGTATATAAGAGAGGTAATGTGTGTGTGAGAGAGAGGGAAAGAGTAAAGATAATGAAGAATGACGGTGACATGAGAGTAAAAACAAGGAGCTGAGAGTCGCGAATTTAGAAATGAAGAGAAAGAGAGAGAGTGAAATAGAGAACGAGAAAAGCCAAGAGAGAGAGAGAGAGAGAGAGAGAGAAAAAAAAAATGAAGAAGTAATGAGGCTGAAAGAAAAGGATAGTGGAGAAAAAGATACATAAATAGAGAAGAAATAAGAAACATAGAAAAGAGAGAGAGAGAGAGAGAGAGAGAGCGAGAGAAAGAAAGAGAGGGAAAGAGAAAGATGAAGGAGAGAGAAAGAGAAAAAGAGCAGAAAATACGAAAATAGGAAAGCGAGATATTTAAACTTCATATTGAAAAAAAGTATCAGAAAATACTTATTATCATTAAACACTTTATTAATAAGGTCAAAATACTCAAAAAAATATTTACAAATTAATATACAAAATTGAGTAGTTGTGTTAACATGAAAATATGATAACAACTGTTGTTAAACTTTAACTTCTTTTGGACCATCGTTGCCAAACATCGACCCTGTATACTAGAGTATATAATATTATATATTTAAAATTTATATCTATGGTGGTATAAACCATTATAATAGTATTATCTGTTTTACAAAAAAAGCTAGTTGAAAACTCTTGGTACAATAGGTATTATACTCACTTTCTTTTGTCCACGGGTTATATCCTCTTGAATTGTTCATGGCATGTTTTGACGACATTTTTAATTAAATTAAAATGAAACAGGAGACAGAAAAGAATCCCTCTTCCTTTCTGTCTTCACCTCCGCGTCTTAATTCTCCTCTTCAGAAAGAGAGGATGGAGGAGAAAGAGGAGGTGAAGAGGATGGAGGAGATAGATGAGGTGAAGAGGATGGAGGAGAAAAATGAGTTGAAGAGGAGGATGGAGGGGAAAGAGGAGGAGAAAGAAGAGGAAAAGATGATGAAGGAGAAAGAGGAGGTGTCAGGTGAAGTAGAGAAAGGAAGAGAAGAAAATTTAATAAGATGTTAGGAAAGAACTTGAATGGATAAAGAGGATAACATAAGAATGAGAAAAAAAATGGTAGATGTTTTGTATATAGGAAAATAACCTACAATTTACAAAGAAGTATTTACAATAAGGCAGAGCACTTGTAACCTGGAGGTCGGTGGTTCAATTCCGGGTTTCAGCGTATATTTAGTCAAGCAAGTTTGAGTAGTTGTGATTTCATATCACGAAAGTGATTAAAAAATAATAATTATTTTTAATGAAAAATGTAAGACCAAGACTTACATGTATTATTATGTGGTCAAAATCCCTAATGTAAGGTTAACTTGTCAAGTCCCGGCTTGGTTTCAAAACCACGACCTCGCGATTACAAGACCGACAAAATCTTGACCACTAAGCTATCGGGACCGATAACACTGAGCTCCATAACAAGTGAAGGAGATAAAGCAGAAGGAAAGAGAATATTTAGTTAGGGAAAAGTAATGACAGAGGTGAAGTAGAATTAAGAGGAGAAAAAAGCGAAGAAGAGTAACTGATAAAGAGAAAGGAGAAAATGTACGCTAATAGAGGACAAATATGATAAAGCAAATAAGACGTACAATAAGGAGATAGAAGACAAGAAAGTAAAAGTGGAAGAAGGGAGATGTGAGTATGAAAAGGAGGAGGTAAGGATCAGTATGAAAGAGAGGACAAAATAAAAAAGGAAAAAGAAATAGATAAGTTAAAAATAAAATCAAGCGATGGAGGAGGAAGCATGATAGGAGGAGAGTTAGGTTAGACTGATGGAAGAGGATGAGGAGAAGAAAGAGAGAAACAGAATGAGAAGAAAAAGAGATGGTTATGAAATGACAGAGATTACATCAGTTGAAGAGAATAGAACACGGGCGGTGGTACCCACATTCAAAAGCAAAAGTTCATGGAAGTATGTTTTCTGATGTCAGCTCCTGAAATATTTTTCAATTTATAAATACAAGAGAGAAATAGCTCAGTGCTCATTGAAGAGAGAACTAACAAATGGTCAAGGGGTCGTGTGTCCGTCTGGTAATCCAGAGGTTGCAGGTTCGAGATCGAGACGACACACGAGAAAATTTATCCGACCATTTGCTTTGATCACAAAATAAAACGTCTCGGTATACCTGATATAATAATGAGACTCATTAGTCCTAATGAGGCAGTATAAATAAGTACTATGATATTTTTGTGGGGAAGCACAAGGCCTCATCACAATTTTTGTGGATAGCGCATCATTACTAAGAGTACATTGTTTATACTCTGGTAATACCGCCACTGGTCATTATTCATAAAAGTACCCTTAAACAAAGTACAGTAGAACCCCGTTATTACGAACTTCGGATAAAATGAACTTTTTTTTCCGCATTTTTTTTTTAATGGAAATTTTCTCTAATATCTCAAGAATTACTGACTTCTTTAGATCCTCACAATAGGTCTATGTACAGTGTACATACATATTTTGTATTTATATACCTAATTTGTACTTAAATTAACATTCTAATACATGTACGCCCGTTCATAATTATGCCTAATATTTGCCTAATTTCCCTTTCTTTTACGTATGATTATATGGAACCCCGCTATTATGAACTACCCCTGGTCCCAATTAGTTCATAATAACGGGGTTTCACTGTATAAATAAAACGATATTATTATTTCCTTACATATATACAATGTTTTCTCCTCAATGGGCGCCGCCACTGGCACCCACACTCAGGCGGTTGAGTGCGCCCTCAAGCACTCTTACTTTGAGATAGCAACACAGTAACATTTCATTGTTCTTGGTGAGAGTAAACGTTTCAAATAGAAAGCTTTTAAATGTCTCAGTTTGCTTTCTTTTTTTTATGAAATGTATTTCTGCTTAAAATCTTGACATTAAGAATCTGGAAGTAAGTGAGATGAAAAAGAAATAAAAATGAAAATGGTTAAAGAGAGAAAGAAAAAAGGAGAGGAGAGGAGGGAATAAGAATGGTGAGAGGTATGAGAAAAGAGGAAGTTTCGAAGTATTAATAGTAATAATAATAATAATAATATAATAATAATAATAATGCTTTTTCTTTGTGTTATTATGTCACAATTTTAGTGGGTAGCGCAGAATCATAGGACTTTACAACTTTAATTTACAATATCTTGTATTATTTTTTTGCCTAAGATTCTGCCACTGGTCGCTGCTTCACATTAAAGCAGCTACTCATTTTTCCTCACGAGGTATGAGTGGACCCCGAACATCCAAGTACAGAGCAGAAAAAATCCTCCCCCGCTGGGAATCGAACCCAGGTCACCATGTGTGCAATGCCTAGCACGCTAACTCGCTCTGCCACAGTGACTACTGTATTAATAGTAATGGTATGATAATACTATTTAGTTTATTATTTTCTATAACTATGTAGAGGTGTCCATTAAAATATTACTTTCAAAATTGGCATGTTAGGTTCTCGTATTTTAAAGGAAGAAATAAATTAATAAACAAGTTATCATATTTGTGACTTGAACCACCGACCTCCTGGTTGACAAAAATTGGGGGGAGAAAGAGAGAGAGAGAGAGAGAGAGAAAAAAAAAGAAGGAAGGAAGAGAGATAGGTCCAGAATTCCAAAGCAAAAGACTGATTTGTCAAAGGATTAAGGACCATGCTATTAGACATGACAGGATAGAAAGGAAGAGGAGAAAAATTGCAAGTAGGTATGGACTTAGAAAAAGGATACAAGAACATGTAAAAATTAGGTTAGACGAGAAGAAGAGAGTGAGTAGGATAAAAGATAGAAGGACGTATGAAAGAGAAATGAGAAGGGTTTGAAAGTCAGTAAATAATGAAGGGAGGAAATTCGGTATGAAAAGGGAAAAAATAGATGAGCGAATGAAGGAACAGTAAATTAGGAACAAAAAAAAGAAAAAAAGAAACAAGCTGATCGTGGTCAGCATACATTTTGAGAAAGGGAAAAAAGGAGAAGGGGAGAGGAAGAATGAGAGAGTACTGAAAAGAATAAGGTGGGGATAGGAGATAATGAGGAGGGAGAAAGAGAAGAGGGAAAGATGGATGGAGAGAAGAGAGAGAGAGAGAGGGAGGAAGGGAAGGACTAGAAAGAAAGGAGAATTTGGAGGGCAGCAGAAAGAGAAAGAGGAGGAGGTAAAAAGAAAGGAGGGATGAAGGATGAAGAAGTTGGGACAGCTAGAAGAGGTGAAGAAAGAGTGGGAGGAAAAAGAAGAAGAGTGAGGAAATAGGGAAATAGTGAAGGAGGAGAAATGTGAGGGTGGAAAAGGATATGAGAGAGATTAATATGCAGAGGACGATACAGGCAGAATAGAGAAGGAGAAATAAATGAGAAAGAAAATAAAGCTAGAGAAAATCGGGTGCCTATCCCGATTTTCTCTAGCTTTATTCTGAAAGGAAGAACAAGGGTTACAGAGAGATACGGTAGGGAAGGGAGAGAGAGGGAGAGAAAGAGAGAGAGAGAGAAAATAATTGATTGATTGATAATACTATAAATTGTTTTATTGGTTTTTTTTTTTCTTTTTTACATCATAATTCCCCTAAGCTACAAGCTAACTTATCATGGGGAATCTCTCTTCCCAAATTATCAACAAAAAAAATACAAAAAATAACTTAGATTACTGATAACTACATATTCATAGGTACCATATACATATGTATGTAGAAATAAGGAGAGGACAGAAAGAGAGAGATAGAGATAGACAGATAGGGATAGGACAGAAAGAGAGAGAGAAAGTGTGTGTGTGTGTGAGAGAGAACAATAATAGGACGGGAGGGGCAAATCCAGGTTGTGATGTCCATTTTCCAAGCTCGCCATGATAAATGTAAGACTATTATGTGACAAAATGACAGAACCCGAAAACATGATGTCAACTGGGTTAAAAAAGAAGAATGAAATTGTTAGCAGCGAAAGCTTTTGAAAAATGCTTTGGGGGTAAACAGACAGGTGATTCTGTTTCTTTTTTATGAAAAGAATTTTTCTATCGTAGCTTTCCCTATTTTATTTATATTTAAATCAGCAATATTATTCATGTGGTCAAACTGTTTTCTTTTACTGGAGGTTAGTTGATGGCATGTATATTCAGAGCTATTACCTGCTGATAACAGCAAATAAGCTCGGAATAGCTGTCCAGGTATGTTCTGATATTCACGTAGGTATATCTAGTACAACTTCTCACTTTTTAGTTTATACTGATTCTGTTCGGTTAATATCAAAGATTAGATTGCTAGTAAGCTAGACAAAAGACTAGAGCTAGACAAAAGTCTAGACCTAACCTAACCTACTCATGTTTGTCCTAAATTGAAAAATTAAAGCAGTTTTCCCTGTTAGGTACTGACTATTTATTCAACATCAAACTTGAAAAAATATATATACATGATTTCAGACTACCATGAGACAAAGTGTAGTTACATATAATAGTTGTTGCCTATAAAAAAGATCATTTTATTGCTCGGATGTTCTTTTGTAAACTGCTACTAGGTATCAAAATGACAACGAGGCAATTTCTCTTGCTTTATGTTAAAAGCTCTTGTAATAAAGTGATTTTTAATTATTTAGTTTGCGTAGAGAAATGCAAAAGAACATTATTTCCAGAATAATAGTTGTGGTTTCCATGTCCGTGTGTATTGCAATTGGAATGGCTTGAATCTTTATTACAAGTCGCGGCCGGAGCTACAGCATTCCTAGATGAAAAAGAATTTGGAGATAGGGTTTTCATTATTGAAAATCTAGCTCAAAAACAATGAATATCATAATTTTTTTATTGAATTATTAATATATCATAATTATGGCAATTTGCATGGTAAAATTGAGCAAAGTTACCATGACCGCAACTTTATAAATCAAATTATGTATCAGCATCCCCCAAATATTTCCTATCCGGCCGCGCCTGATTACCTGTTCATATTTTTAATGAAAACAGCTTGCAGCTATCTATGTAGTAAGTATTACGAGTACGGAGAAAAACAAATACGGCCTTTGTATTACTTGGTGGTTTTTCCTGTCCTCATAAATGTATGTTTTGCATTAATTTAAATTGCTCATAAATTAACTCCTGCAGTACTGAAAGTGAGCCTGGAGAATTTTTCCTGCTCTCGGGTATGTTAAAATAATTCCGTGTCCTGAGGATAGGTACAGTATCCTGAGGAAAGGTACAGTATCCTGGGAATAGGTACAGATACCTATCTCCCAGTGGTGAAGAGATTACATAGACAGATCTAATGTCTATGCTCCTGTCATTTTCATTCCATTCTACTGTAGTAAGATATTTGAATTCTTGAAACATGAGTTAGAGAAAAAAGAGAAACAGGGAGATAAAGCGATGAATCCAATGAAAAAAAATATACAAACAGAGATTGCATGAAGATAAGAAAAAGAAAACGAGAGAAAAACTTATTTAAAAGAAGAAGAAATATACGAGGAGTGAGAGAGAGAGAGTGAGTAGCAGAGAGAAGGAGAGAGATAAGAAGGAAACAGTAATTTGTAGAAAATAATTGCAAAAAAAAAAGATGTAAAAAAGAAGTGAAAATAAAAAAAATAAAATAGCAACGACAAAAAATGTCAGAAGGTAAATAAATAAAGCTGTTGAGGAAATTAGAGATTGAGGTAAGAGAGAGAAGAGGAAAAGGGAGAGGATATTTAGTAGAATAGAGAAGAGAAAAGATGATTAGGAGAAGAAAACACGAGTGAAAAGGAGGAGAATTAAAAAGAAAAGGAAGACAAAGTGTAAAAGAATAGGGATGAGAAAGAATAACGAAGAATGGAGAAGAGGAGAAGAATGCAGGAAGGAGAAGAATTAGGAGAATAAAAAAAGATAAGAAGAAGCATGAGGAATGAAAGGAGGAGTTGGGGGGAGGAGAAGAAAAAGCAAGGAAAAAGTACAAGGTCAGTTATGAGATAGAGGAAGAGTAGAATGAATACTGGTGCTGGAATTTAATGAAGAAGGAATAGCCAATGTTGAAGAAATTAAATATATAATGTAGAAGAAAAATATAACGAAGAAGAAGTAGACGACAAATAAGAAGCAGCTATTCATGCTATTCATGAAGAAGAGATTTGTAGGAAAATAAAAGAAAAAGATGACGTTGTAAAGGAAATCTGATACATTTAGAAATAACAGGGACTGTCATTTCCGAATGAATTTGTTCCTCTTTCTCGCTCAATTTCTTTCCTCTTTGTCTTTATTTCATGTATATTCATAATCTATGTATGAAGACAGATTACCATTCTGAAAAAGTACTCATGGTATTGCAATGTCAAGAAACGTCCATTTTCATCAAGTGTACCATTTATCAAACTATCGATACAAGTGACAACAACATTTTCAAACTATTTCTTTGAACATGATTACAATTCTCTTTGACAACAAGTTTCTCTATTCCTTTGAACAGATTTATCCTAATTTAATTTATACTTTTCTCAACTAATGAAAATATGTTTAGTTACTGCAATTCTTTAAATTTATTCCACTTCATATTCTAAATAGATTATTCCTTTTTTTTTTTTTTTTTTTTTTTTTTTTTGTTAAATTATGTTCACGTTCTTTCCAGTTTATTTTCACAGGTTCATTCCAAGCCTGATGGAGTTACAACAAGATGAACATTGAAGTATTTTTGAAAATTGGATTGAGTTTGGTTAGGGGTGAGTAATTACTTTTTGATTTTTTTTCTTTTTCTCTCTCATTTTCTTCTCCTTCTTCTTGTTGTATACTGTTTGTTAGATAAGCTTAAAGTTGTTACAATTTCATGTAGCTTTAAACTGTTTGTTCCAGTTTTTGTACTCTGTATCTTTTTATGTTCTTTTCCATCACTGCTTATTTCCGTTTTCAATCAAGCGAAGTCATTATTTTGTTATCTTTTTCAATAGTTTCTTTTTTCTCTACCACTTATTCTTATTTATTCTACCAGTAAATATTTCCAACGTTCACTAGTACTTCTGTGTCCTCTGTATATCTTGTTCTGCAAATCTTTTCTTTAGTTTTTGGTACATATTTATTTACTCGATTCTGTGAAAATAATTCAATGAAAATCGTGTTTTCTGTTAAATGTCCATCATTTTCTATTTTTGACTCCTCTTTTTCCTAGTTTGCTTCTTTTCCTACTGTAATTTTATGATTACCCTAATTTCTCTTTATTACACTTGTTTTTATCCTCCCAACTCTCTCACTGTCTCTTACTCTATCTGTCTCACACACACATACAAAATCTCTTTCTCTCTCATTTTATCGCTATCTGCTTTATTCTCTTTTCAATATTAACTTTCAAAAACTGTTGTACTTTCTGTTTTCCCATGCTTTTATTTGTTCAGTGAGTTTGATTTTTTTGTTGTACTTTCAATGATTTTGTACACAAAACACTTTTTATAGAGAACTATTGTTTTCATAGTAAGTTACGTTGAATAGAGTGTATAAGTAAAATGATGCCTAGAAGGTATCTATTATTATGATAAAACCGACATTTTTTTACTGGATATTTTGAGCACTCTTTCATCTACGAGGTTTGGCTATTAAATTCGTAGACGCGAGCCGCTACGCAAAAGCTGTTCATGCTAGGAAGATATGATGAACATGTTTATAAAGCTTCAAGTCTTGTGTTTTGATTGATAACTGTCACATGCCTGTACTGTAATTAGTTCTGTTGTGATAGCCCGACGCGCAAGACACCTTTTTTAATTTTGCCGGAATTTTGATTGATACAAACGTTGAGCAACGAGTGATTATTGAATTTTACGTAAAACTTGCTTGGTAAACTTTTTCTTTGTTAAAGACAGTGTACCAGGAGTCATGTTTGAAAAGATCAACGCTTTATAAGTGGTTTAAACGGTTTCAAGGTGGTCAGGAAGCTGTTGAGGACGATCCACGTCCTGGTCGCCCCCAAACCTCAAAAACTGACGAAAACATTGAAAAAATTGGTGTTATGATTTGTTCTGACCGTAGATTAACTCTAGGACTAATGGCTGATACACTTAAAATTAATAGATAATGTGTGAGACAAATTTTGCACGAAAATTTCAACATGACAAAAGTTTGCGCAAAAATGGTGCCATGCGCCAGTCCACAGTGCGTTCTCCGTGAAGACGTTCTTATCCAAGTACAACATCCCAGTGTTGGAACACCCTCCTTAATCACCCGACCTGGCCCCGTGCGACTTTTACTTATTCCCAAAAATCAAATCTACCCTGAAAGGTACCAGATTTGACAGCGTAAATGACGTTAAGAAAAAACCGGCAAAAGTCTTGAAAGGCCTCACACAAAATGACCTCCACCACTGTTTCGATCAATGGAAAATTCGCCTGGAACGTTGTAGGGATAGAGGAGGGGAGTACATTGAAGGGGATAAATACTAAAGTTGGGTAAGTTAAACACACATCGTTTTATGGAAAGAATCTACGAACTTAATAGCCAAACCTCGTATACCAGTTATTATGATTTACCTGTGTTTGAAAATTGAAAATTTGTAAAGTAGAATATTGTGTTATTGACATTTTCATGTCTTTGCTCTGGCACATAACCAAAATTATGTGACGAAAATATGTAACGAAATTATGTAACGAAATTATGTAACGAAATATTGAATTGTAAAGGGAGAGAAGATGGAAAGTGTGTGTCATGCGCACAATGGCGAAGTATTGAATTGTAGAGGGAGAGAAGAGAGAAGGTATGTGTCATGCGCACAATACGAAATTTGGTCAGTTGGGTTTTGGACCTTGAATAGTAAAGATGAAAATGTCCCAATGGTTGCAGACTCGTATGCAAGCGTTTTTTTAAACAAAAGTTTAACATCGCTTTCAACTGCATGGTCATATCAGTAGTCACCGTGGCAGAGTGAGTTAGCGCGCTAGGCATTGTACGCATGGTGACCTGGGTTCGATTCCCAGCGGGGCAGGAATTTATTTTTTTAGCTCTATTTTGAATGCAAGCTTTTAATATAGAAGATTTGATCTGTAGTTGACCTCTTGAAATAACTTTTGGCTCAATTTTTCTTTCACATTAGAGGTCATTGATATGGGTTTCAGTCTCAAAGAAATGGGTTTTAGCCTCCCAAGGGTAATTCAATTGTTGAATAAGTCAGTGTTGCGCGTAAATGGCCCGCACAATACATAGTTATTACATACATACTATACATAGGTATGTAGGTATGTATGTTATGGTAAAATCTCTGAAGTTCAGAAACGTAAAGCGAGACGAGACTTGGCAACTGACCCCCAGGTTCGAACCTGTAAGTTTCCTGAAAATTTAGGTCCCCAAGTATCTCCATATCAAAGGGAAATCTCAGATAACATGACGCTTTCCTAATTTCTACCAAAATTTCAAATAGGTGATTCTCTTACTATCTCTTCTATATTCATTAATTTTCTCTCTTTACTGTCTTCTCCTCCTTCCTTCCAATACAGGTTCGATATATCCATTATCCATCTCTCTTAGACCCACGTCATATGGATAACTAGTTATCCTTTGTTTACCTTTCAACCTTCATATAAAAAATACCGCTCTTTCTCTTCCTTCCTTTCTCAAACTGACCTTTCATGTCAAATTTTCTAAACCTATTGTCTCTATCTCACAGTATTCTCCTCTCATATTCTCTCTTTCCCTCTCTCACTACCCTTCTCATGTCAAATTTGCGATGCAATACAAATAAATCAGTCTTCCTTTTGTCATTTATTCGCTGTCTTTCTCTTTGTTTTCCTAATTTTCTATCTTCACTTCCACTCCTTTCTTCCAATTATTCTCTCACTCTATCCTTTCATGTCAAATTTACTATTCAATAAATATTGGTCTTCTATTTGCTTTTCTCACCATGTCACTTTTCCCAATATCCTTCCCAATTTTTCCTTCTCTGTAATTATCACCCCCTCTAAATATCTCATTCTCTTCTCTCTCCTCCTCACTTCTTCCTCCCTTCTTTCCTCTTCTCAATGTCCCTTCCTTAGTCTCCCTTCTCTTCTTCCTAGTTTTTTATCTTCCTCTTTTTTCTCGTAACTTTTCTAATTATTTCCTATTTCTCAGGTTTTTCCATCTTATTCTCCCCCCTTCTCATTCTTTCCTATTTCTCAAGTTTACCCATCTCATTCTCATTCTCTCCACTTCTCCTTCTTTCCTATTTCTCAGGTTTTACCATCTCATTCTCATATTCTCCTCTTCTCATTCTTTCCAATTTCTCATATTTCCCAATCTCATTCTCTCCCCTTCTGATTCTTTCCTATTTCTCAGATTTCTCCATCTCATTCTCATTCTCTCCCCTTCTCATTCTTTTCGATTTCTCATATTTTCCTATCTCATTCTCTCCCCTTCTCATTCTTACCTTTCCTATTTCTCAGGTTTATGTACACATAATTTTATTTTCTTTCTCTCTTTACCTACTTCTTTTCTTTATCTTCCTTCCGGTGAGTGTTGTACGTATCTGTATCCCTTTCTCTCTCTCCTTCTAACATCAAAAAGACAATATCCGGACTTTAGAGTTGATATATTTTCTTCGTATAGAAGGATATTCTTTCCTACATTATTAGAGTGACCCAAAATCCTATTTCTATGAAAATTTTCTTCAGCTACAGGATGTTATCCTTGAGAAAAAAAAGTAAAAAATGAATCAACAGTTTGAGTGAAAAATAACCTTTGCGTTAGAAAATTCAGTGGAATGTGAAGACATGAGCTTGCAGATGAAGTGGCCAAGTGTCTACTGAAAAGTAATTTTAATCGGAAGATTGAGGGTTCGAGTTCTTATGAAGTGTATGTTAGGTATTAGTACTAAAAACTTTTACTTTTGAAAACTTTTACTTTCAGTTTTCAAAACTTTTACTTAAAAAAAAAGTAACAACACCTGTCTGATCTGTAAGTATACTGTGTCTTTGGGCGATTCGCTCATTATGAGCAGTTCGAAATAAAAATAAAACTTTATTTTGTTAATAAAAAACACATAGACATTCAAATTTACTTACTAATGTTTGTATTGTTTGTGTTTATCAAGTATAAAATAACGTAATCAGATTGACCTCTTCGCTAGCTCGATTGATACAGCAGCAGCTCGGTAAAAAATACCCCAAGTATGGTAAAAGTAAGACAAGTTCTCAGTTTTTGTAAGCCAGTAATGTTCTGCGTCACTATTCCAGGAACATCACACCTACTTAAATCTTTTTGTTTTTGTCTTTCCGGAAAAATAAATAGGACATGATGTGAACACTGGATCCAGTTCTAGATGTTGCACCCTGTATTTGACAGTTCTAGATGTTGCACCCTGTATTTGATAGTTGCGGATGTTGCACCCTGTATTTCGTGGAAAGCACAAGTGGGAAGTGAGAAGCCTGTACATGAGTCTCGCCCTAGTCTCTTCGACCTTTGAACTTCAGAGAAAAACCTTCTCTCTTCTGTGAAGCATTATTTCGGAAATCCAAAACTGGCCTCGTGTGTTTAATTCTGGATAAATCCAATGAAACCCTAAAATAGACCCTTTTGTTGTAACACAGGACATGAGGAACGAAAAAAGCCTTCTGTGAAGTCCTGTGCTTAATTTTGGCACAGGGACACCAGTATGGATATTGCATATTACTTCACTTTCTCATTCTTCTTCCACTTTGCCTTTTCCTAAATTAAATTTAGGTTGGCATTGGTCAACCTCTTCCTCATGGTTGAGGTTGGTTGGTTCTCTTTTTTCCACAATTTACGGCTGGATGCCCTTCTTAACCCCAACATTGTTAGGGGACGAACAATTTGTGTTACAGTAGAAGTACATTAGTCCGGCATCCAACAGTCCGGAATGCCCGATAGTCCGGCGTCGCTCCGGAAAATTGTAAAAAAATTGGTTTTCTCCAAAAGTGTGTGTTCAAAGCAAATAAAAACGCTCGAGAGCTATTCGGAAGTTTTAGGGGTAGTTTGGAATCATCCGGAAGCACTTGGTATTGTTCGGAAACCGGCCGACTAGTATCAGCTGTAATAACAAATACAGGTGCAGTCCTTCAAAAGCCTTGGTCTACCAGAAGATACTAAAGCCATCCTTCTTTTGGACAATTGCAAAGCCCTCCCGCTAGTAGATCGGTTAGCTTCTGGAAATATCGTTGCTCCTCTGCTCCCACCTAACGTAACATCTTTAGATTTGTTTTACGACAAAGCCTACTCCTAAAAGGAAGGGTTACCGCCCGATAGACTGGGATTTTCGATAGTCCAACACCGAGCCGGTCCCGAACGTGCCGGATTATCGGACTTCTACTGTATTGTCTATTGCCTTGACAGAGTTTGATGCTGTATTTGTTTAACGTCCTCCAGAAAGTCGACATACATAACTACTTACCTTCTTTACTTTGCTTGACCTTTTTAAAGGACCTCCTACGGTTCCTAAAAATTGTTTCACAGTGCTTTTGAAGTTCAAATTTGACAAACCTTTGATCATCTGATTTTCGGAAGAAATAATAACTCGATTAAGCCAACATGAACATCTGAACTTTGATGAGGAGAAGTTTAGTCAATTTTACAAAATATTGGTACGGGGTCAGTTTCAGTAATTAGCTATCTACCTATTGTGTGTATAGCATCAAGTTATGAGCCTCGTCTCTCGTCTCCTATAGAAAAGCTTAATCTAGTTACTTCATATTTCGGACATCAGATCCAAGGCTGTGTAATAATAAATAGTAAATCATTTGTTTTATTTTTCATTTCTTTTTTGTATACCGAGGACCCATCCTAAGCCATTTTTTATTTGGCTTCCGAGATGTAGGAACGTAAACGGATCTTATCGCACAGAGGTATTAGCTACCATAGCTATCTGGCGGGAGTTTTAAAATTATATTAAAATAATAACTTATCTTCCAGAATAAATATTCACAAACTACAAAAAAAAATATGCACAATTGTGTACACCCGGTAGTATTTTCTGTTAAATTTCACAAGAGGGCAGGTACAAGACAAGTGTCACTCGTATTTAATAATTTTACAAATGTTTATGACACGACTTCACAAAACAAATGTTTCCGTAAAATTATTAGAACTTTTCTCTTGCTGAACTTTTGTAAGATTTCCGACTGCTAGGGTCACGTGGCCATCTTGGTTTTGAATTTCGAAAGCCAACGACACAAACTTTTGAAGTTTTAATTTGAAACTTTGTTTTCCAAAAATGTAAGAAATGAGCTTGAAGTTACAACACAGAAAATTGACATTGTTAGCTTTTCGGTAAGTCTGGTATGACAGAAAAAATAGAAAATCATATTAGAATTCACGAAAATGAAATATTGAATTTTCTCGAAAAATCTTTGACGGATGCGAAATTAAACCTGTCAGAGTAAATACAATGTAATGAAATTATATTTTCGTACTTGTAGTAACTTTAACTGTAGTGTCGTATTTTGTTCCTTGTGGTGGTTACATTGGAATTTCGATACATTTAACAGTAATATTTTACAACACCAATAGCATAAATCTGGCTAAGTAAGAGGATATTTCGCAGTTTAAAAAACATAAAAAATGAGGAACTAATCAGTATAACCAGTGTAAACAGAAAAGTTATAGTTGAATAAATCCTCCCAAAAACACCACTTCGTGGTTAAAAAAAGAAGAACGCCTCGCTCAAAGAATGATTATAATTAGCTAAAAATAAATGATATCAAATTGAGAACACCTTGTCCCCTCTCCTTCTATATCTCTGCACTCCTCTCTGAATTTATTCCTCTTATGTTTAGCTTTATTTATCCTTTCTAGGGGTCATCCCAAACTTGATTTCTCTTTTAATTTACTTGTTGCACGGCAATAAAAAATGGCGGTCGGAGTATGATTTTTCTGAAGTTATTTGATTTGAATCGAGAAAATTACACCGCGACCGCCATTTTTTATTGCCGTGCAACAAGTAAATTAAAAGAGAAATCAAGTTTGGGATGACCCCTAGAAAGGATAAATAAAGCTAAACATAAGAGGAATAAATTCAGAGAGGAGTGCAGAGATATAGAAGGAGAGGGGACAAGGTGTTCTCAATTTGATATCATTTATTTTTAGCTAATTATAATCATTCTTTGAGCGAGGCGTTCTTCTTTTTTTAACCACGAAGTGGTGTTTTTGGGAGGATATCAGTTCTTTTTGTACGAAAATATAGGTTCATACACTACTGAAACATTAGGAATGACAAAAGTAAATAAGCTGGGAAAATGTGAATGTACCAAGTTGTCTTTTTTAAGATATAGTTTCAGCAGTACGTATTTAATTTTTCTAAGGTCAATATGTATTTGGATCACAGATTTGGCCCCCTAAGTCCCCAAAGTGAGTAAATAATATATAAATTTGCAATACAAGATCTTTTGATTCTATTCTCCACATGATTAGGTTTATCTTTCAATGCTACATAGACCTCGGAGCCTCCTATGAGGGACACTAAAACACCTGGATTTACAAATGCCAAAGAAATTAATTTGTAATCACCTTATCAAGGTGAGGTAATGAGTTCTCTCCCGTTGACCTTTTTTTACCCGAATTCTCTCCGGCTTGTTGCAGGGGTCACCACGAGCATCTCTCCCGGAAATAAGACCATGCTTTTTTACATTAGGTATTTAAGAAAATGAAAACTATAAAATTATCATTTTTATATAAGAATGGGCCTTTTATAAGGAAATCTTTTAAATCTCTAACTAATGAAAGGCAATGCCTTCAGTGTATAGTAGAGTTAGGTATAATACATAGAAGGCCATGCCTCAGGAATATAGGGTTAATATGCCTCAGGAATATAGGGTTAATATAATACATAGAAGGCAATGCCTCGGGATTATAATAGGGTTAGGTAAATATATAGAAGGCCATGCCTTGGGTTTATCATAGGGTTAGGAAAAATACATAGAAGGCCATGCCTCAGGTCTATGTCAATGATTCCTAGGTGTTTCGATAATAATTTTCATGCTAGGCCTAAACTATGTAAGTAGGTATAAAATCAGGTAAAAATGCAAGCGACGCGACGGGAGACAATTTGGTGTTGATAAAACCATGAGCGGGAGAGAACTCGGTTGTGATGTCCCTTTTCAATACCTCACGAGGTATGAGTGTACCCCGGACATAATGGACAGAGAAAAAAAAAACTTCCCTCAAGGGGATCGAACCCAAGTCTAGTATGCTACCCACTTGGCCAAAGTCACTACTTTGTCACAACTTTTAGTGAGTAGCATCCACATTATGAGAGCTACATAATTCATCATATTTTATCTCCATCCAACCATGATTGTCCAAAATCAATCTCGTAATGCCGCCACAGGTCATTGTCCAATTGTGCGACTTCTAAAATTTTCCTCGGGAGGGTAATGGGGTCGTCATGAAGATCAAATATAAAGATCGGAAAAACAAAACAACGTTAAGCCGAAATTGAAAATATAGAGTTAAAAAATTTCGTCCCCGCCAGGATTCGAACCCATGCTGACTGGGTGGCAGGTCGAGCATGCTACCAATAGACAAAGTTATCTTCTACAGAAACGGACTGAAAATGAACTAAATTCTTGGCTTTGCAACAACCAGCGAAAACAGGAAATCAGAAGAAGAATTTGACTACCCAAGTAAAAAACAATATTGATAATCAAACTCATAACTCAGCACTCATAGATAAAAAAAACTAAGGAAAGGAAACATCAAGATGAGAAAGATGTGATTCGAAAGATTGTCGAAAACAAGATCAACGATGGTGACGTGAAAGGTGCAGTACGCATCATTTCTTCAAATGACACTTTGGCTCCCAAATCTGATCATGTCTTAAAACTTCTTCAAGAAAAACACCCTACTGATCATGCCTCACCTGAGTACCCAGACATACCCGATTCTGTTCCTTTTGTACCTGATATCACAAAGAAAGAAGTCCTGGATGCAATTCGAAGCTTTCCCAATGGTTCTTCAGGTGGATTGGATGGCCTCAGACCACAGCACCTGAAAGATATGCTACACGGAACCAATGATCAAGCTGTTGAAAACCTTTTAACTGCTTTAATCCAATTACTCACCATTGCTATGAGAGGAAATCTTCCTGAATCAGTGTGCCCGGTAATTTATGGGGGTAGCCTTACAGCTTTGTTAAAACCTGACAATAATATCAGACCTATTGCTGTTGGCAACGTTTTCCGTAGGATGCTAGGAAAAATTGTTAGCAAGAGACTAATGATCCCATTAGGCAACATATTACGACCTCAACAACTAGGTTATGGAACTCCAAATGGAGCAGAGACAGTTGTACATGCTGCTAGATATTTTTTGGAAAAAGGAAATGATTTAGTTTTACTCAAACTCGATTTTAGAAACGCTTTTAACGAAATTTTTAGAGACAAACTTCTACATGAAGTCAAAGATTTTTTCCCAGAATATTTTAATTTCATCAATCAAATGTATAGACACCCCTCCTTCTTACTTTACCAAAATGAAACCATACTATCAGCTCAAGGTGTTCAACAAGGTGACCCTTTGGGTAGTTTACTTTTCTGTGTGAATATTCACAAGCTAATAACATCTTTAAAATCTCCGCTGAATATGTGGTATCTAGATGATGGCACCTTGGGTGGTTCAATTAACGACGTTTTGGAAGACATGGAAAAAATTTCAAAAATAGGAGCTTCGCTAGGTTTAACTTTGAACACCAAAAAATGTGAAATTTTCATTAAACATGATAGCCCAAGCATGCGCGAAAATCTAACAGAATCAATTAGAAACAAATTTCCAGACATAATATTCCCTAGCTCTGAAAACTTAAATCTGCTTGGTTCCCCAATCTTTCCAGAAGGAATATCTCCATCATTTGACCAAAAAAATGAAAAAATAGAACTTCTTATTAAAAGGCTTGAAAGCCTTCATGCTCATCATGCGCTGTTCTTGCTCAAAAACTGCCTAAGCATACCAAAACTTTTATATTTATTAAGAACTTGTAAAACATGGGAATATGGACAGTCAAATTTGAAAAAGTTTGATGAAATGATTAGACAATCATTAGAAAATATTTTAAATGTGAGACTCGAAGGTTCATCATGGCAACAAGCGACTTTGCCAGTAAAGATGGGAGGTTTAGGCATCCGACTAACAGAAGACATTGCATTACCCGCCTTCTTGGCTTCTTTGAATTCTGTTTCGCTCTGGATGTCTCTTATTATCCCATCCTTCTGTCAAAGCAATGTCATGATGAACTCTTTGGAAAAATGGAAACAAATTACTTCCTTAGATGCTCCTCCAAATTCAAACTTTCAGAAAGATTGGGATTCACCTCTCATTGAACTAAAATATGACAGTTTAATTTCAACTGCATCTCCTCGAGACAAAGCTAGAATCATGGGTTTAGGATCTAAGGAATCGGGTGCTTGGATACAAGCAATGCCAATTGCAAATGTAGGATGTCTCTTGGACAATACCTCTTTACGCGTTGCAGTAGCCTTGAGATTAGGTGCAGAAATATGCCAAGCACATACATGCCATTGTGGAATGGAAGTCGATAAAACAGGACAGCATGGTTTAAGTTGTAACAAAAGTGGGGGTAGGTATTCACGTCATAATGAACTAAACCGAACTCTCAAACGTGCCTTGGGATCATGTCATATTCCATCGGTTCTTGAGCCATCAGGTCTATTCAGACAAGACGGCAAAAGACCGGACGGTATGACATTGGTCCCATGGAAACGGGGGAGGCAAAGGGAAACATGTCTTGGATGGATAATAGGTAAAGTTTTATTAACAGTAGTACACATCTTCCATAGTAGAACAAACTGGAAGTGTGCCCAGCACACTAGCCGCATTCCCGCGCTGTATTGCAATGGATAGTCTTTGCATTAAGAACGCTTTGGATTTGGAAGTACCAGTGAGCTGAGACAATCCGTCTCCAATCTTTTTCACAATAGCCCTGGTTTCTCTGCTCCAGGGACCCATCGTTTCATACGCCAGAGGAGTGAAAATGTAGTTTTGATTGGCGATACCAGTATATTTATTGTGTTTTTTCCGGCTTGCCTCCTCTGCCGCATATCCAGCTGTATCCTTGGTGTTATTGATGTAGGAGTCGGCGAAGGTATTTACACATGTGCTGTCCCATACAAGCATTTGGCCATGTGACCAAGGGACAAGTGACATTCCGTCAGGCCTTTTTCCATCATCACGACTGAGGCCAGATGGTTCAAGGGAGGCAAATGGTTTGGGACGCGACATGCGTAGATACCCTAGCCAACAGCAACATCAGTTACTCTCTGAGAGGTCGAGGTGAAACAGCCAAACAAGCGGAACTAAAAAAGTGCCTGAAATATAAAGACCTACAAAATCTTTACGATTTCATTCCCTTCGCCGTTGAAACCTTTGGCTCTTTTGGGCCAAGTGCTTTGGAAATGTTTAACAGCATATCCAAAACTTTGGTCCTTGAGACAAAGGACAAACGCGCCGGGGAATATTTCAGGCAACGGCTTAGTTTCGCTGTTCAGAGAGGTAATGTTGCCTCAGTGCTGAGCACACTGCCTCGGGAAGATGTCCTAGGTGAAGTTTTCTATATATTGTAAAAATATAACTACCAATAATTTACGTATTGATTTCCTGAAAAAAAAAAAAAAAACTAAATTAATACTTGGAAACTTAAACTTTAAAATTTTGCAGTGAGAGAGCGAGGTCATCTCGAAAAATACATACTGGCCAAAATCTGACCACTAAGCTAAGAATTCGAAGGTACCTACCCGCCAAAGAAAATGAAAAGGCCACCAGGTGCCACCAAGTGGACCGGATGAAGGAATAAAATCAATAAATTTGGTATCTGCTCCTCAAGATCTTTCATTTGATACCACTTAAGACTAGTATTATCCTTCAATTCCCGATTTGGGCTCCCAAAACCCGAGGCCGCCCAAATGCGCCGCCCGCTTATAATTTAGAATTTTATTTTGGTCCGGGCTCATCTCCATTATATCTTGATCACTTTAGACACCTCACTTAATCTTCAGTGCCAAGTTAAAGACACGAAGTCGGGTCTCAAAGGATCCGTATGAAAAAAAAAAACAGAAAAAAAAAACAAAATTATGAATCTTTTCATGTCTTTCACGATTGTTGGGGGGTCTCGAAAATAGGGTTCCCGGTGGCCTAGGAAGTCAAACAAAGAGTCAAATCAACTTATTTTTCAACGTAGAGCCCATATCTGCAATAAAAATCGCGATTTTTGAAATTCCTGTTGCACTTTTTGCTGGCTGAAAGTACATGAAATGCATGGGAACTATGTTTTCCGTAACCTTACACTCTGCCGGGCTGTCTCTTTCTTTGTATAGGCGTTCTTCACACCTCGGCCGAGGTGTTTGATAAAATAGTTCAGTACCAAGGTAATTTAAAAGATAACTAGATAATTATTATTATTATTTCTATTAAATATTTTATGAGATATAAAAACAAAATGTACAAAACAAGTTATTATTATAAATATTAAAAAATGGAAACAATATAAGCAATAAAAAAGAAAAAAATAGATAAATATAAATACACATGAATGTTCTAACTAAAGGGCTAACACATAAATAATGTTATAACACATAAATCATGCCTATGGCAATAACCACTGAATAACCCGGTTATTGCCAACATTAAGGGTTGAGTGGAAGAGATTGACATAGGCAATAACCCCGTCCTTTAGTTAGGACATATGTATATATTTTATTTATTTTTTCCTGCTTACCTATATTCATTTATATTGTCAATTTTGTATTTTAATTTTACTATTATTTGTTTGTATATTATAATAATTATGTTCTTCTAATAAAGAGTTTCATAATAATAATAAAATCGAATAAAATGCCAAAGCCATGATCACCACCCTTCATGCTCATGCTTTGTTTACTAATACGTCATAATTATATCTTTTTACTCAATTGTACCAATATAAAAATGTAAATAAAGTTTAATCGAAATTGTTTAATAATAATTATTTTTGTTTTGTACTTCCTTAGCATGTTTGAGAGAATCTGCCATACTACCCAAACTGCCATCCGAACGAAGTGTATTGTGTTTACCTGCAATCAAGAAAAAGACATAAATAAAATGAGAACAAGTCTTTGAACAAATAAAGTGAAACTTTATTAACTGAACTTTTAATTTTCCATGTTTTAATTTGAGTTTTGTTTTATTGCATCATACAGTTTCAAATTAAGAGTTTATAATGTAGATTGTAGTACCTTTTTTTTTTTTTTTTTTTTTTGGTTTAGTACCTTTTTAAAATACTCAAAAAGGAGAATGTTTATAAATTAATGCTGGTACGCGAGGGTCCAGAGCAGGGAGGGTAAAACCTCCTTCTCGAATAAACCTTCATTTATTTTGTAATTAAAATATAACCCTCACTCACATAGCTGCTGTACAGAAGATGGCTGAAATTTATCTTTGGCAGATATTGTCAATAGCCATTCAAAGGTGGAGACTTCATGAAATATTTGTATTTTAATGTTGCTTTTTAAAATATAATATATGGTCAGTTAAATAAAATATACCGTGCACTAGTGGTTAAGTGGTTAACGGGCTAGTGTGGTAACCCAGGTAGCGTTGGGATCCTTTGAATCGAAACCCACCCAGTGCATGAATTTTTTCTCATTAATTTGAGTTTGTGACCACATCATAATAAGACTCTGAGGGTTAGGTGGTCGAAAATGCTTTGAGCTTTAACCTCGCCTGGTGGTTACCTTCCACTAAAGTGTGTTCTTTTAGATAACACAATAATATCACACAGTGGAAACACAAGAGCTTTATTGGATTATTGAAGTTAGCAGGATATTTTCCTTTTCAATATAATTAATATAATTATGTATACTGCTATCTATCTCCCCGCTCAAATCTCTTGCATCACGAGCGAGGGTTTGAGTTTGAATGATCTCCAATCAAAGTCCTAACCTCGCCGGACGTTGCTTAACTCCAGTGCTACAATCAGAACTGGCTGGGTACACTGTAGAGTCTGGTGTACACAGACAACATAGCTCACATATTGTACAATATCAGATACTCATGTATCTTTCAGATAGATAAATAACTAAAACCTCTACAGATAATCTGATTAATTCAAGAAGAACAAAGGCTAAAGAGAAACCAAAATTCCCTACACAAGAGCTTTATTGGATTATTGAAGTTACCAGGATATTTTCCTTCTCAACATATCCTGCTATCTCCCCGCTCAAATCTCTTGCAAATATTTACGTCCTGAGACAATATCCATTTCCCATCTACAAACTTGAGAGGACTCAAATACAAGACCCTCAACAATAGATATATTTGAAAAAGCTACACCTAATAGGTATTGTACATCGTACAACCTATTATTTCCTCGAGAAATACATATTTTAAATTCATCATCTTTGAACTAGGGGTTCGAATTTTTTTCAAATTCAAATTTCAGAAGATCGAAATTTCATCAACTTCATGTTAAAAACTTAAAAAGTGATTACCTACCAAATTAAAGTAAATTCTCTTTGATTGTTAAAAAACTGGCTTAATTTGAATATTCTTTATACAAAAGTATGTAAAAATAGATTTAGAAAGTAGATAACGAACTCTGTTCGAAAGGGGTGCATAGAAAATAGCATAGACTGCCTCAATAGAAAATGGCGCACACGCTAATAGCATATTATTATGTTGTCCGCCATTTTCTATTGAGGAAATGATCCACATAAGATGTCCAGAGAGCATTAGGAGTTCTTCGTCTATTTATTGTTTATAAATCTATGGTGTAAATAGGAGGACATATTACCACTCATAATTTTCATTCGAAATGTTGAAAGCTTCAACTTATGAAGTACTTTCATTACAATGCTTTATAATATGGACAGACACTTGAGTAAAGAGTGAACATTGTTATCAAGTGTTCGTTGTTGCACCTTTGTAAAAATATAAAATAACATACACGCGTTCCAGATTAAATGATCACTAAATTGTTGCAGAATTTTACACACCATAATTTTTGAACAAACTGTTACCTACTATTGAAACATGATGTTATTATTATTATAATTATTAAACACTTTATTGGTCAACTACATACGTTCAACAAAATGGGACATGAAAAAAAAAGAACACAATAGAATATGTAGTGAACCAAGGGCGAGGTTAAAGCCTGTGGCTTTCTCTACCAAATGGTATGGATATTTTGAAATGAATAATCTCTATTTTGTTAAAAGAAAAATGAATAAAAATTTAGAATAAGTAGGTACCCTGTATTGATTTTTTTTTTAAATATTTATTTAAGAGAGGTCTGTAACAATCAGAGTCCTCTTGGCATAGTGAAATTTAAAAATACATTATTTTGTACACGTATGAGATGAACTTTGCAAAATTCTTGCAACTACAACTTATTGATACAAAGAATAAAATGACATAACAACATTATATATACCTACTATCTATCTCTTTTTATAGGTAGGTAATGTAAATAAAGGATGACATTTCATTACATACATCGATATAGATACCTATCTATAATTTCTATAATAAACTAGTAGACTTTTTGCTAGGTATACGCATAGGCATAGATAAGTTACATTTTTAAATAATTTATAAAATAGGTATAGGCAGGTAATGTAAATAAAGGATGACATTTCATTACATTCATGGATACCTATAAAGTCTATAATAAACTAGTAGACTTCTTTGCTAGGTAAATGCATAGGCATAGATAAGTTACAAACATAGTATACGCACAGATATAGTTTTGATAGGTAATTCAGTCTCAGGGTAAAAGTCTAAAAGTTTCCACAGGAAAGCATCACATCTCTATGTTATGTTTGCGGGGAGCTTACAGGGTATACAAAAGTTTGGTAACATTTATTGTGAGGAACAAGGTATTTGATCTTGAGACCCTCTATGGTAAAGAGTTTACCATATTACTTTCTATGGTAAAGCAGAAACTGGTAAAGAAAGCTAATTGATGATTTGACTTCGAAGAGGGCACTTGAACTACCAAACTGAGATATCTTACTTTTAGTTTTTTTTTTATTATTATTATCAATTTTTTTTAATGCTACTGTCTAGTTTTTTGCTTTTTTTTAATGTTCTTTGTGAGAAGTAAAAGTATTCATAGCTGAAATCAATGGTGACTTGACTAGGGATGTAGAAAAATGTATTGTTGGTGCGTCTTAAGGGAGGATCAGGAATGGCTATTTGTGTGTTATGAATAAGGTACTCACTGCTTGTTCTCCCGTTATTAATTAAATACAGTTTAAAATTTTTATTTAATAAATACAGATTCATAAACTCTTAGAAATAACACTTCCCACATATACGCTGTCCTCTTCATTGTTACCAACACACTCGCCGCATTCCCGACAGCCAAACTGATCTTTTGCATTAGGTATGCCTTTGCTCTCTTCTCTCCTGTCACACACACGCTATCCGCTCTCTCAACTCTTTGAAACACTTTAAAGTTTTCAATTTCAAGGGACGACTACAAAGTGTCGTCCCTTTTACATAAAATTTGTATTCTTTTTGTACTTATATGAATAATACTTTTTACATTCTCCAGGTGGCTCATTTTCCGGACACCCAGTATACCGGTAATCTAATTGAGTTTTCAGATACGATGAGAGCCAAAGTTGGAAATGGAAAAGCTATATTGGCAAACTTTCTCTCCCTTTTCTCTCTCTCTCTCTCGCTTTTTCGCTATATCTGTTTATCATTATTGCTCCTTCTCATTTCTCTCTCTCTCTCTCTTCTCCGCTCACTCTCTCCCACACTATTTCTTCCTCTTTTGACTCTTTCTTCTCTCTCTTTCTACTTTCTATCATCTCCAGTGTTTGTCCTATCCATATTCATCAATGTTTCTTCTCTACTTCTCTGTCCAACCCTTGTACTATCTTCGCCCTCTCTTCCTTCTCTCTCCCACACTATTTCTTCCTCTTTTGACTCTTTCTTCTCTCTCTTTCTACTTTCCATCATCTCTAGTGTTTGTCCTATCCATATTCATCAATGTTTCTTCTCTACTTCTCTGTCCAACCCTTGTACTATCTTCGCCCTCTCTTCCTTCTCTCTCCCACACTATTTCTTCCTCTTTTGACTCTTTCTTCTCTCTCTTTCTACTTTCCATCATCTCTAGTGTTTGTCCTATCCATATTCATCAATGTTACTTCTCTACTTCTCTGTCCAACCCTTGTACTATCTTCGCCCTCTCTTCCTTCTCTCTCCCACACTATTTCTTCCTCTTTTGACTCTTTCTTCTCTCTCTTTCTACTTTCCATCATCTCTAGTGTTTGTCCTATCCATATTCATTATTGTTTCTTATCTACTTCTCTATCCAACCCGTGTACTATTTCCATCCTCTCTCTCCCACACTATATTTATAACCTTCAGTCAAATTCATACCACTATAATTGGACAAATACCACCCTAACTATGTAAAGTATCCTTTTTGAAGAAAATAAATTACAATGAAAATATTATGGGCTTAAAATTACATTAAAATGAGTTGGAAAATACCTATAAATGATAAAGTCTTCTTATTTAAATTTCTTCTTCAGCCTGTTTATTTTTTACAACATTTTATAGTATTTAAACAAGAACACTTAGGCTGAAGGCCTATCTTTGAAACAAAGGTAAATATTATTTAGGTTATCTTTCGGAAAATCTATATTCCGCCTTCATAGTATGAAAATTTGTTCTCAGAGCTCTAAACAGGCTGGTTGGTTGACTATAAACAGGGAGTAGACCAGCATTGGTTTGATTCTGGGGGCCCTCGTCAATTATTAGCCTCCTTGTAAAGACAGTGGTAGAAGTGCTGAGTCATTCCTCCACTGTGTGGCTGCCATCGTTCACGATGACGCCACCCTATGATGATGATGATGAGCTCCAAACAGCCCAGGAACGAGCTATTCTGGTCTATTTAGCCTCGACAACTGGCGGCCGAGTGTGCCTCGTTATAGTATTGGACCTATAACTCCATAACTGACATGTGACCCAATTGCAGCGATCCTTGACTCTTCTAATACATGTTTGCCTTGGATCAGTGATATTGTATACATATTGGCCATTCAGAGGGGGAATGCAGCCAGCATTGCGGGCTCATTCCCCTTCACAAATTCACTGAATGAAGAGTTTACATATACGTTGTATTGTATATTGGGGTGAAATGTTAGTACGCCTCCTCGTGGTTCACCCTGGGCAACGCATTGACATGCGGCTAAAGTACTGACAATTTTGGCGATCAGACAATCACTGCCATCAGATCTCCTGATCAAGCTTATTACATTCTCACTTTGCGATGTGTTGTATAGCCATAAGATAGATAATTTTTGTTTGTTGTATATTTTGTAAAATTGTGTAGCCCCCTTCTTTTTGTTTAATCCCCTTTTTTATTTAATGTAAATAAAACTTAATGGAATGTGTATAATAATAATCCTTGGGGAATCCTTAGTGAGTTAGCACGTGGCTTAAGTGAGAAGGATAAGGAGGATAAAACTTGGAAATGAGACAGATAAAAAGGAGGTAAAAGTTCACACGTGGCATGGATGAGAAGAATAGGGAGGAGATATGGAAAGCAATAGGAGAGGGAGAGAAAGAAATAAATGAAAACATGTTTACAATTGACTTCTAAGTTAACATTTGATGAAGGAATATTAAGAAGGATGCGAAAGAAATATATATAAAAGTGTTGAAGAGAAGAGGAATAGAGAAGGTAAACAGATGATTGAGAGGACATGCTAAAAGACATTAAAGAGAAATAGAAAGAGAGAAGAGAAAAAGCTTTAGGAGGAGAAAATAAATGGGAATCAAAGGAGATAGAAGAAGATAGAAAGAGATAAGAAGAAGAGAGGGACAAAGATTTGAGGTAGGGAGAAGAAAAAGAGAGAGGGAGAATAGACAGAGAAAGAGAGAGAAATAAAAAGGTATAAGTAGTGAAAAAAGATAGGAAGAATGAGGAGAGAAAGGAAAATAATGGAAAGATAAGAAGAATAGCAGAGAAGAGAGAGAGAGAGAGAGAGAGAGAGTGAAGAAAGGGGAGGAAAAGAGAAGATAGGAGAAATGGAGAAAAATAAGAAGAATGGAAAGAAAGAAGACTGATAAGAAAGGAAAGATAAGAAGAATAGCAGAGAAGAGAGAAGAAGAAACCTATTGCATACTCAAAAGAAAAGCTATTTTCAAAAAAGAGCAATTTATTTTCAAGTACCTATTTACAATTTCTGCTTTCTCATTCACACACTCTCATTCTCTCTCTCTCTCTTTCTATTTCTCTATCCCTCTCATTTTTCCCATCCTCCCTCTTTTCTAAAAATACTTATTCCTAAGAAATGGTGACCCGACAAACACAACTAAATAGAGAGAGAAAGAGAGAAGATACGTTAGAGAACGAAAAGAGAGAGAGAGAGAGAGAAGAGAGAGAGAGAGAGGAGAGAGAGAGAGAGAGGAGAGAGAGAGAGAGATATTTATATTCAACCTGCGGAAAGATCTTATAGAGTAAAAATAACATAAAGATTTTAATTTGAAAGCGAAAAGCAAATGTACGTCATCACTGCTCTTGAAAAGAGAAAAAAATCTATTACAAAAAAAAATAGAAATAAATAAGAACCACTATCTATGAAATTCGATATCTAGCATTTATTTCTCATGTGTGTTAGCACTGATTCACACTAAGGTTAAACAATACTTTCTACCGACCTCGGTAGCTTGATCGATAAGGTGGCGGACTTGTAACCTGGAGGTCGTTGGTTCAAGTCCCGGTTTCAGCGTAGATTTAGTAAAACGAGTTCAACTAGTTGTGATATCACGAAGGTGTTTAACACAAATATGATAACAATACTTTCTATACCTTACAGATATTAGAAAGTAGAAATATGTTTATTATTTTTTTTGGTAAAATTCTAACTCCACTAGCATCCCACGATACAAGGACCATACTTCAAAGGTATGGCCCTTAGTGTGGGATGACGACAGCCAAAAGAAACTAGCATAAGTCCAGTTAAAAATATTATGAATTATGTAAACTGTCATTGTTATATAAATTTGAACCATTTTACTCTGTCCCGGTAGCTCAGTGGTAAAGGCGGCACTCTTTTTTTTTTTTTTTTTTTTTTTTTTTAAGTGGGTTTAACGTCGCTTTCAACTGCCATGGTCATATCACGACGGGGGTTTTACCCTCCATTCGCAGGAAACTCACAAACCTGCTACTCACATTGACCTCACCCAGCCTGAGTGGGGCCGGGAAAAGCCAGCGTCACGAGAATTAGAATTTGAATGGTCACCCATCCAAGTCTTAACCTCGCTGGATGTCGCTAACTTCGGTGTTCTGAAGGGAACCGGTGTATTCAACATGCCATCGACGCTGGCTGGCGGCACTCTATGAATCCAGATATTCAAGAGGTCGTGGGTTCGAAACCCAACCGGGATATGACAAGTTATCATCCATTTGGGATTTTTACCACATAATAATACGTCTTGGGCTTACTGCTTGAATAATGGGACTTTAGTAGTCCTAATCGGGTAGTATAAATAAGGCGATATTATATTATTTAATTGTCATGTATTAAATTTTTTTTATAAAAATACGCCCCTGATCCTTCCACCATACACAAACAGTTAGGAACACGCAAATATGGTGTTCCTCACGAGGTATGAGTGGACCCCGGATACTCAAGTACAGGAAAGAAAATATCCTACCCTGCTGGGGATCGAACCCAGGTCACCCGTCATCGTGCTTGCGGTACTCCTCTTGGGCACGGTGACTAGATTAACACGTTCAGCGCCGTAGACCCATATGGGGGCTTTTTTAGAAATAGAGCTGGTACCGAGAAATCACATGGGGGCTTTATTGATTTTATTGACTGGTACCGTAAACCCCCATTGGGGTTTTGAAAGATGTGAAAAGATTCTTTACACTAAACCCCTAAAAGGCTTTTATTTTAATGTATATCTTATGGGATTATGATTGTCCTGGAACAGAGCTAAACTTGACAACTTGACATATTTGTCATTTTGTAAAAACATGTCAATTTTGGCTGAACAAGGTTGGCACAGAACAATAAGTCAAATAAATTTGAGGATTAGTATTTTTACAAAATACTTTAGATTTTTAAAAAAAAAACCTACAGCAATTTCGTATTATTAAATTCATTTAAACAAGAAATGCCAAGTGTTTTCCTTCTAAATTATGTAAAAATATATGCAAACGATGAAGTCACAATTATATTATTCTAAATGTCTTTCACGTAGAATGTTTGTTTTACGTCATGTATAAAATGTTTCAGCTGCTTTCTACTTCTTGGCAACATCAAAACCCATAAGGCGCGCTTGAAAACAGGATTTCTCTCATTATACAACAACAGAAAGTTATTGGTAGTCACCCTGGCCATACTGGTTTCCAAGCGGGGGTATTGAGTTCGAATCTCATCGAGAGAGTGAAGAGGAGAGAGAAAGGGGGGGAGAGAGAGAAAGTGTGTGAGAGAGTGAGAGAAAGAGAGAGAGAGAGAGAGGGAGAGATAGAGAAAGAGGTCAGAAAGGATAAAAAAAAGTGAGATGGAAAGAGAAGAGAGAAATGAAGAAAAAACAGGGGAGAGAATGAGGACAGAAAGAGAGGTAAAGAGAGAAGAGAGAGGTAAAGAGAGGGGGGGAGAGTGAAAGAGAGAGAGAGAGAGAAAGACACACAATACATGATCTATCAATAATCTTGGCATGGGGCAGAAAAAAAGAGCAAAAAGTGAGGGACAGAGAAGGAAAGAGACGCAGAAACAACATAATATTCTAGTGGGAGGGAGAAAAGGCGATAAAGAGATATAGAGAAGGAGAGAGAGAAGAGAGAGAGAGAGAGAGAGAGAGAGAGAGAGAGAGAGAAAGAGATAAGAGTCATAAGAGCTATAAAAGGGATATTTCTGGAACATTGAGGATACAACATGAAATGAGATTTTCCTAAGATAGCCCTCGGGCTATTAATACTAAGTTCTTCGTCTATATAGATATTACATAGAAACTATATACTATCTATACACAATATTACAATTTATTCATTTCTATACAGGGTGATCCAAGACAATTGCAGGGGGGTTGTGGCACATCACAACTCAATCTAGCTTCACTAAATCTTTGCTGAACTTGAGATTTGAACCACCCACCTCCAAGTTACAAGTCCACCGCCTCATCGATCAAGTTACTGAGGTCGCTTTTGAAGTTGTTATAGTAATATTAATACTTGGTATTTTTGTTCTTTTATAAATATTACTGTTCAGAATAAATAATCTCAAGCTTGAGTATAGATCACACGTGTGTCCCTAAATTTAGGCTCCCTACTGTATAGTCAAAAAATTTGAGTTGCAAGAGTAATTTCTTCTTTCATTAGTTCTGAATCAAAATATCATGCCTTTTTATTGTGAATCTATTGAAAAGTATTTTTAAAATTTTGTTCAATATGTTTACAATATACAGGGTCCTCATAAAGTCTCACCCAGGCCTAGGTTTCTCGAAAACGACTCAGAATATCAAAAAACGCAAAAACCCGTATTCCTTTATATTTAGGGGGATTGATTTTCAGCCAATTTTTTTTTGCCTACACGGCCCCAGTCAGGCTGGGCATGGACCAACTTTAAAATCTTAAATAGAATGGTATGTCTTGTGGCATATTGTTTTAAAGGTATTATTGAGAGAAGTTCATTACAATAAATTTCAGTGTGCTACGACTTACCGTTCTCGAGATACAGGGTCGGACGTCCTGCGTAATATCCATATATTTTGACCTATAACTCGTTAACCGTAAATTATGGAGAAAATTTTTCTTGTTAATAATAACTCCTTATGGCAAGAACTTTCGAACAAGTTAAAACTTGATTTGTTTTTTCGTTAAAAATTTTTCGACTGTTCGTCCGGCTGGCTGACGAAACCGACCAGAAACTAACATCAACAGAGTATGTCGAGTTATAACTTGTTCGAAAGGTCTTGTCATAAGGAGTTATTATTATCTTGAAAAATTTTCTCCATAATTTACGGTTAACGAGTTACAGGTCAAAATATATGGATATTACGCAGGACGTCCGACCCTGTATCTCGAGAACGGTAAGTCGTAGCAAACTGAAATTTATTGTAATGAACTTCTCTCAATAAGACCTTTAAAACAATATGCCACTAGACATACCATTCTATTTAAGATTTTAAATTTGGTCCATGCCCAGCCTGACTGGGGCCGTGTAGGCAAAAAAAAATTGGCTGAAAATCAATCCCCCTAAATATAAAGGAATACGGGTTTTTGCGTTTTTTGATATTCTGAGTCGTTTTCGAGAAACCTAGGCCTGGGTGAGACTTTATGAAGACCCTGTATAATAATACATTTATCATCTTCAGTGGTTTTGAAGTTATAGCGAAGAAAAAAATGTTCATCTTATTCTGATCATCCAGTATACCACTCCCTTCTCTCTTACTGCCCTCTTTTTCCCTCGCTCTCTCTCTCTCTCTCATTGCTTCCTGTTTCCTTCATATCCTTATCTTGTCCATTCCCTATCCTTTTCCAAGCTCCGAAAAAGCAATTCTTCACTTTTCGATCCAAATTCAGTCTTTGCCGCTTATGGTTAGTCTCCTCTGCTCTATTTTCTCATATACCTTTACATTCTTGTTCTTTTATACCTCTCTCTCTCTCTCTCTCTCTCTCTCCTCTCTCTCTCTCTCTCTCTCTCTCTCTCTCTCTCTCTCTCTCTCTCTCTCCCTTTATATATCTATCTCTTCCACATCCTTATCTTCTCCATTTCCCATGCTATCCCAGAAAGCAGTTCTTTACTTTCCCGTCTTAACTATCTCTCTCTACCGCATATGAGAAAGGTCCTTGTATTCCGTATTTGCTCCCTTCTATTTCGTTCTATCTCATCTCGGTCCCGGTAGCTCGATGGTCAAGGCGCCAGCCAGTCTGGTAATCTGGATTTTTCTGTTTCGAAACCCAGTCGGAACTTGACAAGTTACATTCCCTATGGTTGGGACAAGCCAGCCTCCGTGGCCAGACGGTTGAGACTACTGCCCGTAGTCTAGAGATCCCGAGTTTGATCCGCGTTTGGGGCAGACTTCCCTCACTCACATCCGTCAGTAGTCCCCACCACATCCCTCACTCACTTCTGTCAGTAGTCCCCTCCACTTCCCTCACTCACTTGCGTCAGTAGTCCCCACCACTTCCCTCACTCACTTCCGTCAGTAGTCCCCACCACTTCCCTCACTCACTTCCGTCAGTAGTCCTCACCACTTCCCTTACTTACTTCTCTCACTCACTCCCCTCACTCCAGAAACTCGTGTAATGAGAATTTGGCGCTAGGAAAAGTCATAGTGGAAAATTACTTTACATAAAGAATAGGTACATGCTTCTACATAATACGGAGGTATGAAGCGGGTGGATCAAAGGGAAACCTCATTTTCTTTGTACTTTTTACTGGCAAAGCTTTTATGTCTTCAGTGGCTTGATCAATAAGTTGGCAAAATTGTAGTCTGGTTCGAGGTTCGAGTCTCAAGTATATGACAACAAAAATAAAGATGTATCTCTACATAGTATTTCTATTTGCAAAAAGTTTTCAATAGGTATTCTATAAAGTTAGGTAATAGCTCGGAATAAAAGAAATCACAACTAGATGATTAATTTAAATGGAGTAAGCTTGTAATCAAGCATCTCCCTAATTTATCAATATTCTCTTCCGTCTTTTTTTTAACCACCCGGAATTTCATTAGAATAATGTACCTCCTCACGCAAAAATATTGTACCGAGTAAGTTGGTATGTTATTACATGGAAACTTACTTTTTGCTTCATTTGCATTTTTTTTACTCCGTAGTATGTACATAATATAGCATAAAGTTTTGTATAATATGTATTTATTATAATCATGTTCACACAAGCTAGGCTAGGTTGAGGAAAGTAAGTTATAAGAGTTGTTGTTGTAACCAGCTTGGCTACAGCTTGAGGGGGAGTGATGGTGTCCAGACAACTTTATTTCAAAGTTGGCTCGTCCTGTACCACATATTTCTATGTGCGATAAACCACCCTGAGGACTTGGACTTATTCTTTGTAGTAAGCTATTGAAACCTTAGAAAACTGCAAGCTTGCCTGGCTTGTAAGTGTTGGCTAGTTTATATTCTTCTAGCTAGACACTGGTCTTCTCCCTGTTTAATGTCCCCCAGCCAGATAAGTCTACCCCTAGAAAGCCCCATTTAATAAAAATATAGAAATTAAAAAGAATTTTACTTTCATTTTTGGTATTTTATAGGTTGCTAAAAAAAGTGGAAGCCCAGTTTCCAAATCTAATACACGTTTTGGGACCCTCAAAGCTTTTATCCACAGTCTCAGCCATTGGTGATTTGAAATTTGATTAGACCTCATATTACACAAAATATCTCGTTGAAATCGGTGCCGCCAGTGGTGGCCTAGCGATCGCCTTTTGGTGGCAGACATGATTTTACGAGTTTTAGAGAACAAGTTTGTCTTACATTAAAAAAGGGTCTACTTCGAAAACTTTTTTTGATATTTTAAAATTTTAAAAACCCGTCCTCAATTTACCGCTATTTTGGGGGTCATACTTAGATTAATTATTTTATTCTAGATAGGTAGGTGTTGTGACATATACCTAATTATGTACTGCCGAGAATATCTGAAGATGAAAAAAATATTCATCTTCAGGAAAAAAAAACTTTGTTTTCAAACTTTCTTTTTTCAGTTACAAACCCACTCGCATGATATTCAACTTCATACTCTACGTGACAACACTAATTTACTGACAAACTGACACACTCGTAATAAAAAAGTCCCACTCTTGTGGGAATTTTTTGAGAAGTGTGGGATAGAACTAATATCAGAGAGTGGGGGGAAAAAGAGTGGGGCCTGGGACGCCAGGGGTTGGTTTTCATAATTAATGTGAGAAACTCGAGAACTCCATAAAAAAGTTTCCTTTAAACAAATTGCTGAGAGTGGCTTTTGACTAAATCCAAACCTCAGCAGGGGTGATAATTAGGGGGGAGGGGGGGGGTCAGGAGTCAATTACCTGAGGGTCTCAATTTTAATTGAAATTTTGTGAGCATAATCTGTTGCAAAGAATTTAGGTTATAAAATGTAAAATTACTGCTCACCGACCTAAGTGGCTAGATTAGTAGGAAGGGGCGGGGCGCTTGAAACTTGATTATGAAAGTCGGGAGTTCGAGTACCCAAGTTCTGTGAAAACGGACACTTTTTTTTTTTTTTTTTTTTTTTTTTAATTGGGGTTTAACGTCGCTTTCAACTGCCATGGTCATATCACGACGGGGGTTTTACCCTCCATTCGCAGGAAACTCACAAACCTGCTACTCACATTAACCTCACCCAGCCTGAGTGGGGCCGGGAAAAGCCAGCGTCACGAGAATTAGAATTTGAATGGTCACCCATCCAAGTCTTAACCTCGCTGGATGTCGCTTAACTTCGGTGTTCTGAAGGGAACCGGTGTATTCAACATGCCATCGACGCTGGCTCTTTTTTAAAATAAATATGGTTTTTTTTATGTAAAATATTCATCCCATAAAATATATAAGACCTGTTTCACTGCTGGAGTAAAGGGACTTTTCAGTCTTACCTCGGCAGTATAAACAAGGTATACGAGTATTCTATTCTATTCTATTCTATTTGATATGAATAAATATTAGAAAAAAAAATCAAAATTCTTAACTTGAAAGCATCCTTATTCTGTATTATGACAAACATTTTCACCGGTGTCTTAAACTGGTCACAGATTTTTATTTAAGAAAAGAACAACATGGATTGGTGACCAAACTGGTTTCCATGGATGATGACCATGGTTCATGATCTGCTAGCTGTTCCCGGCCCAACACAGGCTGACTGAGTTTTATTTGAACAGCTCACTTGTTTTCCCGGTTAAAAACTTCGGTCATGATATTTTAGCATTAACAATTGATAAAATCGCAACAAAGAGAAACTTCTCAACTGTGTGCTAACTGGTTAGGTTACACCATCAGAAACTATCCCTGGCTATTCAAATACGACGCGAATGAAATAATTCAAGTTCTTTTTTTTGTACATTATTTGCGTTTCCTGGAGGCGAGAAGGAGAGGGAGAGGTAGGGGGAGAAAGGGGGAGGAAAGGGGAGAGAGGGGGAGGAAGGGGGAGACAAGGGGGGGGTGTATCTGACTGATGGCCAAACACGGAAAACTTTTTAATTAAGCCACAGCAAAAGTTCAAAAGTTTTCAAATTCTCGAATTCTTACGATGTTTTCTCATCTAATTTTTTCTTCTCTTCACCCCAGGAAGATCACTTCGGGAAATGTTGAGGTCGGAAAAGTTCGAAGAAATAACTTTTTTTTTCTTCTAATTTTTGAGATCAAAGGAAAATTTCTTTCTTTTTCCGGCTCTTCAAATTTGAGGAAATCTTTCAGTTTTTAAGGACCTACAAAAGAGCCGATCAAGCACTGGTCACGCTTCGATGATTTTGTTTCGTCTGACGACTCTGCATCATCCTGGCTGAGTGCTTCCTTTCATCTTCAATCGTTTAAGGATATTTGTATCGATAGCGAAGTCGAAAGCTCTTTTGTCGAGACCATTTTTTTACAAGCTGTATATTTTATGAGAAGCACGATTTCCCACATTTTTATTCACCTATCTGTAGATTCTGTAGTCAGGACGGAATATGGTGTACAGAATAATACCGTTAAGTTTGATAATGAGATTGATGAGTCTACGTGTCTACCTAAGGTACCTACTTGTCTTTAAATAATGGTTGGGTGGAAGAGCTCAAGTAATTTGAAAATCCTGTCCTTAAAGCCTAAAAAAATAACTGTAGCAGTACTTTGTTGTTAATTTTTCGCGTCATTATAACATCTTTGTATTTTATTGAAAATTAACTACGTGTTTCGGTGTCTAAAATATGACCTAAATTATGTTCCAGTATTTAGTAATCGTAGACTATTACATAGACCAATAAAGAAGGTTGTCCATATGTATTATAATTCAATTAGTCTAATATGGAAGCTTGTTAAATCAAGAATGCTAATTCACTCACAAAAAAAAGTTCATATACAAAAATACTTCATATACAATCAATATTACATAGGGACATTATGTACAGATCGTACAAATTACATATTATTTAATGTGCCTTTATTATAAGTATGTATACTTCCACAAAGCTCAATGTCAATCACTTCAAGTTGCATGACATTAATCACCCTAATAATACTTTGCTAAAGCTTCCGAAATAAACAGGGTGGTGTTACAATCATGTTGCACATACTGGATGGATAACATTTTCTTAACTAGCGATAGAATCGAGACGGAATGAGAATGATTTTGTCGAGGCCATACTCTGCCGTAAAAACTGTCTTTTTCTTTTATAAAAAATGCAATCAAGTCCAGTGACTGTCTTGTTGTTTGGTACAGCTTTGTAGTAAGACAATAAATTATTGGTGGAGTGTGCCTTTTCAACGAAAATTTAATTTAGTAATATGAAAACTCTTTACTTTTTGGAACAGATTTGTAGTAGAATAATAAATATTTATTGGTGGAAGTGTCTTTTGTACAAGAAACGACACCTATTCGACTGACAATATTATTGTTTGGTACAGCTTTGTAGTAGGATAATAAGTAATTGGTGGAGGTGCCTTTTTCTCGATAATGTAATCAGTGAAAAATTTACTGTTTAGTACATTTCTGTAGTGGCGCAAAAAAATTGTAATCTAGTCCTACGTTCCACAATAATGTAATCTAGATACTGTATTCAGTGAAAAATTTACTGTTTAGTTCATCTCTGTAGTAGGACAATGAATTTTATTATTAGTGGAGGTGCTTTTTGTACAAGAAATGCAATCTAGTCCAGTTTTTTATTGTGTGGTAAAGCTTTATATTATTGGTGGAATGTAAATTGTAGGTGGAGGTTTAATTGATTAAATTAAACTAAGAGTCGTATTTATAAACAGAGAATTTTGTCTAAGCAATGTCTCAAGCAAGGTAGCCAATAATGTTAAAGGAAATCATTCTTCAGATATTGCTCAAACGGCATTTTCTGTTCACAAATACGGCTGTTAAAACTTTACAGTCTGACCTAAAGTATTTCTTATCTCTGATGTAATATTATTTTGAAATTCGGCCCCTAAAGCGACCATTCTTTATGTAGCCCCGCGTTTTTTTTCCTTCTGTGTCCTTGACTTTCATAAAATTGCTAATATCAGCTATCGAATCAGTATTTATGTGTACCTTTACCATAGTTTTTAAATCCTAACCCATTACTGGAAATGTTTTAGCCATATTACCGATTAGTGTATGATTATTATTTGTATGTAACATTTTGTAAATCCATTTTTATATAAGTAGGTAGGTACCTTTTAGCTTTTATTAGTATGCATGTAATATGTAGTATATGGATTTCTATGTATTGATCATCATCATTGCAAATGCTTTCAACTAATCTTTATACAGAGTGGTGGAGTGCCACATTACAACATAATTAGTAATGTATAAAAAAAATTACGGTGCGCTCATGTCGACCGATCACCTAAATAGGAACTAATAATAATAACACACTTTAGTGAAGGTAACCACCAGGCGAGGTTGATGCTCAAAGCATTTTTAACCATCTAACCCTCAGTGTCTTATTATTATGTGGTCACAAACTCAAATGAATGAGGAAAAATTTATGCACTGGGTGGAATTCGAAACAACGGATCTCTATGCTACCTGGATTACCAGACTAGCGCGTTAACCACTTGACTACCAGTGACAAGTATTGTGTCACATCTCGTTCACAGTGGTGTAAACATTTGGATCAAGCTTTATTTACATATTTTATATACAATGAACATAGTAAGAATTTAGAAATAAATATAAACATCAAGGGTGGTGATAATGCCTACGGCATTCTCTTCCGTAAAGTTTTATATAACTATAAAGTTGAAATACACCAATTTCATATAATAGAAGATAGATAGATAGACTTCTCCTTCATCAAACCATACTATGGACTGGTCAAGTTATTATACAGACCTTTTTAACGTCTACACTAGTCTACAGTATCTGCTGTACCATGGCTACGAAAAAGAGAAGGCTGTCAAGGACTCATCAAAATATTTTTTTTTTTTAAGATGAGTGTTTAACAGCCTTTTTTATGTCGTAGCTATGAAACAGGAGCTACTGTAAACGACCATTTAGGTGCTGGGTCAACATGAGCGCACCGGAAGGAATCCCTTACAAACAACTGTAACCAAATTTTGAATACAATTTTTTTGTCGGCGCGGGGGTTCGAAACCGGGACCTTCCGCATGGAAAGTAAGTGCTTAACCACTGAGCTATTCGTGCGCTCCTGTATAATTTACATGGTATTTTTTTATAGTTTGGCCATCATTACGGAGAGTGGGTATAAATTTACGCCCATCCAAATCTCGTCTAAATTTGAAAAAAGTTTGTATGTATCGCTTGAAGGGAAAAAGTTCGGCCATCATTAAGCAGAGTATAATAAACCAATGTATATTTATTTACATGATACCTATTTTATGGTGTATCTGTACATAAAATATATGTATACAAATACATAGGTATGGTATGTATTTTGCTGCATAGACTCGAAGAGTATAATAAGGGAGCATTCAGCATTTATTGTTATACATGTACCTACGTAAAATACATTATTTGTATATTATGTAGGTTATTTTACATGATACACATATGTATATGTATGTATATCATGTAATATATCTTTTAAATGTAAAAAAACCTAATACATATGTATATCATCATGAAGGTTATTTAACATGATACACTTATGGATACCAATATACCATGTAATATTTCATTAAAATGTAAAAAATCCAATACATATTTATGTATATCATGTAGGATATTTTACATGATAGGTATACATAATTATGTATATCATGAAGCTTATTTTACATGATATGGTATCACAGTATCGTGTCACACGCACCACAGTAGAGATTTTATCGTACCCCTACATTCCATCATGGCACGAATCACAGTAATTAGGATTAGTTGAAATGGACAGTGGCGAAGCTTCTGGAAATGTCTGGTGAACATTTCTGTTCTCTGCCTGGTGAACCTCGTTCTGGGCTTAATAGCTTTACTTATAAAGCTTTGCCCTTGTAAGATTTGTTATTATAACAGTCTCTTGCTCTAAGGTTTTAAGGTTTACTTGTCCTCTCATGTACAGTAGATTCGCCACTGATTTTAATCACTCATAGCAGGAAAATCCTTTGTGTTGCTGTACTTCTCCCTCGCATTTTTATATGCGCGACTGATTTTTCCCTCGAAGCAGTAAAAAGTCCCTCTCCTTTGTAGAGGCGCTACTGATTAAAATCCCTCTCAGCAAAAAAATTCTTCGCGTTGGTGTACTTTTCTCGGGCGCATTACGATTCGGCCCAAAAAGGTTTATGAAAAAGGTTTTTGATTTCAGGTAAAAAAAGTCGCCGAACGATTCGTCCCAAAACGTTATCTTGACCAAAAAATAAACAACACGATTCGGCCCAGTGCAACATTCTAAGTACCGCACATATTGAGGGATTTTTTATTATTCAACATTAAATTACGAAATTACCTTCTATATGAGGCATTGGCCTTCTATATGTATTATCCCTAACCCTACTATATTCTTGATACATGGCCTTCTATGTATTTTAGCTAACCCTACTATATTCTTGAGGCATGCCTCTATGTATTTTACCTAACCCTATATATTCTTGGCATGCCTTCTATGTATTTTACCTAACCCTACTATATTCTTGAGGCATGGCCTTCTATGTATTTTACCTAACCCTACTATATTCTTGAGGCATGGCCTTCTATGTATTTTACCTAACCCTACTATATTCTTGAGGCATGGCCTTCTATGTATTTTACCTAACCCTACTATATTCTTGAGGCATGGCCTTCTATGTATTTTACCTAACCCTACTATATTGTTGAGGCATGTCCTTCTATGTATGTTACCTAACCCTACTGTCAAACACTCAAATAAACACTGATAACAGAGGTGACCGTTACTGGTTCAAAACAATGTTTCCATACTATTTTATAGGGATTTTTTGGCGGAATGAAAGTGGGACTTTTTGTTGGAATAAAAGTGGGATTTTTGGTGTGGGATCAAAATTTGATAGTGTGTTTTGGGACGAATCGGGTTATGGCCGAATCAGATTGTGTTTTTTTGTGTTTTTTTTGGGGCCGAATCATGCTATGGAAAAGGTCTACTCAGGTAATTTGGGCCGAATCGTGAAGTTCCCCTTTTCTCTCTCATTTGTAGAGGCGCCTCTGAAATTAATCCCTGAAAGCAGAAAATCCCTCGCGTTATTATACTTGTCCCTCTTGTTTTTCTGGAGGCACCACTGGGTTTAATCCCTCATATCAGAAAATCCATTACTTTGATGTCGGTAGGTAATCATTGGTCCCTGCGATTACTGTGGAGGCACCACTGATTTAAACGTAGTCACCGTGGCAGATGAGTTAGGGCGCTAGGCATTGCACACACGGTGACCTGGGTTCGAAACCCAGCGAAGGAGGATTTTTTCTGCTCTGTACTTGAGCATATGAACCACATAGGTATTGCTGAAAGACTTAGATCTCGCTCAAAATCAAATGCTAATAGTGATAGTGAAGGCTCCTCGAGCTCCTTAAAAAAACGAGTATCATTTTCCTTGCAACCATTGATCGTTAATAAATCTAAAAATGACAAGGGGAAATAAAAACCAAAGTTGCAAAAGCCAATAAAAAGATTGAGAAAGACATAATAGTAGAAATAAGAAAGCTCCCACGGGGTGCCTCCTCTTCATCAGCACAAGATTCACCAGTGATAGAACAAGCTGTGGTAGTTTGCTGCTCTGCTGATACCGCTAGTACGAGTACCTATCGTCCCGATAACAAAACTCCAATCCTATACCCAATGATAATGTACATAAGCCTACTGATCAAGAGCACACTCAGTGCGTAGGTACATTAGATATTCCCGTGCAAGTTGATGGAGATAACGAATTCAAATCTTGGTTACCAACCCGTGATGAATTGATGAATAAAATACGTGATCAGGAAGCTGAAATAAAGAGTCTCAAGCTGATTGTTGAGTTATTGGAGGCTGAGCGCAGAACTCGCCATGTTCCTGAGCTGCAGCCCAATGGATCACAAGTCCCGCCAGCGGAGGCTGAGGGGGCCGCGGGTTCCAGATGCTTCCTCATTGGAGACAGCCATGTGAGAGGACTGAGAGACCGACTGTCGCAGCTTCTACCACCTAGCTACTCGACACACTCCTTCTTTCAACCTGGTGGAGGTTTTCAAGCCGTGGCTGACGCTCATACTGGGTCCCCAAACCTCATCACTCCCAACAACAACGACTCCATAGTCATATTGTGTGGAACTAATGATGTCTGCTCCACACAATGGATAGTCATACAAAAAGCCCTAGATGATATTCTGCACAAATTCCAGAACTGTCATCAACTAGCTTTTGTGGGTGTTCCCTTAAAATCTGTTCATAAAAAGCAAAATTATCATATTGTGCGATTAAATAGTAAAGTTAAAAGTTATGTTACATCTAAATCTAGAAATGCAGTATACTTGGACCCAAATAAATTTCTGAGTTTTAGAGATTATGCAGCTGATGGTGTACATTTAGCTAGAGGGGGGAAATTAAAATTGTGCAACAAAATAAAAAATGTCATGCTTAACATTAAGTCATCATCCCGTCAAATGAATTGTGGAAATATTCTCTCTCAATTAGACACCAATACATCTAATACTTTTGTCTGCCAAAACTTGATTGATCTTGAAGATCTAAATGAGCCTCTAAGTGTTGTATCTCCCACAAACGCAATTCAACAGCCAACAACATCAACTTCTAATCCTAATGAAAGCTTAAATACAACTGATCTGCTAGTACCAACCTCAATTTTAGACACACCTAATCTTCCAGTTTCTAGTAATATAAATTATGAGCATAATAATTCTGTAAATTATTAAAGAATTGCGCCAAATATTTCCACAAATTCTTTTGCAAATAGCATGATTCATAGTAGCCCTTTACCAAATATTAATAGTCCAAATAATAGAAATGCAAATTTTTCAATCATAGGCCACATTGCAGCAACATGATCTTGCCGTCTTGTTCCTCCCATTCTAGTCAAAAGGTAAACTCTGTGATAAATACCTGCCCATCAAGACCCGTATCAAATATTTCTTTTTTTCATATGAATATAGGATCCCTACGTAACAAAGTAGTTTTACTTGAATCTCTATTTGATAATAATATAATTTCTCCTGATATCATTTGTATAACTGAACACTGGCTGGGGCCGGGGGATGACAAATATTGTGCCATGAAGGACTATGTCGTGGTAGTTTCGCATTCCAGAAAATCGGTAAGAAATAAATACTATGGTGGTTCCTTAATTTATGCTAAGAAAATTAGTAAATTTAAGGCTATTGACTCGCTTGTAACAATATCCAAAGATTCAGTTTTTGAAATTACTGGTATAAAAATGGTAGGACTTGGCGTTTCTGTCTTTTGTGTTTATAGGGCGCCTAGCCCTGATAACTTTAATGAATTCTGTGTCTTATTTGAGGATTTTTTATGTAATCATGCCTTAAATAATTCTAAAATAGTCATCTGCGGAGATTTCAATATACATTTTGAGAATCCAGATAATTCTGAGTGTAAATTATTTTTGAATGTTATAAAATCTTTTGGTTTTGTTCCTACTGTCACCGAATGTACAAGGCAAAATAGTATAATTGATAATATTTTCATCAATTTTTCAAATAATAATTTTAAAACTATTGTATCTGATCCGGGCTTCTCTGATCATTCATACCAGTTACTAACTATACCTAAGTCAGGGCATTCAAAACCTGGGAAGGGCAAGAAAATAATTAACTTCAGACCGATCACTCAAGCTGGTAAAAATATTTTTTATAATATTGTATTAAACTTAGACCTGAGTTTCATTGATAGGCGAGACTTGGACATTAACAATAAGTTTAACATTTTTCAAACCAATATTTCTGATGCAGCAAGTATTGCTTTTCCTCTTAAAACGAAAACTGTTACTGATGAAAAAAAGCCTAATTTTAAATTCACAGATGAATTAAAAAACATGCGATCTGAATTAAAATACTCAACTGAACTTCATTCTTGTAACCCGAGTGAAAACTTAGCTCAAAGAAAGGCAAATTTACGTTCACTATATCGTAAAAAAATTGAAGCTGCAAAAAAACAAGCAAATGATAATCGTGTTCTCAATTCCTCTAACCCTAGTAAAACCATGTGGGATATAATTAAAAATCATCAAGCCGAACATGATAGTAATAATTTTAGTTCTCTCTCGATTACAGCAGACAACTTCAATGATAATTTCTGTGATGGGCCCCTAAACATTGTTAACAATCTGCCTCCCGCCCCTGAGTGTCCTGGTGTCCTTGTCTCGAATTTCAATGTCTCTCATGTTGATGAAGAATTTTATTTTCTACCTGCCTCACAGGATACCCTGTACAATATCATTTCTTCTCTAACTAAAAAAAAGGGTAGGGACAAATACGGGTTGAATTTGGATTTAATCTCAAACATTCAAGATATAATTATAACTGCACTTATGACATTAATCAACTTGTGTCTCGCTGAGGGTACATTCCCTGATTGTCTTAAAATCGGTCTCATTCATCCGATTTATAAAAGAGGTGATATAAATGACCCCTCAAATTATAGGCCTATTTCTATCCTACCAGTCATCAGCAAAATATTTGAAAAATTTCTGTCCGACCAAATTTGTTCTTACTTTAAACTATTTTAAACTCTTCTCTCCTAATCAGTTTGGTTTCAGAAAATCTCTTTCAACAACTGATGCCATTGACTTTTTTAATAAATTTATATCGCAAACATACGATGAAAAGTTATATTTACATGCAACCCTATGTGATCTTTCACGTGCTTTTGAATGTTTAAACCATTCGATCTTATTAGAAAAGCTCAAGCATTATAAATTTAATAATCTCAGTATTAATCTAATGGCATCTTATTTGGAGAGAAGGTGTCAACAAGTTCAGTTAGGGAACACTGTCTCAAACATAAAAATAGTATCCACGGGCGTGCCGACCGGTTCCATCTTGGGGCCCCTCCTCTTCTTGTTGTACATCAATGATCTTCCTGTTAACCTGCCCCAGTCGGCTAATGAAATGATTTTTGCTGATGACTCCACCCTTTTCGTACAAAGTACAAATGAGAACTCATTACTGGCCAAAAGTAGGGAAACTCTACAGCGGGCACAGGACTGGTTTAATAGTAATAGGTTGCATTTAAATCGCACAAAGACACAGGAAATTGTTTTTAGTTTACGTCGAATAAACTTCCCTTTAAACCCTCCTAGTGTAAAACTTTTAGGATTTTTTATTGATCCCCAGCTAAAGTGGCATGCCCACATTGATCATGTTGCGGGCAAGTTAAATAGTCGATTGTTTTTACTTCACCAATTAAAAAAATCAAGTTTCTCCCACTGTATTGAAAAATGCATATTATGGTTTATTTCATTCCTTACTATCATACGGATTGCTTCTCTGGGGCCATACCACTTACAGCCAAAAATTATTCATTCTACAGAAAAAAGCAATCCGTATTCTGGGTAGACTGCCATATAATGAACATGCCAAACCAACTTTTATAAGAATGGAAATTTTAACACTCCCATGCATGTTCATTATTCAGTGTCTAACCCATTTAAAGAAGCATAGGGACCAATATACTTCATTTGAAAATGTCCACTCTCATAATACAAGGCATAGAAATAACTTAGTCATTAATAATCATCGTGTTAATGCAGCTCGAAATGGTCCCAATTATCATGCTATTATATTGTTCAACAAATTGCCCCCACATATCAGGGACTTGCCACCAAAGTTATTTAAAACATGTATCACTAATTTTCTTAAAAAGCAGGCTTTTTATTCCTCAGAAGAATTTTTGAGTTGCAGCTTGAGTGATATGGTCTAACTCACAATTTACTTAGTTTGTTACTTCTTAAATTCTATTATGTCTTCTTTTTCTTCCTCTACCCCATTTCTGTATCTGTATTTGACTTGTGTAAACAAATTTGTAAATTTGATGTACATCAATAAATAAATCTTATCTTATCTTATCTGTTCGGGGTCCACTCATACCTCGTGAGGAAAAATGAGTAGCTGCTTTGATGTGAAGCAGCGACCAGTGGGAGAATCATAGGCAAAAAAATAATACAAGATATTGTAAATTAAAGTGGTAAAGTCCTATGTAAAGTAAATTAAAGGTAAAGTTTTGACATAATAACACAAAGAAAAAGCATTACATTATTATTACCACTGATTTAAACCCTCACGGCAGAAAAATCTCTCGCGTTTGTATTCTTTTCTCTCTTCATTTTAGAGGCGTTTGTACTTTTAATCCCTGGAACCAGAAAATCCCTCGCGTTCTTGTACTTTTCACTCTCTCTATTGTAGATACGCCACTTCTTTTAATCCCTGGAACCAGGAAATCCCTCGCATTGATGTACTTGCCCCTCTCAGTTGAAGAGACGCCACTGATTTTAATCCCTCATAGGTATTAAACGTTATACTCGTTCGTAGGTAATCCGTAATCGTCTCTCTCAAATTGTTAAGGTAATGAAACAAGTACGGACTAGGGACATTTGTTTCAAGATACGGAAAATTCTTGAACATTCGACGGTAGAAATACTTCCGATTTCTAATATTAGAAATTCATCGGAATTAATATTACATAGAGCTTTGATTTTCTAAGAACTGTATCAAAGTCGGTGGTGCTTGACTTTTATCCATTTTTGGATGGTTCAGCATTTTCGGAGTTTAAATGGAAAATTTATCAAAACAGGCATCGGTGTTCCTTGAAGTTTGTTTGAAATAGGTCGTAGGTAGGGAGAGAAGAGAAGAGGGGACTGTATTCAAGTACATGGGATTTTAACGGAGATGAGTGTCCCTCGAGTCAGTTTTAACCAATCACAGCGAACTAGAGAAGGGATTTGAATAAAACATGGTTAAAAATACGAGTATTCGTTTGATTATAATAATAATAATATGGCCCGGTGAACGGGTATATATTTACGGACTAGTCCTTGATAAGAACACAAACATTTTAACAATAAAATTTTAAACAGAAAAAAAGAAGAAATTATAAGTATTACAGTAGTAAGACAAATGGTCATATGCCAAAATAAATAATGAAAAATGTGGAATAAATATCCACGAATCCTACCCAATTTTTAAACCACAGAACGGATCCCATCCAGTTTTTTTTTTAAATTAGTACCTATTTATTATTTTGTTAAGATTCTTTTCGGTGTTTCTGATTTCATCTAAGTAAGTATTTTTTCAGTCACTCTTTTGTGGCAAAGTAGACAGACAAAGAGATGAAAAGTAATTCTGAGAGTGAGAGAAGGAAATGAGGAAAGAGGAGATGAGAGGAGGGAGAGAGAGAGAGAGAGAGAGAGAGAGAGAGAGAGAGAGAGAGGAGGAAGAGAGAGAAAGAGAGAGGAGGGAGAGAGAGAGAAAGAGAGGGAGAGAGAAAGAGTAAAGAGAGAAGAGAGAGAGAGGTAGAAAGGAATAGAGGAAATTAAAAGAGAGAGAGAGAGAGAGAGACAGAAAAGAAGAGGACAACAAAAAGTAATGACAATAATTATGTTTGATAAAGCAAAAGAAATGTCAAGATTTCAGCCTTCTAACCCTATATAGATATGAACTTAATTATGTTATTAAACGTAGAAATAGCCTTTTCACAATAGAGGCAACCTTTGTGATATCACGATATGACGTCTAATTAACCAAGGGGAGAGAGAGAGAGGGAGAGAGAGTGACGAGAGAAAAAGAGAGGGGAGAGAAAGAGAGAGAGAGGAAATAGAGAAAGAGGGCAGAAAGGATAAAAACAAGAGAGAGGGAAAGAGAAGAAAGAAAGAGAAGAGAGAAAGAAAGAGAAGAAAAAACAGGGGAGAGAATGAGGACAGAAAGAGAGAGAGGGGTAAGAGAGAGAGAGAGAGGTAAAGAGAGAAGAAAGAGGTAAAGAGGGAGAGGAAGAAAAAGAAAGAGAGAGAAAACACTGCTGGAGGGACAAAGAAACTAAATGTCATTAAGATATTCCATTTCTTTTTTATAGCGGTAGTTTTGAAGGAAAAATAATAAAAAGAGAGTCATAAAGAGATAGAGATCAAGGTTTAGGAGTGGAATTAGAAGAGAAAAGGGCACAAAGAAACAGAAGGTTCATGACAGTGTTGTCTTTTCTTGAGAAGGAATACAGTGTTGTCAGATGAAAGGAAACAAACTATCAATATTAAAAGGATAAAAATACCTAGAAATAGAAGTATACCAAGAGAGAGACCGACCTCAGTAGTTTGATTGATAAGGCGACGGACATTCAGCGTGTATTAGAGAAGCGAGTTTGTGTAGTGATTCACACAATCACGAAAGTGATTAACACAATAATTATGATAACTTTATAAAGAGAGAGAGAGAGAGAGAGAGAGAGAGAGAGAGAGAGAATGTGACGTTAAAGTTCATTTAGTGTTATTATGAAGAGTTGAAAAGTAATTCAGTGTTGTCAAACTGTAAAATTTACATTGGAAAGAAAAAGGTCATAATACAGAAATAAAGACAGTGTTGTCACATCTTATGGTAAAATACAATGTTGTAAAAGGACGACCATTATTTTCGTCTCTCTAAAATTAAATACTATAATTTAATATTCGAAAAATATCTCTTACATTAATTTTTCTCTCTTTTCTTTCTGGAGAATTTCCATAAGTTTAATAAAAATAAATCGAGTTCAAAGTGTTGATTATACAGAGTGTTTAGAAACGTGTCACCTTAGATAGATTTTCCGCAGTAAAGTAACGTGAAACTATGAAAGAGCAAATGAAAGTGAAATACTCTTAGCTTTTAAAATAAGTAAATAAGGCAATTAGAAGTTTAGCTATATTCGTGGCTTCAAAAGCAAAATTTTTGAAGGACAAAAAGATCTTCTGCGTAGAATAGACCACTTAATAAAATAAGTGTTAAATTTTTGATGAGCATCAATGGAACATTAAAATCACCAATCTTGCACAAGAAGACTTTGGAAGAGTCCCAGACCATTCCCTGCTCAACCCAGGCTAGGTGAGGTTAATAACAGTAGCTGGTGAGTTTTTAAAGTGAATGGAGGCTAAAACTACTGTTTCTAAGTATGCGCTGACTGTTTCTAAGACGTTAAGCACTCGCTTGCCATGCGGAATGTCTCGGATTCCATGCCCCGCGCCGGCAATAATTTGTATTCAAACTTTGGTTACATTTGTTTGTAAGGGATACCTTCCGGTGAGCTTTTGCTGAACCAGCACTTAAATGGAAGGTATTGTGTCACTTTTCGCCAATCAGAGGGGAGACAATGAGACATACTACGGGATGGGCAGGCTGCAACACAGACCATAAGCGTCTACAGTAGTTCCTGTTTCATGGCTATGAAATAAAAAAGGCTGTGAAACACTCCTCTTTTTTTAAGTCTGGCGTTGTCACCCTGTATTTTCGCTTTCGAGCACAGCAGGTCTCTAGTTTACTGATAATCCTGGCAATAAAAAATGTAGCATGTAATTACGTGCTCGGATATTACGTAAATCATATATTTATTATCCAAGTACTTTTACGCTGTTACAGATAATAAAAATTACACTAGCTAACATTAGCTGGAGGAGAGTTGAAAGTATTCTAGCGCTCTGCATACTTGCATAGAAGTAATTTCTTCAGCTTAAACTTGGTATGTATTGTAACAGATGCATTTTTATAAATGTGCACATTATGGTTAGGTAAATGCATTATGCATGGACTCTACTATTTTACTAGTTGCTTTCCGGTGCTTGGATTCCAGAATTCACAAAGAAGACATAAATTCTGACCACTAGGGGTAGTTTCAGGATATGAAATTTCCATAGTACCTTCCTCAAGTTCTCTGTGCTGTTTAATTTTCCAACCACTGTTTCACCTTCCGTTCAACTTACCTATATATAATCGGTAGTTTGTTTCGAATGGTCATTACTTGGCTTTCTTCAAATGGTCATTATACTTGGCTTCTTTCAAATGGTCATTACTAGGCTTCCTTCAAATGGTCATTACTAGGCTTCCTTCAAATTGTCATTACTAGGCTTCTTTCAAATGGGCATTACTTGGCTTCCTTCAAATGGTCATTACTTGGCTTTCTTCAAATGGTCATTACTTGGCTTCTTTCAAATGGTCATTACTAGGCTTCCTTCAAATGGTCATTACTAGGCTTCCTTCAAATGGTCATTACTAGGCTTCTTTCAAATGGGCATTACTTGGCTTCCTTCAAATGGTGATTACTTGGCGTCCATCAAATATCAACAATTATTTCGATTTCTAATATTAGAATTTTTCGGAAGTAATATAAACATGTACGTAGATTAGGTTACTTCCTATATGGGGTTTTTTTTAATTACCTAGAACATTTTTTTTTGGAACGAAAACAAACAAGGTAGGAATACACGTAAAATCAAATCCTTTATTAGAGGTATAAATCACAGTCATTGAAAGCTCTCGAATCTACGTTGACTCAATTATTATTTTTTCCAACCCTCTCTCCTCTCTCCCGACCTCCTTGTATCGTTATTTTTTACGCTTGTCCCTATGTCTCATTCCACAAGTCCCACCCCCCTTGTGCTACAAGCCCCTCTCACAGATTCTACCCCCCTTGCGGGTTTCTGCAACACTAAATGGTGCCATGTTATTTTTACCACGTTTTATGTCAATTACTTCTGTTGTGCTGTCTTCGTATGTCCAATTGCTGCTTCTTTTTCTCTTGTATTTCCAGTAGATAAAAAATGAAATTGTTTATCTTTTATATCATCTCTTTTTCTTTACTTTCCTATATTTTCTTGTTCTTTTTTAAAAGATTTTCGATCCTTTACGTCAACATTTTTATGAAAAAGTCAACATTTTTATAAACTTTTTCAACTTAAAATTTGCAACAGTAGACTTTGGATATATGTATTTCTACAGGGTGGTCCAAAAAGTTTGCACCAAAATGATAGGGGTAATAAAAGAGACCATTTCCAACAAAAATATTCCCGGACATTTTCCTTTATTTTTTGTCGTTTTCATAATGGCGGCCAAAAACGTGTGTTTTTCAAATATGTGCGTTCAGAACGTTGACAGCCTAAATGAGCATGATTATTAAAACATTGAACGGGTTAATTTAACTTATTTTAATTAAAATTTTATTTTCAATTCAAAAATGCAATCCGTTTTTTTCTAGGTGGTACAGAAAAAAATAAAAAAATCAAAAGCCAACCAAAGTCGGAATTTTTGAAAAACACAGGTTTTGGCCGCCATTTTGAAAACGACAAAAAATAAAGGAAAATGTCCGGGAATATTTTTGTTGGAAATGGTCTCTTTTATTACCCCTATCATTTTGGTGCAAACTTTCTGGACCACCCTGTATAGTACTTCCTAAAAATTCTGTTCGTTTTTGTAGAAATAAATTAATATTTTTTTGGTTCTATTTCAATTTTTTTTCATATTTCTGGACGTTCCATAAGCCCCCGTGTTTTACTTCCGAGAAATTTCTAATATTAGAAATCTCAAGTATTATGTTCATTTTTGTAAAAAAAATATTGTTTTGCTCCGATTTTTTTTTCTCTCAAAATATATCTGATTAAAGATTTCCAAAGATCCTTCTGCCAACACAAATCTCCAAGGAAACAGAACAAATGCAGAAATCCCCTAACACAATCACTGGAAGATAAAATGTCTAGGGTCTTATCTTGAAAATAAGTAAGGGACAATGAAGGTACATTTATTGGGGATTTTCCGGATAGAAAATGCATTGGAAAGGGATTTTTTACTCTACCCCGAGGGAATTAAAGTAAAAGAAGATTAAGGAGAACAAATAATAGGAATAGATGAATAATGCATAGATGAACAATAAGACATAGTGTGGTGTAAATTTAAATCACTTTTTTTCTTTTCTTTTAAACACAATTGTAAATATTTTACCTTTACCTGTCATCCATAAATATTTTTGTTTAACTTCGAGAGTAAAGGGACACTTTAGTCTCATTCTTACAAAAGTGAGGTTCTGTTTTAACTTGGGTACTGGACAATTTGGCTACTGGGGGTTAAATGTTCAATCGTGATTGATAATTCGATAGTTCAAACTTTGCGAGGTGTATAGATCACAGAACTACTAGTTTATGAAATTCATACAAAAAGAAAAAAAATGCATGTCCTAACTAAAGGGTGGAATTCTTATTTATGGTGTTCCGCTCTATTTTTAACTTCTCTCACTCTCTTTACTTCATTCTCTCCCTTCCTCTCTCTCTCTCTCTCTCTCTCTATCTCTCTCAATCTCTCTCTCTCTCTCTTTCAATTTCAAGGAATTCTCTCATTATTGCTCGTTTGTTTTCTCTTTTACTATTTTTCATAGAAAAATCAAGTTTTTTTTATATAAAAAAATATTGATTGTTTTTTACATTGTTGTTTGATTCTTTTTTTATCCCAACAGTATTAATTTATTCGATAACAAAAATCTGTTAAAATAACACGTCCATTAGAATCCTGTCTGCAGTCAATGCACTCAAGTGACGTTTTACAAAACCCATGTCCTATCTCCATTAAATCTGTAGCTCTTTCAATCTCATCCCTTTCTCTGCCAGTCCCTCATGTTGCGTCCTACTTTTCCTATCGCTCTCTTATCCTCTCTCTCTCTCTCTCTCTCTCTCTCTCTCTCTCTCTTATATATGTGGTCTCAATAGTAACTCTATGTTTGTTAGGTAAATAGGTATGTTTTTTCTTGACAACTCACCGATAATATCTGCCTCTCTTTCTCTCTCCCTCATGTTCTTTCTCTTTTTTCTTTCTCTTTTTCTTTCTCTTTTTTCTTTCTCTTTTTCTTTCTCTTTCCCTTTCTTTTTCTCTTTCTCTTTCTTTATTTTAAACATTCCACTCCCCAAACATCCTTCTATTCAAAATCTCGCTCTAAATAACAATATCGCCTTGTTTATACTGCCCGATCAAGACTATTTAAAGTATTATTCTAGCAGTAAGTTCAAGACATATTACTGTGTGGTAAAAATCCCAAATGAGAGGATAACTTGTCATGTCCCGGCTGGGTTTTGAACCAACGACCTCTGGAATCTCTGGATTCACAGAGTGCCACCTTTACCAATGAGCTACCGGGACAGACAGAACAATACCTTCCCCCAAACACATCCTTCCCCACAAACGACATAATATTCCTCTCTCTAAAACACTCATCCCTTCTGAACAAAATACTCTTTCCCAACTACATCCCTTCTACTCCTAATATACATTTTTTGTCTCCCTCTCCTCCTTCCTCTATTTTTTCTCCTCCCCTTCCACAAACACACACTCACTGTCATTGAACATAGTCTCATCCACCCTCACTCTCTCCTATCGATTTCATACCCATTTAATTTCACTCTCATTATTTATTGCTTTAAATATATTTATTTTATTTTTTATATTATATAAAAAAGTTTTTTTTTTATCTTCCTCCTCTCTTTATTCTATAATAACCAGGCATGGACTTTTTTCAGGCATGAAGCTTCTCACAGCCAACCCTGTACATTTTGCATGAATAAATTTTTTGACCTCTGAGGGATTGCCTTATTTTAGGGAATTTTCCGAGTAGAAAGCGTTCTTACTTTACGGTGCACTGGTAGTCAAGTGGTTAAGGCGGTAGTCTGGTAATTTAGCTAGCGTAGGGATCCGTTGGTTCGAATCACACCCAGTGCATGAATTTTTCAATTTTTCCTCATTAATTTGAGTTTGTGATCACATAATAATAAAATTTTGAGCATTAACCTCGCCTGGTGGTTACCTTTCACTATAGAGTATTATGTATTATTCTTTGGGCTGGAATATTAGAAATTTGAAGATTTATTGAAGTTCAACTTTTGCAATATTTCAAACCTGTGCCTAGTATGTAGTTAGAGTTTATATTTTTCCCTTCAAAATCGACACTTACAAATTTTCAAAAATTGTGCAATTTTAGGTATAATGATGGCTTTCCCATAAAAGCCATGCCTGAGCTGGTCATGCACTGTAATGGACAGCTCTCGGTTAAAATGAAACTCATGTTCCTATTCCAGGAAGACCAGAGCATACAGGGTGTCTTGTACGTAAAAAAACGGAGTCCGTAATATGAAATAATTATATGAAATCCGTATGTTATCAGGTCATATTATTGTTATTATTATAGACTGGTTGGAGTTCCACAAGAGAAGCACCAATTATCACACCAACCTATTTTTAGATCTATTGTGACTAGTTGATTCTAATTCTAATGTACGTCCTTATTTGAAGTAGTCAAGACGGGGGTTTTACCCTCCATTCGCTCGGAATCGTACCAGCTACCCACAGTATTCTCACCCTACCTGGGTAGGGCCGGAAATGCCAGTCTCACGTGTTTGGAGGAAACAGAATTTTCTTCGAAAAGTCTGCCCCAACCCGAAGTCGAAATCTGGACTACGAGCAGTAGTCACAGTTCACAATCATTACACCACGGAGGCTGGCTATCAGGTTATAACTTGTACCATATCTATGTGAATCACATAAGTCATATCCTAAATATAAGAATAAGTTAAATTAAATGGGTAATAATTAGAGCCTTTACAAAAAAAAAGATCAATTTTCATGTCTCAAAGATAATAAAAGTCAATCCTAGATTTATAAAATTAGTGAACCATATTATCATTTTAAAAAAAAGCTCATTGAAATGAGCTTGTGAGAACACCCTGTCTATTGCACAACATCGAAGGGACTCGCTTCATATTCATTTTGTATCACAAGGCCCCGCTTTATTATTACATACTACGTGTGTATCTACATATTCATATACTTTAAGTATGTAAAATGATATTGTGTATTATATACTTACAATGTATGTTATGTACATCAGCAAACACGTAGCGTCAGCTTAATGTAACAAATTCGCCAGGAAAAGTCTTTCGCTTTTAAAAAGAATTAAATTATAGATGAAAAAAAAATGTTTATTTCACCTAAACAATTGAATTAACAAGTATAGTATATAATGAGTTGTTTTATAATTTAGAAATTTTATCTTTGAGACTTTCTTTGGAAAAGTGACATAAATTAATTTATTAGGAGGTACATTTTTCATTTGAAAATAATAATACTAATAAGATTTAGGTATTTACCCTGGTACCTATTTAGTGTATTTTACATGTTTACTTATTTTTCTATGCCTAATTTTCAAGGTCTAACTAAACCAATTTAGTATGTAACTAGGTACCTTTATTAAGTAATTGAATTTGAATTGAATATTTTGAATGGAATTGAATATATATTTATTTGAATATAAATGTACATTTAACAAGGTTTTTAGCAGCTCTGTCACCTGGACACCTTAGAACCTGTCAGTAGGGTAGGTTTGGTGCAGAACCAACCACTGTGCATTATTGGGACTTCAAGCTTGAAAAATCCCAAACAGTATTAACGCTACATTAATTTGATCTCTTTTAGAGTTACAGGGACATGTCACAAAAGATCTATTTAAGGTCGCAGTGACAAAGAGCTTTCGTATCCGACAGCCCTACTTATACCAAATATACCAATACCAACTTGTTCGGTCGTATTAGTCATCAGCGTACATGGGAAGTTAAGCAGGTGAATAAAATATTCCAACAATAAAATTTCTGCAATAAATATTCCACCGTCGAAGGAATCAGAATGCTGAGTTTTCATTTATAAACCCGCTACCCGCTGTTATGAATAAAGCAATGAGATTAGACCTCCGCGCGGCACTTAAGTGTTTTGCGTCCTCCTGTGCTTTTCCTGTTCATTTCCTGTGTCTCCTCCTGCTTCGCCTTTTTCTGGTACCTCCTCCTGCTTCTCCTATTCTTGGTGTCTCCTCTTTTTCCTTCTCCTGTGCATCTTCTTGCCTCTCCTTTTCCTGAGCCTCTTCCTCCTTCTCCTTTTCCTGTGCCTCTTCCTCTTTTTTTTCTGGTCTCTCCTCCTTCTCCTTTTCCTCAACCTCCTACTTCTATTTTTCCTAGTATCTCCTCTTTCTCCTTTTCCTAGTATCTCCTCTTTCTCCTTTTCCTGGTATCTCCTCTTTCTCCTTTTCCTGGTCTCTCCTCCTTCTCCTTTACCTGTACTGCCTCTTCCTCGTTCCCCTTCTCCTGTGCCTCTTCCTTCTCCTTTTCCTGTACCTCCTCCTTCTCCTTTTCCTGTTCTCTCCTCTTTTTTTTTCCTGGTCTCTCTTACTTCTCCTTTTCCTAGTCTCTCCTTTTTCTTCTTTTCCTGGTCTCTCTTCCTTCTCCTGGTTTTCTTTTACATTCATTTCTTCTATATTAAACTGTTTTTCTCTTCTCTTTTTCATTTCCTTCGATTTTATTCCTCGTTTCGTTTCCACAGAGGTATCTTTCGAGCATTTTTTTTAAATAAACATTCTGAATATTATCTTCTTTTCTCCCTAAATCTATTTTTTTGTCAACAGGTTGTAATTTTTCTTCCTCTGTATGGCTATCTAAAATACGTTTTCTACCAATACCTAAATTTATAAGCTCTCTCATTATTCATTCTCTTTTTACCCAGATTTCTTTTCTCTCTTCCTGATGGGGTTTTCTATAAATATTTCTTAATAGTTTGTTCTTTTTCTTATTAGACTCTTCTTCTTTTTTTCTCTGCTACCATTTTCTATCAACAAAGCCAAATAATATGAAATTCAAATCAGCAGCCATGGCGTTTTGAATTTAATTAAATAAGATGACGTTCTTTTCTCTCTCTTTCTCTCTCTCTCTCTATCTTACTCCTCTCAATACCTCTTTTCCTCTCCTTTCTATCCTCTCAAGTGGATTCGCGTCAAAAGCTCCTGGGGTTTTTATACTTGTCTGCAAGCAACTTAAAGTATCTTGATCATTTATTTTGTCTACTCTTTTACTCCTTCTCCTCCGCCTCCTCCTTCTCCTGCTCTTCCCCACTCTGCCCCTTCTTCTGCTTCCCCTCTCTCCCCATCCTGTTTTCCCTTCTATAACGGTTTTCCTCTTATCTATTTCCCAATTTATGGTTCAGAATGCTTCCTTTGTCAAATTTTCTCGATTTGCATCTCTCCCTCTCTTTCTCTCCCTCTCTTTCTCTCTCTGTCTCCCTCTCATTTTCTTTTTCTTATTCATTTTCTTATTCTTCCTCTTTCTTTTTCTCTTTCTCATTCTCTTTCTCTTTTTTTTCTTCTTCTTTTTCTTTCTATTTTTCTTCTTTCTCTTTCTAAAATATAAGAGTAGGTTCTCGTCAGATTACTGACATCGTAATTTTGATCATGACATAATCAGTTGAGTTCCGGTGATACCAAACCAAAGAAAACCAAGTGCTCAGCAGTGATAAATCAAATTTCTTATCGGTACGTTGTACTTATCTTCTCTATTTGACGTGTTGAAATGAATCTGTGAGTTTCATCTTTTATCCAAAACCAAAAAAACCGTCGCGCTTGTGAATTGAATTTCCCTCACCCACTTATTCTACCAACAGTATCATTGGCCCAGAATTCCGCCACTGGTCGCTGCTCTTTTTGTCACAAGATAAGAATGAGTTTACCCCGAACATCCAAAGTACAGAGCCGAAAATTTTCAACTCCGCTGAGATTCGAACTCAGGTCACCAAGCGTGCAAGCCTAGTTCGCTACCCACTCGGCCACGGTGACTAGTAAAAGAGAAGAAAACGGAAGAAAATAAATAGCAGGAGAACATGAAGAAGGGACAAGAGATAAAAAAAAACAAATCCCGTCTCTAATGCTGTCGGGCTGATGTCATTTTGTTCTCTTTTATGGAATCCGCTCGAATGGAAAGCGGTAGGAAAGCAGAATTTCCTATCAACTTTAGTGCTAATCCTGGTGTTTTTCTATTTTTTTTATTTTTTTTTTCAGATAATTTATTTCGTGTGATGTCAATGATTGCAAATGAACAATACAATACTATAAATTCTCTCTGTTTACACTGCAAGAATGAGACTAAAGAGTCAACTGTCTTCACTTAGGAGTATTTATGGTTCACCATTATTGGGATGAAAATTCGAACCGCGAGATTGCAGATCTCACGAGATCTCGTGAATTTTTCTATTCTCACAAGACACGAGATCCGTAAGCCACATCTCAAGAGATTATAAGAGATTGAAAAAGTATTTTTTTCATTGAAAGTAAATTTTGCTGTTCGCTTCAATTTCAATGGTATAATAAAAATAGTAATAATAATAACACTCTTTGGTCGAAGGTAACCACTAGGCGAGGTTAATTCTCAAAGCATTATCTACCACCTGACCCTCAGATTCTTATTATAAATGCATTATCTCAGAGTAAAGGTGGTCACAAACTCAAATTAGTGAGGAAAATTTTTGCACTGGGTGGGATTCAAACTAACGGATCCCTACACTACCTGGATTACCAGACTAGAGCGTTGACCACTCGACTACCAGTGCACGGTCGTCAAATGTAAATTTAGATGCAAATATACTTTCTTAGTTCTGCAGCATCCGTGGCGTAATAGTTGTGACTAATGCTCGTAGTCCAGAGTTCCCGAGTTCGACTTCCGGTTGGGTCAGACTTTTCGTCGAAAATTCTGTTCCATTCAAACACGTGAGGCTAGCATTTCCGGTCGTACCCAGGCTGGGTGAGGTTAATGTGGGTAGCTGGTACGATTCTCAGCGAATGGAGGGTAAAACCCTCGTCCAGACTACCTCAAATCAGGACGTACCAAATAGAATCAACTGGTCACAATAGATATAAATAGAGGTCGGTGTGATAATTGGTGCTTCTTTTGTGGAACTATAACCAGTATATAATAATAAAAATACTTAATTTTGTGTGATCAAATTATTGAAATGTATTTTTGAAAGGTAAATGGGTTGGTAAAAATTGCTTGCCACCTCTTGTTATTCACAGTTTAGAGAATTTTCTATCTAAGAAATTCTGCTACAAAAAATAATGTCCTCCTCCTTCTCTACAATATGTCACATTTGTTTTTATGTCTTCCTTTGAAGCTGAGTCCTTTTTATGTCGTGTAAAAAAAGAACTGATTGTGTGGATAAGAAGACAAGTTACTGAGAGATGGATGGGGAGGGGGGAAGAGAAGAGAAAGAGAGAGACAGGGAGACAGGAAAGAGGGAGATAAAGAGAGAAGGAGAAAGAGAGAGTGTGGGAGAAGAATCTAGAGATAAATAGTGATGGAGGTGTAGAGAGATAGAGATGAAAATTGATGCAGAGACAGAAAGTAATGCAGAGGGAGAGATAAGAAGTGATGGAGGGCGAGAGAGAGAGAGACAACTAAGGAAGTAGAGAGGAGGAGAAGGAGAGAGAGAGTGTGTGGAATTCAGAGGGAGAGATAAAAAGTGGTGGAGAGGTAGAGAGAGAGAAAGATAGGAAGAGAGAGAAGGGGGAGTGAGAGAAGGTGAGATGAAAGAAGCTAAAAGAGTGACAGAAAAGAGGGAGAGAAAGAACAAATTGGAAAAAAGCAAGGGGAAGATAGAGAGAGACAGAGAAGAGAAAGAGAGAAGAGATATAAAATAAAAGAGAGATATATCTTGTGATGTCATCACCCCATTATGTGAGTGGACTTTTGAATAATGCCCCCACCTAACATAAAGGTAGCTTTTTTTGTCTCTCTTTGTAATCTCAGATGAATTTAATCCAACTGAATTCCGAAGTTCTTTGTGTGATGAAACATAAGGGGTTTTCTTCCCTCGTTTCTCTAAAGCTCCGTTCACACATTTACGTAACCTAACGTAACATAATACAAGCGCACGAATAGCTCAGTGGTTAAGCACTCGCTTGCCATGCGGAAGGTCCCGGGTTCGAACCACCGCGCCGACAAAATTTGGTATTCAAAATTTGTTTACAGTTGTTTGTAAGGGATACCTTCCGGTGCGCTCGTGTTGACCAAGCACCTAAATGGGAAGTATTGTGTCACTTCTCGCCCATCAGAGGGGAGAGAATACTACGGGATGGGCAGGCTACAAGACAAACAACAAGCGTCTACAGTAGCTCCTGTTTCATCTTCTGTTTCAATACATAATATAATATACATATTATATAACGTCTATAACGGAATATATCAATGTAAGATAGAGCAAGTACCAACCAAGCAACCTCAACCATGAAGAGAGTTTGAACTATCTCTTCAATCCCCAAATTCTCTGCGTTAAGTGGCAGAGAATGCCTAAGGCATTAACTTCACCACGGATTAAAAAACAATTGCCAATATAAAGTAATAATAATAATAACACTCTTTAATTGAAGGTAACCAACCACCAGGCGAGTTTAATGCTCAAAGCAGTTTCTATCACCTAAACCTGAGAGCCTTATTATTAAGTGGCCACAGAATCAAAATAATGAGGAAAAATCCATACATTGGGTGGGATTCGAACCAACGGATCCCTACGCTACCTGGTTTACCAGACTAGCGCGTTTACGGATCAAAATAATGAGGAAAAATCCATACATTGGGTGGGATTCGAACCAACGGATCCCTACGCTACCTGGTTTACCAGACTAGCGCGTTTACGGATCAAAATAATGAGGAAAAATCCATACACTGGGTGGGATTCGAACCAACGGATCCCTACGCTACCTGGTTTACCAGACTAGCGCGTTTACCACTTGACCACCAGTTGTTCTATTAATTAATATAATCAGCTAATTAATGTTGATCTCTATTTTTTTGTATATATTTTTAAGTTCTTTTTTTTTTTATTGTTGATTGTGTTGTATGAAAAGTAAAGTATAAATAAATAACAATACCTGCTGCATGTTGGTAATAAAATTATGTAACGTAGGATTGAATATTTTTGTCTTTGAGAAGTGTCTATGTTCTTAATAATTTCCTCAATTTCTGGATCTTATAAGTCTGGCCCGGTAGCTCAGTGGTAGTGGCGGCACTCTGTGAATCGAGGGGTTCCAGAGGTCGCGGGTTCGAACCACATAATAATACGTCTTGGGCTCACTGCTGGAATAATGGGACTTAATAGTTCTAATCGGGCAGTAAGGCGATATTATTATTATTATAATAAAAGCTTAATCAAATGTTCCACTGTTGATAAAAAAGAGTCCATTAAGAAGCCCGTTAAGAAGTTAGTCTCCCATTTTCTCTTGGCCATTATTTCATATCTTACCATGACGTTGTCTTATCTTAAAAAAAAAGAGATATGAAAAAGGAAAAGTAAACAAAACGATATTAAAGTAAACAAAGAGGTTTTTCTCATCAGCCTAATGGACATTATTGTCTTTGCATGAAACGGTTTTTTTTTTTTTTTACTGTATTCAATCCTTGTGAAATGTAGTGTTTTTTTGAGATGCCCCTGTGTTTTATGGTGGGGAAACGCGACAAAAAACTGTTGAAACTCGTCTGGAGATGACATAGCTGTTGCCAGTGAGGAGCTCTTTATACTGTTTATATTTTAATAATAACAATAATAATAACACTCTTTAGTGGAAGGTAACCACTATAGGTAACCACTGTTTCTATAGATACTTTTCTTTTGTTTTCTGATTTCTACATGTATTTTATTTTATGGCTAACCCGGTCCTTCATAACATAACCGACATACTTACCTACCTAATTTGTTTTTAAATCTTTTAACTGTGAGTTCTCGCATCATTTTGAAGGTGCTCTATTTTATCCAAAGATAGGGAAAGTATCTAACGAACTCTGGGCGAGAAATAGCATTTATACTTCCTCAATAGAAAATGGGGGACACCATCCTTAATGCTTATGGTCTCTGCCATTTTCTATTGAGAAAGTGCTCCACACAAGATGCCAATAAGAGCATTGGGAGTTCTTTATTATTGTTTTTCAATCCATGAATTTATCAATGAGTGAAAATACATAGTGACCGTCTTCTGGGTTTTGACCATCCCTCACAAAAGACTTAAATTGAAACGTAGGTACTCAAATATAATAATAATAATATCGCCTTATTTATACTGCCCGATTAGGACTATTAAAGTCCCATTATTCCAGCAGTAAGCCCAAGACATATTATTAAGTGGTAAAAATCCCAATTGGGAGGATAACATGTCATGTCCCAGCTGGGTTTCGAACCCACGACCTCTGGAGTCTTTGGATTCACATAGAATTATGATTTTTTTAATTATTCTCTCCCATCCTCTCACATTTCAAGTTTTAAAACATGAATATATCTCTGTTCTTTTTCCTCTTAATATCTGACTTTCTCTTTAGCTTTCTCTTTCTTCTTTTCCTTTTCTTCCTCTCGTTATCTCTCCCTCCCTCAATATCTTTGTATTTACCCCTCAATTTCCCACCCTCTGCACTTTCTCTTAAGAGCAAACATTTTTACCTCGTTCCAAATTCCTTTAACTTGTATATTTGTCATTGTTTCCCCTTCCTCTTCCTTCTTTTGTCCTTCAATATCTCTCTTTTCCCTTCTCTCTCTCACACACATTCTTTATCTATCCTTCTCTTTATAACATTTCCCCTACTACCATAACTCTCTTTATTGTATGGATACATCTACATAATATCCATATTATGTCTTTTTCCATCTCTCTCTCTCTCTCTCTCTCTCTCTCCTCTCTCTCTCCCTCACTTCATATAACGGGTTCCTGGAATAACAACATTATTGAGACGGAGAAAGAATGTTCCTGATAGAGAGAGAGAGAGAGAGAGATAAAGGGAGAGAGAAAGAGAGAGATAGAGAGAGAGAAAGCTCCATGGAATTCACGTTGTGATAGATTTTCTTCTACCATGTTCACAAGTATGTGACTCGAGGAACGGAGTCCAATAACAAGCCTTTCAATAGAATAAGGGACATTGTTTAGAAAGAAATACAATCCTGTAGTGTACTCTTCCCTAAATTTTGTAGGTGCCCTAGAAGTCCTGAAGAATCTCATGGACTTTCTCAATATTTTTTTTTTCATCATAGAGTAGAATAGAGTTTATAGTCCCCCAAGTCTCGTTGTGGGACTATAAACAGAGAGTCGACCAGCAGTCTGGCTGGGGGACTATAAACAGAGAGTAGACCAGCATTGGCTTGGTTCTGGGGGCCCTTGTCAATTCCTCTACTGTCTGGCTACCATCATTCACAATGATGCCACCATATGATGATGAGTAAAAATATTTTTATTAATTTACTACAGTAATGTTTTTTTTAACAAATAAAATGAATGAAGTAACTTACTAAGGTGGATTAAGATACAAAATAAATTATTGTATTTTTGTCAAATGTATACAGAGTGAACAAAAAGTCCCGGGACGGATTTTTATCTTTTAACGGTTTCAGGTAGAGATTTGAATTGATTTGCATGAAGTTCTAACGATAAAAATCCGTCCCGAGACTTTATTTTTACTGTACTCTGTATACTTTACTCTGTATATTCTTACTGTAAATATAGCAAATGTATTTTGAAATTCAAACATTTTAAAATATTTTAAATAAAATTAATATTTCTTTGAGATCTTCTGGGACTGGTTAAGTGATTGGTGAACTCTAATGTGTCAGGGGGGTTAGAATAATTTTTCTATTTCTTTTTTGGATTTTTGGATTTAGAAAAAAAAAAATCTGATTGCAGTGAGATAAACAGTTAGATGTAGAAAAGATAAAGAGAGACATTGAGAGTAAATAATGACTTGAAAAGATTCAGAGTGACAGGAAACGAGAATGTAGAGAGAATATATTATGTAGAAAGTAAGAGAGAGAGAAGGAGAGACAGAGAGAGATAGAGAGAGAAGAAGAGAAAGAGGAAGAGGAAAAAGAGAAAAGTGAGTGTTAGACAAGAAGAGGCGTTGATGTTCAAGCGGAGATTAAACTGGTAAACTGTGTTTTCTCTCTTTCTCTTGATCCTTCAGGCTGAATCTAATGAACGCCTCTCACTCTCTCTCTCCTCTCTCTCTGCTCTCTCTCTCTCCTCTCTCTCTTTCTCTCCATTTATAAACTCGGTAAACAGAAGGAAATTAGAATTTTCCTGGAGAAATAGCAGAGAGAAAAACCTCGGAAGTCTGGCTCGGTACCTCTGGAGTTTTTCACGTCGTCCCTATAATTATTTCCCCTTTAACACACCCCCTTTCTCCCTCAACATCTCTCTCCCTCCCTCATTATCTATCTCCCTTAACAACTCTTTACCTCCCTTATTTCCTCTCTCACCCTCTCTCTACCTTAACAACTCTCTCCCTCCCTTATTTCCTATCTATTCCTCAACATTTCTCTCCCTCCCTCTCTCTACCTTAGCAACTCTCTACCTCCCTTATTTCCTCTCTCTTCCTCAACATCTCTCTCCCTCCCTCATTATCTCCCTGAACAACTCTCTACCTCCCTTATTTCCTCTCTCTCCCTCTCTCTTCCTCAACATCTCTCTCCCTTTCTCTTCTCCCCGCCCAAAGTTTATATCCCTCTCATTTTCTCTACCTCTTATCTTCAACTTTTCTATCTCCCTTCCATCTCTCGAAAGCTCTCGTCATTTTCCCAGCGCTCGTTGTCTTGTCTCACTTTTTCATATCTTCCCCCCTCTCCCCTTGTATTTAACCTCCTTGGGTATTCTTCCCTCGCCAGTAGATTTCCGCTCTTTTAATATCTGGCTCCTTTTTTTCCCTTCAACCCTTTATTTCCCAATTGTTCATTTCTGTCACATGCTTCACTGTTCATCTCTGTCCCTCTCCTCTTTCCGTATATATTTTCCAACCTTGTGTTTCCGCTCTCGACCTCTGTCTTTCGTTAGCCCTGGGTCGTTTTCTCCTTCCAGATCTCATTCCTAACTTTTTTTTAAAACTAAATTCATGTATTTATTGAAACATTATAAAATTCAGGAAAAAGCTCCATCTTAACTAAATCACATTACGTAGTTGTTTTTTTTCTTATTTGTCATCTGAACCATAGTTATTGTTCAAACAGTGAACCTTAAATCCATTCAATATTATTGAAAGACTAGACTAATTAGTACCATCACTTTATTATGTGTCTAGGGTATTCAAAACGATAGTTGTACTATCAAGTACTCAGAGTTATAGCAGACTTTTGAGAGAAAATTCTGCTGAATCTAAGACTGAACTCAACATCTCTATGCCACTGACCTGTTAACTGTTACAACACGAGTGTTGGTACATAGTGATGAGGGATTTTTCAGTCTTATCTCGGAAGTCTCAACAAGGTTTATTCTATTGGATTGACATGCTAGGAATGGTGAAAAAAAGCTTCAACGAATTCATAATTATATAATTTTTAATTTCAAAACCTGCCCATTTTTTTCTAGTTCCTCAATATAATATTATTCTATCTCTCTCTCTCTCTCTCGATCTCTCTCTCTCTCTCTCCTCTCTCTCTCTCTCGATCTCTCTCTCTCTCTCTCGATCTCTCTCTCTTTCTCTCTCTATTTCTATCTCCCTCTCTTTCTCTCTCCCTCTATCTCCCTCTCACTGCCTTCCTCTGTCTCTCTCTCGACCTCTCCCTCTCTTCCTCTTTCTCATCAAGGATTATAATTGAGAGCATTTTTCTTTCTTCTAATTTCCAAGCTAACGAGGTAGAGATAATGCCAAGCCCCCTCCATTCCCTCACCTTGCCGTGTCCCTCTCTTCCACCCAACCACAGACTCAAGAACTGTCCTCATTATAATTACAATTTCTCATTGTGCTCCCACGTTTCGTTTTGTTTTGTTCTTTCTCTTCGTCATAACTATCAGCAACATTTTCCCTTTTGCTCAAGAGAAATCCACAAAGCACTCTCTATAAGATGGTCTACAAGCTACGCAAAAAAATATACAAAAATACAAAAACAAACACAACACAACACCGATTTCTAATATTAGAAATTCATCGGAAGTAAAACTTCTTATATTAACTTCAACAAATATTTAGTAAAGCGACTTTGAGAGATTGTTGTGATCTCACATCGTGATTAACGCAAATATTATAATTTTATTTCAACGTGGAAATCAATGATAGTTCCGTCATTCGAAGTCAGTACGTTAAATAGGCTAGCAAGGTCATCTTGCTAGCCTATAACTTTTTTTATTTTTACTTTCGATAAATTTATAATATTAGAAACAGGAAGTATTTAGTTCGTTCTTGTAAAAATAATAATATTCTTTTGCTCCGATTTTTTTTTTTTAGTTCATCTTTTGATTTCTAAAGTTTATCATGATTGAGATTTAAACCACCGACCTCAAGGTTAAGTAGCCGCTGCCAAACCAAGCAATCTACTGTTTATCATATTTGTGTCACTTATGTGACGTCACAACTGCTCAAACTCACTTTACTAAAATTGGGACTCGAACCGACGACATCCAGGTTACAAGTCTGGCGTCTTATCGATCAAAACTGACGTCACCGAAGTTAAGCGACATCCAGCGAGGTTAAGACTTGGATGGGTGACCATTCAAAAAAAAAAAAAACTGACGTCGGTAAGCGAGCTACCTGATTTTTTTTTTTTTTTTTAAGTGGGGTTTAACGTCGCTTTCAACTGCCATGGTCATATCACGACGGGGGTTTTACCCTCCATTCGCAGGAAACTCACAAACCTGCTACTCACATTGACCTCACCCAGCCTGAGTGGGGCCGGGAAAAGCCAGCGTCACGAGAATTAGAATTTGAATGGTCACCCATCCAAGTCTTAACCTCGCTGGATGTCGCTTAACTTCGGTGTTCTGAAGGGAACCGGTGTATTCAACATGCCATCGACGCTGGCTCGAGCTACCTGATTCGTAGCTCAGCAAAATGAGGGTCTGATTTTTTATGCGCGCCTGTTTTCTTTCTAATTATGCAATATGCAGTAGTCACTGTGGCAGAGCGAGTTAGCGCGCTAGGCATTGCACACATGGTGACCTGGGTTCGATTCCCAGCGGGGGAGGATTTTTTCTGCTCTGTACTTGGATGTTCGGGGTCCACTCATACCTCGTGAGGAAAAATGAGTAGTTACTTGTATGAGTAACGACCAGTGGCGGCATTACCAGAGTAAAAAGAAATTAATGTAATAGAATAATTCGAAATGTAAAGGAGGCTCTTAGTAATGCTGCGCTACCCACAAAAATTGTGAAGAGGCCTTGTGCTTCACCACAAAGAAATTCGTACATACATACATAATTATGCAATATGCGTAAGATGTTTAATTGGTGCTCGAGTGAATTCCTCTATTTGCTACAACAGAATTCGGGGTAGCTACATTTGAAAGTTATTTTTTAATTAACGTGATTTGTTGAGAGGTCTATAATTCTCAGAGTCCTTGACCCTTTTTCGATATTTGTCCGAATGAATATTTTAAAAAAAAAAAAAATAGAAGAATTAGTGTAGGGAAATAAATTAAGGCAAGAGGAAATATGAAGATAATATGAAGACTGAGCAATTCAACAGGTTGGTTCTCTCAAGAACCCCCTGGCAACTTGGTAAGTAGATACAGGAATGTGATTTCATTGTGTTATCATATTTATGATAACACAAAGTTATCATATGATAACTCATTAACAATGAGTAAGTTACAATAACAATGAGTTATTATGAATATGATAACTCATTGTTTGCTCCTAATTCCTGCACTATTAATTAGTTACTTCTACAAGTTTCTACTCATTTTTCCTCACGTTGTATAATTGAACCCCGGCTTTCCAAGTACAGAGCAGATAAATTTCTACTCTACTGGGGATCGAACCTAGGTCTCCGTGCTTGCAAGCCTAGTGCAAGACTCCTCTCGGCCACAGTGAATACCACGTTGCAACTAGGCTGGATTTAAGGTGGCTCCTACCCTAATTGGCAATCCACGAAGCGTTACCTTAGTTTTCCGTCGAAAGATAAATAATATGAAATGTATATTGAGAAATACAAAAGTAGTAGGTACTGTATCCACCTCCGTGGCTTAATTTATTGTTAAGAGCATTGGTTGCTGACCCGGAGGTTTTGAGTTCAAATCCCGGCCGGAGCGTAAAATTCTGACCGAGTTTTTTTCGCTTTCGGAATGGCGAAAGCTCCGGGGCATAATTATCCGTGCACTGGTAGTTAAGTGGTTAACGCGCTAGTTTAGTAATCCAGATAGCGTAGGGATCCGTTGGTTCGAATTCCACTGCATGAATTTATCTTCATTGATTTGAGTATGTGACCACATAATAATAAGACTCTGAGGGTTAGGTAGTAGAAACTGTTGTTGTTATTATTAATAATTATCTTTTTTTTTAATATATTATATTATTGTTACCTACTATAGGATTTGAATAATGTATAGTTGTGGTTGTGATGTAAAGGGTTTTTCTTTTTCTCCAACCATACAACATAGTGTGCTTGAAACACTCCACAGTGTAGCAAGTGGTGCTCTAGTTGCAAGCAACAGAGCAACACGTCTTGACACAGCAACATGTTGAATTCCATTAGCCTCTGTCTCTCTCTCTCTTATTCTGTCTTTCTTGCTACTTCTACCTCCCTCTCATTCTATATTCCCTCCCGTTCTACCTCCTTCTCATTCTATATTCCCTTTCATTCTATCCTCCCCCCTGTTCTATCTCTCCGTATTAAATCTGTGAGACACTGTTGAGTGAGGTTGTCAGTTGAGCAACTCTCTTTAAATATTGTAAATATTTATTGTAAATTCATAGTATTTTAATGTGTTTTTTATACCTACCTGTGCGTCAAATTAAATATAGTAAATCTGTCTTTACAATATATTTTTCTAAAAGTTCAAAACCCAAAAAAGTGCTCTTTTTAAATATTTTTTAAAATGAGTAACACGTAAAAAAGTGACAAAGATTGTTGAAAATATGCATTGTTTACAATTTCAAGTGAACTTTGTATCTTCGCTATGATAAATCAACAAAAATATTTGAAGTGCAGTTGACAACCATATTTTATGTAACAGTTGAAACTTATAAACATTCAGTAATTAACACGAGCAATTTTATCAACACATACAAACAAACATATAATCATAATAATAAAACTAGTCAGCATACATATATCTATAACATACGTCACATTAGACTCTATCTGATCCATCTGACCTTCATAACGAAATGCATAAAACAGTAACTAGCACTCCTATAAAGAACAAAGGAGATCATGACGAAATAAATTTGAAACATAATAACTACACATATGTTTTCTCAAATGAAATAGGAAATGGCAATCTTAACTTTAAATGTATACTTGAGCCATGTGCGGGTACTATCATAGTGAAAAAAGGTAGACTAAAAAACTACAAAGTTCTTGCCCACGGAGAAGACCACACAGACAGCAGGTGTCTCAACACAGAAAAAGACAATGACCTGCTTTATAAAACAGCCTTTGAAAATAAGGACACCACTGATAACAATATTGAGTTAACAGCCTTAAAACATCATAGAAATCTTTTGAATGATAATATTATAAAACAAAAACAGGAAATTGAACTTTTACAACAAATCATCAAAGAAAAAGATACACTAATTATACACCTTGAAACTTCCCTTGAATGTGTAGAAGCCGGTTGGAATTCAGATAAACTTGAACTAGAAAAAATAAGAACAAAACAACATGTCCCTGAAAACAGCCGAGACGAAACAAATGAAGACAACTCAAATACCACACACACTCCAATATCTCAAAATGAAACTCCAATATCTCAAAATAAAACACGAGAAAAAATCCCCCAAACAATTCAAGAGATCGGTTCACAAACTGAAAAAAATCAAATAACGACCAGTTCATTCATTATAATTGGAGACGAACATGTACGAGATTTCAACAAAATTATGAAAGACCTTGATCCTGAACGCAAATACAATGTCCAATGTAATCCTGGAAAGTGCATTACAGACCTGAATTTAGACCCAAACAATATATACGATCAAAATGGGTGCATTACAATTATGGGTGGATCAAACGACCTTTTTCGAAATGATTTCTCGAAAATACAGAAACAGATCGTACAACTAATTCGATATTTATGCACCAAAACCAGAATAATTGTCATATCCATACCATACAGATATGATAAACCTTCTGCCAACATTCATATTCAACGACTAAACAAGAAAATACGAAGCCTCGTTAACATCTTCAAAAATGCTGTGTTTTTAGATATTAACAAAAGACTCAAACGTTCAAATTATGAATACAACAAAAGAAACCTTAATCCTGATGGTAAACATAAAATTTGTCAAGCTACAATAAAAATAATTAATAATTCTTCTATTTTTGAAACAAAAAATGAAAAAGGTGTAAGCAAAACAATATCAAAATCCAAACCTCAAGAAGAAAAAAAGAGGATAACATTTAATACGAATCATCATTTTACTGACAAGATATCACACCGGAAAACACAATACCACTATCAGCGGGAACAACAGCAACAGCGAACACAACAACAGCAATACCAAAATCTACAAAAACCAGGAAGGAATCAACAGCCGCTACCACATAAACAAAATAATAATACTCAAAAAATTAACAAAGCCCCACAGCCATCATTGCAGCAACAAGCATTGCCTAGATCATCAAAATCTGAACAGAAAATGCCGTTACAAAAACCAGCTTCACAACAAACACAAGCACAACAAGAAGTGTTGCCACATCAACCAGTTGATCATCATCTTATGTCGCTTAAACAATTTATGCAGCCATCAATTCAACAAATACAGATCATGGGCCAACACCAACAACAACAACAACAGCACCTGATACAACAGCTCAAGGTTCAGCAACAACAAGTATTAAGTCAGCTGTATAGCTTGCATCAATATCAACCTCAAAAGCAAACCACCAGTCAGCAACAAATTCTAATCACATCATCTTCACCACAACTCCACATCAAATTCAATCCATTCTCAACAACCCGCCAGCGGCATCACTACATCCAGTAGCACACTACACTTATAATCAGCCGCTGCATCATTCGAATCACCCAACCTCACCGACTCAACTAGAGCGTAAATAATTATAATAATAATTACTATAACGCAACCCCAGGTATTCAACCCAACAATGAAGTAAGTCATATTTTTGGCTTCCCCAGACAAAGTTATTAATGAAACGGCTCTAGAACCCCAAATGACTTTGAGAACCACTTCTCAGAAATTAGATTTAAGTTTAGACATAAGTTTAGACTCTAGACAACATGACACTCCATGATCTCAACAACAAAAGCAATTCGTATATTTTATCAAAATGCCAATAGCATAAGCGAAACACGCCAACTTCTTTTACAACACTTACAGTGAGGATTATGACATTATTATAATAACAGAAACTTGGTTATCTGAAGACATAGGGAATAATGAACTCTTTGACAATAAGCGATATGATATCTATCGTCAAGACAGAGATCCTTTAACCTGTAAAAAACGAGGTGGGGGTTTATTATTCAGCTGTAAACGAGATTATAAAGCAACTCCCCTGAGAAATCTTAATATTTGCACACGCGAAAATGAGATCATGTGGATCAAATGTCAAATATATGGTCAGGAACTACTTTTTTGCATTTGTTATTTTCCACCTCCTGTTAGTAATGAAACAGTTAAATCTTTTGTCAGCAATATTTGTTCCGACACCAATCTTTTGGGAAAAAACATAATGATAATAGGAGACTTCAATATACCAGAATTTGATGATAACACCAATATTAATGGTAACACGCAAGTTTCTGAAATTCACAAACTCATGAACACACTAAATTTAGAGTCATTCAATAAAATAAAGAACAGCAACTCACGTACCCTTGACCTATGTCTAACCAATATATCCAAACAGTTTTCAATTAGGAGGAAAAAAACAAATGTAAATATAGAAAAAGCTGATGAAGGCCTTGTAAAAGCCGATAGACACCATCCACCTTTAGTAATTAATGTAGAATTACAAAATGCTAGAAATAATATATCAAATTCAAAAAATATAAATATAGAAGAAAACAATAAATTTAATTTTACGAACGCTAATTTTACCCTTATCAATACCATGTTAGCTAAAATACAATGGTCTGATGTAATAAATCTGGATTCAAAAGATTGCAACCAAAATCTGGACCAATTTTATCAGAAAATATTCGAAATTTTAGAACAACACGTTCCAAAGTACAAAAACACGCACACCAAATATAAATATCCTATATGGTGGACGCATGACACAAAAATGAAATTTAAAAGTAAAGAGAGACTAAGAAAACAAAAAAATAAATCCACAAATCAACAGAACAAATATAAGCAACTGCGTAAGTTATGTAAATCTCAAATTAAAATAAATTACCAAAACTATGTACAAAAAATGTCCCAAAACATAAAAAAAGATAGTTCCCAATTTTGGAAATTCTACAAAAACAGGAAAGCTCTCTCTAACAAGAAATCAGTACAACATGAAGGTAAAGACTTAGACGATCCTAAAATAATAGCCAACACCTTTGCACAACATTTTCTTAAATCACACAACAATAACACAAGAGTCCCAGAGTCTACAGCATCACTCTCACCGGAACAAATATATTCAAACTCAAACACACACCTTCATATTGAATACTTCACAAAAGACGACATTAAAAAAGCTGTTCAAGAAATACCGGTAAAAAAATCACCTGGTACCGATGGATTACCACCAATTCTGTTCAAAAAATGCTTAGATACCCTTTTAAACCCCCTAACTAACTTAATTAATCAATCATTACGAGAAGCAGTATATCCAGACAAATTAAAAGAATCTATTATAAAACCGATCCCCAAAAAAGGTAATAATGTGGAAATTAACAACCACCGACCCATTTCAACCCTTAATACACTGGCAAAAATCTATGAATGTGCTCTGTACAATAAAATCTCAAATTTCATCTTCAGTAACGTATCTCCCAATCAACACGGCTTCGTAAAACAAAAATCCACACTCAGTAACCTTACTGAATTCTGCGACTACGTCGCTCGTGTCATATCTGAAAAAGCTCAAATTGATGTAATTTACAGCGATATATCTAAATGTTTCGACTCTATTTCACACGCAGCCATAATACACAAACTACAATCAATAGGGTTCTCTACCCCTCTTGTCCAACTAATGAAGAGCTATCTATGTCAGAGAAAAAATCAAGTTTTGTTCGAAAACCACCTTTCTAAACCCTTCTATCCACCATCAGGAGTAGGGCAAGGTTCAAAACTTAGTAGCCTTTTATTTATTCTAACATTTGATGACATCAGAAAGCACATAAAAAACTCTCAGTTTCAATTATACGCAGACGACTTAAAAATATACAAGAAAATAACATCTTATAACGACTGTATTTTATTGCAGGAAGATTTAAACTCCTCACAAAAGTGGCTTGCATCGGTTGGTCTACACTTTCACCCCAACAAATGCTTCAAAATGACATTAACCACTAAAAAGAACACCATACAAAATCCATATGAAGTCAATAAAACTCCCCTACAAAACGTAGAAACATTTACAGATCTTGGTGTCACATTTAGCTCAAATTTGAACTGGGATGCACACATAGATAAAACAATAGGTGCGGCCAACCGGAGACTAGGGATGGTCATAAGATGCTGCACCCCCATTAGTGATATAGACACTATTACACTCTTATACAAAAGTATAGTGCGTTCGAAATTAGAATATTGTTCTGCTCTATGGACTCCACAAACAAAAACCCAAATTATGAAACTTGAAAAAGTACAAGCTAATTTCGTACGATACCTTTTTCAAAAAATCAATGGTTTTTACCCTAAATACCCCTCCAACATAAGCTACAAATTACTGATTGAACATCTAGTCATTGACTCTATTGAATCCAGATTTAGGGACAATCAAATTAAATTTCTCAAAAATTTACTAACAAACAAAATTAATAGCATATATCTCACATCCAAAATTGATATTAAGGTCCCTAATCCAAGACTCCGTACTGACCCAACCACACTATTCGCTGTTCATCCAATTTTATTTAAATCTCCAATAATAGCTGCAATGAATGTCTATAATAACATCGAAAACAAACCAGACCTGTTTTATCCATACGAGTAGTAATCAACACAAAAATAAACAACACTTGAACATAAAACATAAGTAACTCTATATCTCTGTAATCTGACTCATCAGATTAAGACATTGACAGCATGATAATATTGTTTACTATATGTAGATTGTTTACTATAGATATGCACATTCCACTCGTACAATTCATTATCATTCAGCAATCATAATCGAATCAACTAGATAGTGCCCAGATTAATATTAGACCTTGTTTATTTCTTCTATGTTATGTTTTGATTATATTCACCTTAATTTTAAGCTATCAGTATGTATTGTATACCTATATATTATATGATTGTACATAAACACACAATAAATATATTCGCATCTGTAATTGCTTGTCTAGCCCTAAAAAGCTGGCAAGTGTTGATGTTGTATTAAAAAAAAAAAAAAAAAAAAAAAAAATCTCTCTCTGTCCTGTCTCTTTTCTTTAAAAGTTGAAAAGATCTTTTAAGAAAAAGAAAGAAAAAGAGACCAACACAGGGAGAGATTCTTTTTTTCTTCTATATTCCTCTTTATCTATGTTACTTTTTTTATTTCCCTTATTTTTTCACTCTTTTATTCTACATCCCTTTCAAATTCCTACTCTTTCTCTTTATATTGTTTTTCTCTCTTCCTTTGTATTTTACTGATATCTATCTTTCTCTTTTTCTTTGTTTATCTCGCTCTATCTTTAATGTAAGTCATATAACTCTTTGTCTCTTTCTATATGTTTATCTTTAATTATGGTTCTTACTCTCTCTCTCTCTCTCTCTCTCCTCTCTCTCTCTCTCTCTCTCTCTCTCTCTCTCTCATCTCTCTCTATTTCTTGCTCTGTCTCTTTCTCTCTCTTTATACATTTATGCGTAGTTCCAAAATTGCCTCTCTTCATCTTTGTCCTTGGTCACTCTTTCTATTTTACTACTTCTTTCTCTCTTTCTCTCTCTCTCTCTCTATTTCTCTCTTTCTTTCTCCCCCAACCCTCTGAAAATGCACTGCAACAGTGCATTAATGGAGTCTACATTTTCCAGGAATACCATACTCTATGCATGCATACAAGTTGTTCAGCTTTCCCATGATTTGAAATTCCAATGTCGCCCAAAATAACAACGAAAACAAGAGCATTTATTTTTTCCAAACTGTATACATAATTTATTTTGAATTTTCAGCAACAAGGAGCAACATGAGGAAATAAGCTTATTAAATTTTCAAACAACAACAAGAAACAACAGCAACACAAACACCAACACATAAATCTGAACTAGCTAAAACCCGGCAGTTTGTTGTCGTTGAGGTTTTTGCCCTATTTGGAATTTTTTTAAAGCCTTTCATAGTTTTTTGTTTTTTTTTTAAAGGTATAATTGTGCCCCAGAACCGCTTTAGCATTACTTCAGGGGACTTTACCTTTACATCCATTCCATTCCGGAAACGGAAGAACTTGGTTAGAATTTTTCGCTCCGGTCGGGATTCGAACCCGCAACCTCCGGTCAGCAACCAATTCTCTTAACCACTGAGCCACGGAGGTCGGCCTTACCCATACTGGTAAATACCAAAAGGAGATTCTGTGCCAAAGTGGGAATCATGGTCCAGTTTTGGAGTTCTGTGGACCATTAATGAATGAACGTAAATTGATTTTTTATAACTTAAAAACAGAAAAAGAAACGAACACAATTCATCCGATTTCTAATATTAGAAATTCATCGGAAGCAAGAAGTCTCCAACTTTAAAAGGAGTTGAGGGATTGAGTGTGAAGATGATGCAGGAATTGGACGAGTAGAGGAATGATGTATTTTTGTTTAATTTTTGTATATTTTTTATAGTAAAAAATATTTAAAGTTTTGAAGAAAAAAAAATTAAAGGAGAAGAACTACTAAATTTAAAACATGTATATCTATAATCTGTATTACTTATACTTTAGAGAAAGAAGAAGAATAAACAGAAGAAAAGAAAAACAATAGATTGAGATGAGAAAAAAAAATGTCATATTTCTGATGAGAAATGTGATTGACACTCTAAAAATAAGGAATGGGACACTTTCAAGTTTATTTGTCTTCCATATTGATGGGAACATTGGGGAGTATTGGAATAATAAAACGCTCATCAGAAAGTAATATCTTTAGGTTCGAAAGTAATATTACTTTTCCATTTAATGAAAAAAGCCTGATGCATACCCAAAACTCGCAAAGAATCAATATTTCGAGAGATTATTTTTATTGCCACAGGAAACATTGGCGTTTTTTGATATCAGTGCTTTTTTTTATCAAACCATTTCTCGACGGAAACCACAACAGAAGTGCATTTTTAACGATCATCTGGTTCGAGATAATAGGGAAGTTATTCACCTTGAAACCTTTTTTTTTCTCTTTCTCTCAAGGAGTGTTTTACAGCCTTTTAAAATTATTTTCTTAAGATGCAACTGCACTGATCAAATGCATTCACGTTCCATTGACTTATGCATACAAATCAACAACAGGTGCTACTTTACAAAAGATTCAATTGTGATATCACGAAGTGATACACAAAAACCATAAGTTTAAAAACCCTAAACTATTGATAATAATAATAACACACTTTAGTGGAAGGTAACAACAGGCGAGGTTAATGTTCAAAGCATTTTCTACCACCTAACCCTCAGAGTCTTATTATTATGTGGTCACAAACTCAAATTAATGAGGAAAATCATGCATTTGCACTGGTGGGATTCGAACCAACGGATTCCCTACGTACCTGGATTACCAGACTAGAGCGTTAACCACTTGACTACAGTGCACGGTTGATAATAATAGCATATCTATCTTCTACCAGCAATAGACACTACTACTAGGGATATAAAAAACATATTCCTTTCCAATAGGAAAAAAATGAACACAATTTTCCGATTTCTAATATTAGAAATTTATCTGAAGTAAAAAACGAACACAATACTTTTCATATTGGAAAATTCTCGGAAGTAATAAAATAAGAAACCCAGATTGGCATGTGACATTCACATGTGCGTGTTTCCCCGACTCAAATATTGATTGTTCTTCAGTCAGGTTGTCATAAACTTTATGATTTTTTTTTTTTATAAAAAATGAAGAGAAAAAAATATTTCACAAAAACGAACATATTACATCCGATATTTTTCAATATCGAAAATACTCTACCCAAGTGTGTTGTCTACTCACTCGTTATTTTCTTTTTCTTTTCTTTTTTCATCTTAGTTTTAAATTTTTATACATAGAAGAGAGAAGCTTACCTCCCAAAAAGTTAAGTTTAGCTTAGGAGGTGATACAAAATGTATATTTTCTTGATGTAAATAAATTTGCCACATTTTCAATTCAATTCAATTTTCAAATTAGGAAATTATCTCTTATTTTCATCTCTCTCCTTGCTCTCTCTCTCTCTCTACATTGATAACTAACTGACCTCAGTAGCTTGATCGATAAGGCGGCGGACTTGTAATGGGAGGTCGGTGGTTCAAGTCCCAAGTTAAGCAATATTTTAGTAAATTCCATTAAACGCAAAAAAAAAAAAAAACTAGCACAAAACATTTCGACGAACACGACAAGTAATATACTACTGTTATATACCATCTGATAGACTAACATATTTTTGGAAAAAGGCCTTATTACATGCTGTGTAATTGAACTTGAACTTCTATTGTAGCAAGAATTGTTTGTTTTTTCCGGTGTCTCAATTTAAATATCATGAGTTTGCTGGTTAAAAAGCACATTAATTTCATTGGATAGCGGCTCCAACTCATCATCACTTACTAATGCTTACCAGGATTACCCACTGTCCCACTACCACTCGCCAGGTACTATGTACGTAATTATGATAATATAATCCTTTCTTGTGTTATTATGTCACAATTTTAGTGGTAGCGCAGAATAGGACTTTACCACTTCCATTACATAATCTGTATTTTTTGCCAGCCGCTGGTCGCGCTCACATCAAAGCAGTACTCATTTTCCCGTCACGAGTACGCTGTATAGTATGCGATGCTGACGACAGTGGAAAAACCTTCTCAACGAACAGGGATATCATATATGTAATAAGTAAGTTTCATATTGGTTAATCACTTCGTGATATCACAACACTCTAACTCGCTTTACTAACACTGAACGGACTGAACCACGACTCAGTTAAAATCCACGCTCTATCGATCAAGCTACTGAGTCGGTTATCATATATGTATACCTAAGGTACCACTAACAATACTGACGTAATCTTCGCCCAAACAATGAGGGCCAGGGCTTGGATAAGGACATTTTAATTAGTGAAGTTGACATTGGTTTGGTCTTCAGAGGTATGTAGAGAATGTTCAGGGATGAGTTGGACAGGGAGGAAGGACGGTAGGAAAGCACTGGATGGAGGTGTAAATGGACGGGGAGATAGTTTGGAGTGAGAAATGGAGATTTTAGGAGGAAGTGCGCCTCTCTCCTTCACCGCTCCTAGAAGGTGTAAATGAGGTAGAATGATAAGGAGTTAGGAGGAGTGCAGTAAAGTTGTTGTTTTAGAAGGTTGCGGGTTCGAATCCCGGCCGGAGCGTAAATTTCTGACCGAAATTTTCCGTTCCCGGAATGGCATGGATGTTAAGGTAAAGTGCCCTGAAGTAATGCGAAAGCGGTTTTGGGGCACACTTACATTTTCAAAAAGAGGAGGAAGGGAAATTCTAATGCGAAAAAATGGGTTTAGATATAGGCAGATTTAAATTTAGAAAGGATTCTTCCTCTCCTTAGAATAAATGGTTTGAATTTTAGTAGAATGTTTTTAGGAAAAGAAATGATAAAGTAGGTTACCTTGTCCTGATTTCATCTTTCCAATTAATTAGGAGGTTTTTTTTTTTGCAGTTTAGGACAGGAAGTATAGAGGCTGTTTTAAGAGTATCAGAGGAGGGTTAGAACAGGGAGAGGTTTTAGAGAGAGAGAGAAGAGAGAGAGAGAGAGAGGAGAGAGAGAAGAGAGAGAGAGAGAGAAAAGAGAGAGAGAAGAAAGAGAGAGAGAAAGAAAGAGAGAGAATAGAGAGAGGGAGAGGGAGAATAAGAGGAAGAAATGATGAAACATTTCTGATGGCAAATTCATCGTCCAGTACAACACAGAAGAGATGAATGATTGCAATTTGATAGCATAGAGTTTGGCTGTCTCTTGCACACTCTGAGTGGAGATATGAATGCTGAGGCAGAACAGTGCTGACGGCTTTCTGTGCTGTAATATTGCTCCTTTATGTAAATTATTGATACCATAGGCATCGATCATATAAAAAACCTTTATCTAACTGACCAAAATGACCACCCAAGATTGAACTCTTGAGATGCTGGAGCACTAGTTTTTTTTTTTTTAAATCCTTGCTGGTCTGAATTCGAACCCGGGTCAGCTACGTACAAAGCTAGTGCACTTCCCACTTACCTACGATCAGTTTGTGAGTTTCCAACGGATGCAGGGTACCTAAATAAAATTCATTATACTTTTTCATGAACAAAAAAATCAAAAAGTATTTATAGTTTCATGAACTTTCATTAACAACAAAAGACATAATTTTGGAGAATATTTTAAAAATTCAAAATAAACAATCGAAGTCAACAAGAAAAAAAACTTTAACCATTGAGACAAAAAAATAATAATTAAAAACATTATCACTCTGAAACAGGTGTTCTCAAAGAAGAGAATATAAAAAAATGAATTAATTTATTTTATGATTAAACAATATTAAAAAAAGTACCTCTCTTTCTTTCTTTTTATTTCTTTCCTCTCTCTCTCTCTCTTCTCTCTCTCTATTTATCTGAGGCAAAAATATTATGATATTCAAATGAATGATAACAAATACCTGCTTATTTTAGGTATTCATCTCTACAAAAAATTAATTATTGTTCTTGTTACAACATTCTAATTGCGAAAAAAAATCATCAGCTTTTTACTATCTATCTTTATTTATCTCTCTCTCTCTATCCTTTCACTCCCGACTTCAACCATTTCTTCATCTACTGTCTCTACATCTGTCCTTTCACTCCCGACTTCAACCATTTCTTCATCTACTGTCTCTACATCTGTCCTTTCACTACCGACTTCAACATCTCATCTTTCTTCATCTGCTACTACGCTCCTTCTATCATTCTATCTGTCCTTTCACTACCGACTTCAAACATTTCTTCATCTACTGTCTCTACATCTGTCCTTTCACTACCGACTTCAACCATTTATTCATCTACTGTCTCTACATCTGCCCTTTCACTACCGACTTCAACCATTTCTTCATCTACTGTCTTTACATCTGTCCTTTCACTACCGACTTCAACCATTTCTTCATCTACTTTCTCTACATCTGTCCTTTCACTACCGACTTCAACCATTTCTTCATCTTCTGTCTCTAAATCTGTCCTTTCACTTTCGACTTCAACCATGTCTTCATCTACTTTCTTTACATCTGTCCTTTCACTACGACTTCACATGTCTTGAATCTCCTCTTGAATATTCAATTATGTAATATTAATTTTTTATTTATTTACACTTTATTAGATAATAGACATATATCTATACAAATAATTACAACGAAATACAAATTACAATATATACAAAACAAACTAAATATTATGAATAGAAAATATAAATATATAATAATATGTCAATAAGCGGTATGCCTTAGCATCTTTCACAACCTAAAGATCCTATCTAAATAACATATAATATAAAAAAGAGAAAATAATAAAAATTTATTTAAAAAAAACTGTATATTGAAAAAAAACAATAAGAATAGGGAAAAAGAGAAAAAAAAAAGAATATCCTTTTTATCTATTCAGTTTACAATATTACGTAATATCCTTTTCAACTATTTAGGGTAAATATCGAGTTTTTTTATCTGCCAAAGACGTTACTAGTAGTATGTTACCGTTAAATAGTATGTTACTGTATTAATGAATTTTTAAGTGTGTATTTTTGTTTGTATTGCACATGATGTTTTGCACTGTACTATATTGTTGAAACAAAATATTGTACTCTCTGGCGTCATGTCCACATAAATTCAAGACCTGATGTAAAAAGGAGACTTTAAATCAAAGTAAAAGTAAACTTGAAAGTAAAGCTAGATGCGATGAAAAAGATAAACTCTTCTCTCCTTAGTTTAATACCTATCTCTCCTCCCCAATTCTAACTCTCGCTCTCTCTCTATCTCTCTCTTTCTTTTTTCCTCTCCCTCTATCTCCTCCCCAATCCTCTCTCTCTCTCTCTCTCTCTCTCTCTCTCTCTCTCTCTCTCTCTCTCTCTCTCTCTCTCTTTCTTTCTTTCTTTCTTTCTCCCTCTCCCTCCCTTGATCTTCATATTTCTTTACCTCTATATCTTTTCCTTTCCTCCTCTTCTTTGTTCTTTTTCCTCTCTTCATTTAAACTTCTCTTTTTTCCCCCATTCTTCTTTCTCTTTATCTTTTTCTGTCTAATACTCTGTATGTTTGTACGTCTTTCTCTTTCCGCATCTCTCTTTCTTTTTTTCTCCCCCTTCTCTCCCCCTTTCTCTCTCTCTCTCTATTTTTTTATCTCTATCTCTTCTTTCTCTCTACTTCTCTCCCCATCTCATTATATTATCTCCTCTCCCATTCTCTTTCTCTTCTATTCTCTCTCACTCTCTGTCTCCTATCCCTCTCTATCTCATCCTATTATCTCCTCTCCACTCCCCTCCACTTCCTACTCTCTCTCTATTTTTCTTATTGTTATTAATTTTCCTTCGTGCTTTGTTCACATACGAAAAAGTTTTCGTCGTTTTCCCTTCCCCTCCATCTCTTCTCTCCCTCCTCCCCCTTCCTTACCTCCCCTTTAACCCTCCATATTCTCTCCCTCCCCTTTCCTTATCTTCCCCTCCTCCTTATTATTGTACCCCTCTCTTCTTCTTCTTCTCTTTATTATATTTTATACTTACCTTAATATTCCTCCTCCTCCTTCTTTTTCTTCTTTTTTTCTGTCTCCACTATCTCTGTCTCTTTCTATCTCTCCCTCTCTGTCTTTTCCTCTTTATTATTCTTATCTTCCATTTCTCCTTCTCCTCTTTCTTCCTTTTCCTCCTCCTCATCCTCCTCCTTCTCCATTGTTTCCTAGTATTCTTTATTATTCATTGTACTCTCAGCAACTTGTATGTATTTCTTTTTATTTTGCATAAGAAAAACAAAGGTGCCAAGTTTAGAGGGCAAAAGATGGAGTTATAAAAATTGGAGCAGCTAGTTAGGGGGGAGCTTAGTAAAGAGTTAAACAATAAAAGAATTCTAATGAATAACCAATCGATTTTTTGTCTTTGAAAATTTTCAAAAAAAAAAAAAAAAAAAAATGATTCATTAGTGCTTCTGTTTGTGTCACAGTCAAAACTAAATCCAAGTTTAGTATTAGAAGAAAAAAAAACTAAATAATGAAATAGACAGCCCATATCTCGTATCTACATTAACATAAAAGTGCCTATCCCTGGACTGCCTGCCAAACTCTCGAATACAATCAATATCTTAAATCACCTATTTATGCTGCAATGAATCACTTACAAATTAGATACAAAACCTGATATCTTCTAAAACATTTCAGTTATTGCTATATCATAATTAATTGAGAATTATAAATATAGTGTTTTTCTTTATTTTTATTAACGAGAGTACAATGTTAATAGTATAAAATTAAGAAAAAACAAACAAATGACAGAATAAATAAGTAAAAAGAAATAACACTAATGTCCTACCTAAAGGACATTAGTGTTATTTTACATTGTAACCCCTTATTGCCTGCGGCAATCTCTTCCACCCAAAGTGTTGAAATTATGTATAAAAAAAAGTCCTGCCCATTATCATAACTATTAAAATTATAATACTCTTTAGTGAAAGGTAACCAGTGTAAATTTTATTCGTCCCACTGCTACAACAAGGTCCATTACTTCCGCCACAATTAATTTAATCCCCCTCTAAAACGACCCCGGATGACAGAAGAAACCTTCATCCCACGTTACTTCCTCAAGACAAAACGGTGTTGCTCTGTTGTCAGATGTAGCGCTCCCGGTGTGCAATGTTGTCACACCTATTTATTTTTGAGTTTGGACTGAAATTATAACTGCGAACGTGGCCTTTGTTTTATGGAAACCAGGGTTGGATGTAGACAATGATGTGAGGTTTGGATATACATACCTGTTAGCGTAATGGGACTTCTTGTCTCGAGCCGACAGTCTAAATAAAGCACTACTATACTATACTATACTATACCTAGTTGTTCTTTTATAATTAATAAAGATAATTTCAGTCGTTTCTGTTTATGAGGAACCTGGATAGAAGACAAAGAAGGATATTATAAGTAAACGATTTCCAGGGAAAAATTACATCTCTTTATGTTACACAGCTAGTTATTTGTGTTATTATGTCACATTTTTTTAGTGGGTAGTGATATGTATTTACTATGCATAGAAAACTCAAACGTTGGTAAAGGAAAAATAAGAACGAAGTTTATTCTTTCATAGTTACAAGTAGACTGACTACTGACACTCCCACAATCTGGCCAGTATCAAACTGATATCTATCACATATCCCCCCCATAATGTGTGGGCCGGATCTGGTCCACATGTCTTTTCCATTCTCTCCCATCATCCAACGTCACAACATAATGCAGCAAGCCTTCCCGTTTCTTCACCACTCCAAACTCCCACTTCTTGCTGTGCGTGTAGTTCCGCACTTGCACTCGATCATTCACAATGAAACTCCTTCCCTTGAACTGTGTTGTGTCCGTTTCCTTCTTCTCCGGTTCCGGCTTCATGATAGCATCAAGTCTTGTCCTTGGGTCTCGCCCAAACATCAATGTGTACGAAGACTCCCCCTCGCTGTTTTTCACCTTCCTCAGCTGCATCAGCAATCTGCTGATCTTGAGATTGATGCTCTCCCCGCTCCTCAGTCATAGCTTTGAACGAATGCTTATGCATCAGATCTCCAACCAACCATCATATTCCAATATCAATCTCGTAATGCCGCCACTGGTCGTTGCTAACTCCACAACTACCCCAAATTGTCCTCACGAGGCTAGGGTAGGCCCTGACATCCAAAGTACAGATTTTTCACGTGACCCGGGATTCGAACCCGGGTCACCTGGAGTGCAAGCCGAGCATGCTACCGCTAGGCCAAGGTGACTACTCACATGCATGGAAAATAACCTTTTCATAACAAGTTTGACTGTATTGAAAATAATAGTAAAATTGTGTAAAATAATAACTGGGTGATGAAGGGGTTGTTATAAAAGTGATGCAATACGAGTATTGTAAACCTTACCTTGCTGAAGATTTTCATGATTTTATGGGATTCAATCCAACGACCTCCAGGTACTCAAAGTAACCTCACCCAGTCTGTATAAGGACCTGGCAATTTTAATCCTTTTTTCTTCATCAGAAAATAGCTATTAAAATATAGGAACTGGCCCTCAATACCTCATTCTAGAAAGCACTCTCACTCTCATAATCACCAAATCTCCCTTTCAACCGACACACAACGCACTCCGATTGGTTGCTTCGATAAAAATTAACAAATGAGAAGCTATCGATCTATCTTCTATTATATTAAATTGGTGTTTTTTCAACTTTATAGTTACACCAAGCAAACAAATAAGAGTGCGTTGTGTGAAGGTTGAAAGGGAGATTTGGGGATACTGAGAGTGAGAGTGCTTTCTGGAAAAAGGGCCTATTCCTATATTTTAATAGCTATTTTCTGAAGAAAAAAAAGGATCAAAGACACCCCGTAGATGTAATTATTTAATGTAAAATTCTCTTAGCGACGTTTTTCCTAGAATATCAACTTTGCGTCTCGAATTTTCTCTTTGCATCGCTCCTGCATGGTAATTCTGCTGCTGAAATGTTGACTTCATCTCGGCGTTATCTTTATTCTTCGTAATTAACCTTTTCTCAACATCTCGTCTTTCTTCAACCTTTCTTTTCTAGTTTGGATTTCTCCCTCCCTCCTTCTCTCACACTCTCACTGCCTCTCTCCCTCCCTCCCTCCTTCTCTCCCCCTCATTCCTTCTCTCGCACCCCCACTGACTCTCTCCCTCCTTCTAATCTCTCTCTCCCTCCCTCCTTCTCTCTCTCTCTCTCTCCTTATCTCTCCCTCCTCCGTCCTTCTCTCCCTCCCTCTCTCCCCTCATTCCTTCTCCGCACCCCACTGCCTCTCTCCTCCTTCTAATCTCCCCCTCCCCCCTGCTTCCTCTCTCTTTCTCCTTATCTCTCCCTCCCTCCATCCCCTCTTCTCTCTCCCTACCTCCTTATCACTCTTCCTCCTTCCCCTCCCTCTCCTCCTTCTCTCCCCCTCCTCCCTCCCTCTTATCTCTCTCCCTCCCACTCTCTTTCATCTCCCCCCTCATCGTTCTTTACCTCACTCATATATCGAATCCTTTGTTCCTTCCTTCCGTTACTCATGATCATTAGCCACTCCTGCCTTCCTGTCCTCTCGTTTTAAACATTTTTTACTTACTTTACATCAATCTCATCGGATATTGAACATGCATATTATAATGTCGAACTCCACTCTTCATTACTAGATCCTGGTTCTCTGATAACATTACAGCATCGTTACGTGGTCTAAGACAATCTTTCCTTGGCAAATTTAGATCTAAACATCACAACTCTTCTCTATAAGTTCTTCAGATCAATTTTCCCAATACACCTACTCATATATTATACAAAGCATATCATTATTTTCGCTGGTTCTCTGAAACAGTACAGCATACAGTTACTGTTGGGTCAAGACAGATGGCTTTCACTTTGGAGACAAGTTAGATACTGAAACATCACAACTCTTGCTCTAAAGTACTAAAAGGTCGAGATGCAATTTCTCAACCAACACCACCCATACTCATATATTATACATATATATATTTTTTTTTTTTGCTTAACGCATCAATAACATCAAAGCCCTTGGCAAGAATGATGTCACAACTCTCAAGCCAGCCTTACTTGTATAACCGTGCTTTGGGACTCGAGCTCTCGACCTTCTCGATAAGAAACATCAGGTTAGGAGTCCGCTGCCACCGATTTCATCAGGTTGGCGCTTTGGAAATAAGTTTCTTGAGAGATGCAAAAAGCTACGATTAATACGCCAAAGAAGGTGGCAATCTGTTGACATTATTTTCGAGTGAAAAGATTCGTGAAAAATTTCCTGCACTCGGTGAAATCAAATGCTGGAAGAGTATTTAGCTTTTCATCTCCATACAAAAGTCAAAAACACAAGATTCAGAGAGATATAAGAGAGGAGGAGAGAGAGGAGAAGAAGTAGAAGGAAAGAAAAAAGAAAGTAGTTAAGGAAAAGGAGAGTAAAGAATAGGAGATAGAGATAGGGAAAAAATAGGAGAGGGATGAGAGAGGACAGAAAAAGTAGGAGATGAGAGGGAAGGAAGAAGAGATAGAGATAGGGAGAGAGATAAGAGGTAAAAAAAAGAAAGAGAGAGAGGGAGAGATAGAGAGAGAGAGAGATAAGAAGAGAGGGAGAGAGAAGGAGAGAAAGAGAGATAGAGATAGAGGGAGACAGAGGGAGTGAAAGAGAAGAAGATAGAGAAAGAGAGAGAAGGGAAATAGAGGGAGAGACAGGGAGAGAGAAAGAGAGGGAAAGAAAGAAGGAAGAAAAGAGAAGGAAATTCCCCTGTGAGTTATTCAGTGTTTTTGAGAAATATTCCCTCGCAGACTGGGAACATGTCACAGAAATACAAAGGAAATTAAACTTTTAATACGAAGAGATCATTACACTGAGAAGCGCGAGTCTCATATTCATAACCCTTGAGAAATCCGGGCCCTCTTTGTCGACTTTGCAACGGGATTGTGAAATTTTATGAACGTGTAGGGAGCTCTTGAATGAAAATTAGATACTAAATATACATACAACAGAGGTTCAGAGTAAAATTTAGAAGACATTTTCTTTATCTCTGTGAAACTCGGGTCTTGTGGATTAGGCGTAATGTAAGAACTCAAAAATTGTGATTTTAATTTTACTTCTTTATTTTTTTGTTCTTCGTGTTACTTTAAATCAATGTATTTCGTAAGTACCTACCTATATACATATTTTTGGATTATATAATATAGTAATATAAAACACAGTATAATAATAAATTTTCAACTTTCAAGAAATGAACATTTTGAAAAGCATAAAACGTTTTATACACTGCTATTAAGAACCATACTGAATTTCAGCTCAATCGGACTTGTACTTCGCGAGATAGATCGTAATTGAAAAAGCACATTAAAAAGCTCAACTTTTGTAAAATGGACTTTTCGGATAGCGCATAACCGTTTTGAGCATTGGTAACCATAGGGAATTTCAGCTTAGTCCGACTTGCGGTTCTCGATTTATGGCGTTATAAACATAAACACACACACACAAACGAATCATTTTATAATATAAGATTGAGCATAGATTATTCTAACTTCTTATCAAACCCTGACCCTGGTTAGCGCTTTGGACTCCAAGGAGGTTGTGATTTGAAAAATTGAGTAGAAATATTAAATCTGTTAGGTGGGATTCGAACCAATAGATCCGCGGACTAACTGCCTGAATTACCAGACTAGCGCTCTAACCATCTAAACACCCAAGCTATGTAAGCAATATCATGCATTATTTTAGTTAAGATCGCGATTTATTTTGAAAGATAAATTCAAGTAATTTTGGAATGAAACCAAGAAAAAATTTATAATAATCGAATCGAACCCAGGTTACCATGCGTGCAATGCCTAGCGCGCTAACTCACTCGGCAACAGTGACTACTGAAAACTATTATTATTATTTTTATATAAAGCTTTATTAAAAGGACAAATAATACAATATTTACAATATAAAATCGTTTGAAAATTAGTAAATAAATAAACAAGAAAGAAGAAATACGGATGCCCTAACCGGCATGGTTCTTGCCTGCGTCAATCACTTCCAGCCAACCTTTGAATGAGAAAAAATATGTCGCAATATGTCTCGTGATTCACCCGGTATATCAATCCATGACATTCCCACTTCCCTGCCTATTGCCTAATCCCTCAAAGCTAACAGGCGATATAATTGGAGCACTAAGGCTGTCCGGTTTGAAATCTATAACCTTTACTTTGACATTTTACAAAACCTTTTGTAGCCTTTACGAGGGCGTTTGTGAGGGTAATAAGTACCGACTAAAAGTAGAACTATGAGACAGAGTGAGGGGAGAAAAGAATGGGATTAAAGGGAGAGAGAATAAATGCGAAGGGAAGTGCGAGAGAGATGGGAAAAGAGGAGAATATAGGACGAATAGAGAGAGAAGGAGGGAGAGAAGAAAGCAATAGAAGAACGAAGAAGGGAGAGAAAAAGGTAAAGAGGAAAAAATAGTGAGACAGAGGGAGGGAGATAGAGGGAGAGAGAGAGGTGAGGAAAAGAATCTAGATTTAGGGAGGGAGATAAATAGGGGAAAAGGAGAAGATAGGGACGGATAGAGCGAGAAGGAAGGAGAGATGGAGGGACAGAAGAAAGCAATAGAAGAGAAAAGGAGAGAGAGAGAAAAAGGTAAAGAGGAAAAGATAGTGAGACAGGGGAAGGGAGATAGAAGGAGAGAGAGAGAAAAAAGGTAAAGAGGAAAAGATTGTGAAACAGAGGGAAGGGAGATAGAAGGGAAGAGAGAAAGGTGAGGAGGAAACTATAGAGTTAGGGAGGGATATAAATAGGGGAAGAGGAGGATATATTATATAGAGGGAGGGAGAGAGGATTGGAGAGAAAAAGAGAGATATTGGAAATAGTTATAGGTATGTACCTTATATTTATATTCTCCTCTTCGTACTATCTTTTCGCGCATTTAGGATAAGCGTATTCTAACCATGTTATTGTGGACCAACTTAACTCGAAAAACAAATCAAGATGATTCACAGGCATGGCCGCCGATGCTCCAAACCTAGAGATTATTTCCTGTACATTGTACAACCTTGAGAAGAATTTTACATTATCAAAACCTTTTTCATAATGACCTTAAACCCTATTTTCCACTTTCGCAAAGTGTTAACATGCTGAAAGTACGTTTAAAAGCTGAGAGTGCGAAGATTTTTGCAAAGGTCAAAGATGTTTTGCGTGCCGGATTTAAGCAACAAAGCGAAACAAAGAGCTTTTTTGTCATAAATAAGCTGGAAAAAGAGAACATTTTGAAAGCGGAGAAAATAGTGTTAGAGAATCAGAGCACATATCTCATTTTTTTCTTCTTCTCCCAAATGGGAGCTTTTTATGAGTTTATATGACATTGCCATTGACACAATTCTTTTGTTCTGTTTTTATGTGACAGTGGTTAAGTGGGAATTGGTGTAGTGAGAGCACAACATGTAATATAGTAGTGCAATAAATGTACACCGGTAGTAGGTACATGTACCAGGTACCTAGGTAGTAATAATATTAGATTATTAGGTATGTACGTTTTGTTATATACTCGTACATATTAGAATACCTGTACATATTGTACAACATAAAAATGATATCGCCTTATTTACGTCGCCCGACTAGGACTGATAAGTCTGATTATACTAACTGGAAGCCCGATGGAATGGTGAAAATTGCAAATGGAATGGATAACTTCTCATGTCCAGGCAGAGTTTCGAACCCGTGACTTCTGGATTACCAGGACGAACCCTTGAACACTGAGCTTGTGAGCTACCGGGACAGATATAACAACAAAGCAGAAAATATTTTCCATATAGAAGGGAGGCGGGGGAAAGTAGCAAATAAAATCGCTTAAAAAGAAGTAAAAGAACAACTAGTGCCTCTACCAAATCGCAGTACTGAAGGTAATCAAACATACCTATAAAGAAATATTCCAACATTCAAAATACTTGTAGTCATGTCATAGGAGCTAAGAAAGTTGCTTACAAAAAAAGTATCGATACAAAAAGCTGACAGTAGAAAAAAGTGTGTTTTAAGATAAAGTGCAAAAAGCCAAAAAAATCATTCTAAATTTAATATTTCGTTATAATATTTCCTTCGGGCGGCAATTTATCTAGCGACTTTAGGGCCACTGTCGTACGCTAGTATTTTACAAAATTAGGCTGACCCTAAGAAAGAAATATGGGGGGGGAGTGTGGTCTTCTGAATGCCCTGAAGAAATTACATATCTCTTTAGTATCTGGACTCATCCCTTCTGTTTTATTTGTGTAAACTCAAAAAGAGAGAAAAATTCGGAGAAAAGATTGTCCCTTTAGGAATCTCCCAAGTGATACAATTCCATTTTCAACAGAACCACCACCAAATTGAAATGGGCGTAGCGCCCTTGATGTTTGAGCACAAAATTCGAGGTTTGCTGCACAAAATTAGCACAAAATACCCATGTAAAAAACATTACATTTTAAAGGTGGTGGTGCTGGCGAAATAAACCCAACAGAACTATCTGTTGAGGCATTTACAATGTTGGCTCAGC